>PITA01000253.1:259759-312506 GCA_004023965.1 Spilogale gracilis | reverse complement strand
GTAGTCAAAAGATACAAACTTCCAGTTATGAGATAAAGAAGTACTACAGAGATAATGTACACCATGGTGATTATAGTTAACACTGTCGTATGATATATATGAAAGTTGTTGAGAGTAAATCTTAAGAGTTCCTAAGCTCTTAAGTTCTTTTTTCGGTATCTATATGAGATAATGGATGGTAACTAGATTCATTGTGGTACTTCATTTCACAATATACGTAGATCAGATCATTATGTTATACATCTTAAACTTATAGTGTTGTATGTCAATCTTACATCATAATACTGAAGAAAATCCTATTAAAATGTAATTTAACATGCTGATGTTTCAAGGGTAATTACTAATAGATTTCTGAAACCTTACTGCAATTCCCATTCTTTCATGGCAAATACAAGTCATGGTCTAGATTTTTCATTCAAATGGTTTTACAGTGACACTTCATAAGAGGACAAAATATTTCATTAGTAGTTTGAATCCTATGAATTTGGAAAATATATAAGGTTTTTTGAGTCTGCAAAATATACATTTTTAATATCTTTATATATTTATACTTATTTATATATGTATATATTTTATTGTATATAAATTAAGAATTAAGTTTTATGTTGCTAAAGTTTATTTGTGAAAAATACATCTTTCATAATCAATATACATTTGATTATAAGTAAGCCCACTGCATTTTTCTAATGATATTTTAAATTTTTTCCTCTTAAAAATCAGGTTGATTTTCAATGATACCTTCTATGAAAATCCTGCTGAACAGGATTCAGGCAATGAGTGCTGTAATTAGAATGAACTCCTTCTGCACTTTAGCCAGACTTTCCCATGATTTCTTACAGCCCCTCATTCATCTCAGAAATCAAGATTAAATCAGGAGGAACTGACACACACACACATAAAACTACATATGCCAGGAACCAGCACTATTGTTTAAATGGAAACTATTCAGAAGAGGTGCTTCTTGTAGAATCTGAGTACACACAATACCCAGTGTCTGAAGGCTGTGTTTGATTTCTGAGTGCCAGTAGCTTTGCAGGTAATGGTTGACCTTTTTTCTGCACTCTTTAGAAGAGTTGTAGTTTTAAGGTAATACAAAATAATCCAAGAAGCAGGGGAAACAATTTTTAGTGATAGCCTGGGATTCATCAGAATAGGTAACTTCTAATCTTGGTACCCAGCTGTGAAGTCTTCAACTAATCTCTCCTTTCTACCTCACAGTTTGCTTCCCCACAAATAAAGAGGGTTCAGGATCACCTCAGTGGCTCAGTCAGTTATGCATCTTCCTTTGGCATGGTTCATGATCCCAGAGTTCTGGGATCAAGCTCCACATCAGGTTCCCTACACAGCAGAGAGCCTGCTTCTCCCTCTCCCTCTTCTGTCCCCCCTGCTTGTTCTCCCCCCCCTTTCTCTATGTCACATAAATAAATGAAATAATTTTTTAAAAATAGGGGCACCTGGGTGGCTTAGTCATTAAGTGTCTCCCTTCAGCTCAGGTCATGATCCTGGAGTCCTGGGATCGAGCCCCGCAAGGGCCTCCCTGTTCAAGGGCCTCCCTGCTCAGTGGGAAGCCTGCTTCTCCCTCTCTCACTCCCCCTGCTTGTGTTCCCTCTCTAGCTGTGTTCCTCTCTGTCAAATATATAAATAAATGCTTTTTTAAAAAAGAAATATTAAAAAAAATAAAGAGCTTCATTCATTCCAGGTATTTACCCTTGTACCAACCATACGTAAAACATTATGCTAAACTCCATAGATGATACAAGTAGCCCTCAGTTTGCTAATAGAAATAAGCTGTTCTTTTAGAAATGCAGGTAGAAGCTATTCAATTGAGATAGATATTACTTCCAGAGATCCAGAAATTCCTAAATCCTATCCTGTCAATCGCCCATGATTTTTTAGCCATTTGCAGGGGTATTATACATACCGGGAGTAACAAGTAAGAACTAAAGTACAGTTTTGTTAATAAATCAGCAATGATAGGGGCACCCAGGTGGCTCAGACTTTGGCTCAGGTCATGATCTTAGGGTCATGCGATCAAACCCTACATCAGGCTCCATGCTTAGCCGAAGTTTGCTTGAGATTCTCTCTCCCTCTTCTTCTGCCTCTCCCTGCATGCTCTCTCTCTCTCTTTTCCTCAAATAAATAAGTAAATCTTTAAAAATAAAATAGAATAGGGGCGCCTGGATGGCTCCGTTGGTTAAGCGACTGCCTTCGGCTCAGGTCATGATCCCGGATACCGGGTATCGAGTCCCACATCGGGCTCCCTGCTCGGCGGGAGGCCTGCTTCTCCCTCTCTCACTCCCCTTGCTTGTGTTCCCTCTCTGGTTGTATTTCTCTCTGTCAAATAAATAAACAAAATCTAAATAAAATCTAAATAAAATGAAATAATAAAAATATAAAATAAAATAATATAAAATTAAAATAAAATAAAATAAAATTAAAAAATCTGGGGTGCCTGGGTGGCTCAGTTGGTTAAGTGACTGCCTTCGGCTCAGGTCATGATCCCGGAGACCCGGGGTCGAGTCCCATATAGGGCTCCCTGCTCGGCGGGAAGCCTGCTTCTCCCTCTTTCACTCCCCCTGCTTGTGTTCCCTCTCTGGCTGTGATTCTCTCTGTCAAATAAAGAAATAAAATCTTAAAAAAAATAAAATAAAATAAATAAAATAAAATCTAAATAAAATAAGTACAGCAAACAGTTTACCCCTTGATGTTCACCCTGTGAAACTAAACCTTGTGTCTTGGTAGAAAGTAGCACTTAGGAAACTGATCTTCCTACCTCCAAGCAAATACCACTATCTTTAAGGCTATCTATGTTTTGTGTATCTTTGTGAGTTTGTATTCTTTGTCAAAAGTCATATTCATATGAGGAAAAATAAATATCTCTGATTGCCCTTCCAACAACTAGAGAGTTCTTAATTCAACTAAGTGGGAATCTACAGGAATCTACACGCTACATGGGAAATGGAAGCAAAACAGTCGGTTGGGTTTCCAGAACAGGCCCTGGCTCAATTACCCCTTTCCCTCTATTAACAGAGGTAGTGAAAATAAAAGAGAGTAAAAGACAAGAAACAGTAAGAACTGGGCTGTATCTACCAGTCTGCCCAGCTGTATAGAAGAGAATATAACATAACTGAGTTTAATACACTGATCTGCCATTTTGTAAAATATGACTATCTCATCTGGGGTGGATAGCAGAAATAAAAGCTTACTGGTAGACAGAAAATTGAAGTGTTCCTATCCCCACATATATGGAGAGAGTTTGCTTTCATTTTCAGACAGATTTCCTTTACATATTTTCTTTTATCCTTATAACAGTAGTATAAGAAGAAAATATCTCCAAAGACCTTAGTTCAAGATATACATGTTTTATTGCATCAATAAGCACACACTCTTACCCATAAATCCTGAGACAGTCTGATATTAATTCATACATGATCTGTATTTAAATCAATAGATATTTATGAGAACGTGTTTCAATTCAAATACTTCTGTCATTGATACATTCAAGACGGCTAACGCCAACAAATAAAATAGATAAATCTGAATGTGTTTTCCCCTTATTTCATATTTAAGGATGGTCCTCCAGATTTGGAACTGACTAACTCAGTTTGAGTCAGAAATTTGATTTGTGGTTGGAAGCTACCTTTTTTTCCATCCTGCAGTAAACCATATTACCACTGAGAATGCCCATTCATTTAATTTTATATTCTTACTCTGAATTACCCCCTCTATGTCCCAGACTAGAATCCACCAAATTGAACTGATTTTTAGATTTCCTCCAAACCAGTTCTCAGCATCTTTCAAGCCACGTGTGACTCCTTCAAATAGAAGCTATCACCCAAGCTATTGTATTGTTGCTTTAGAACTCTTTTATACAACAGTTGTAGCCATACATTTTTTAAAGATATTAATGACTGTAAATGTGGCTACACTCCCAACAGATGTACAACATTGTGCTCAATTAAGATAACCTAATATTGGAAAAAGGTTTTCCCCACAACGCTTAGTTGAATCAGACTTGGACCTATATTCCAAATCTGAGAAATCATTTTATTTTCCTTTCTAAGTTAGAAAGCACATAAAAACATTTCAGGGATATTTTGCCAGTGTTTCAAAAAGAATAACAGAGACAGTTATTTTTGTGTCTACCATCATACTTAATGTTTCTGGCAAATGTAATATTTATCCAAAGGACAAAACTAAAACCTAAATGACACTCCTGATTCCTCTATCTCCTTCATGACTAACATCCAACTGATTAATTCCCTCTCTGCTACACACACACACACACACACACACACACACACACACACGCACACACACCCCTCCATCCTCACTGCCACTGCAACTCACTTTCTCATCATTTTGTTCAACCATCTTCAAATAATTTATTGATCACTTCACTATATTGTACCAAGTAAAATGCTTCTTACTGGGTTTACAAAAAATGAAATGGGAACAGTAGATATCAAAGTACAGATGCAAAAACAGATGCATAACCAAACAACTAAATACTCTAGAAAGAAGGAAAAAAGCCTGGTTTTCCGTGAGGGAGTCCAAAGCAGATATATGGTTTTGAAGGAGAGGAAATAGCATGTACAAGGCTGTGAGATGCTAAAGATCAAGGCACACTGAGAGAAAATCAAAGAGCCAAATATCTGTGGAATACAGGTACATAGTAGTCTCCCTTAAGTGGCTTTCTGCCAGAAATGCTTTCTCCTCTACACCCTTTTTTTACATGGCCACCATTTATTTTTCTAAGACATATGTCTGGGCCTGTAGTACAACTCCAAAAAAAATGTATATAGCCCTATTTCCCATAGCATTAGACATAAACTCTGCCCCCAAGGATTCATAGTCCATGCTTGAAATAAGACAGTGGACTTGAGCTATTAGCAGTGGTGGCAGTAGGTGGATTTTGACATAATTTTATAATTATGGCTTAATTTTTGACATAATTTTAATTGCTCCTTTGGCATAATATTTTTCTGAACTACCTCCTTATATAAGAGTTTTTTTCAGATGCTTTAGATTGACAGAAACATATCATATTCACAAACTATTATAAATTGTATTATTGAAACAAAGGTTTTATAGGTTATTTTTGTAACATTCAATTCCCACTCCCCACGTTTAAGTATATAAAAGAGGGAGGTTGTTGTTGTTGCTTTAAACCAAGGTTTGACTAGTTCATTCATAGTTCATTCATTCAGCAAATATTTTTTGCTCATTTTCTATGAAAAGCACAGTTCAGTTCTCACAATACAGTGGTAACTCAAAATATCCCTGGCATTTTTGTTTTGTTTTACCTTTTGAACCTTTTCACCCATTTCTCTCACGCCCAGCCCCTGCCACCCCTGGCCTCTGGCAATCACTAATCTGTCTTACGTATGAACATGCTTTTGTTTTATTTTGGTTTTTAGACACAATTATTTAACATTCCCCTGGCAAAATGATCACATCAAAATATCAAAACACTTTTATTTGCTATTTTAAGTAATCATTCTCAGGTGCCTTTTATGAACCAAGTACTTACAGATGCTTAGGATATATCAATGAAGGAAACAAAGATCCACGCCTTGGGGAGTTTAAATCCTAGTGAAATGAGAAAGACAATAAAAATAAACCAATAAGAAAGGAAATTGATATGTTTTAATATGATTAGCACAATGAAGAAGCTGAAAAGGTAAAAGAACCAAATATGCTAGGTTTGGGAAGTGGGCAGTTTGACATTTTTATCGTGATTATTAGTATGGAATTCATCGAGAAAGTAACATATGAGCAAAAACTTAAAGGAACTAAGGGAGTTAACACTGGAGATATCAGAAGAGGTGTGTTCCTGACAAAAAGAACTACCAGTCCAAATTTTCTAAGGGGAGAAAGAGCATGGCATCTTCAAGGAATAGCCAGAAGACTTGTATGGCTGGAAGAGAGGAAGTGTAAGGACGAGTACTGTAATGTAAGGGCAGAGTACAAGATGAGGGGACAGATTATTTGGAATCCTGATTAATATTAGAAGGATGACAGCTTTAGTCTGAATGAAATAGGAAATGATTGCAAGATTTTCAGCAAAATTATATGTTCTGATTTACACCTACATTTTCCAGGCAACACTCTAGCTACTGCCTCGATAAAGAGAAAAGGAAAGAACAGGGAGAAAAGTTAAATAGCTACTGGCTACTAAAGTGAAAGATGGGGGCGCCTGGGTGGCTCAGTTGGTTAAGCGACTGTCTTCAGCTCAGGTCATGATCCTGGAGACCCGGGATCGAGCCCTGCATTGGGTTTCCTGCTCAGTGGGAAGCCTGCTTCTCCCTCTCTCACTCCCCCTGCTTGTGTTCCCTTTCTAGCTGTGTCTCTCTCTGTCAAATAAATAAATAAATAAAAATTTTCTAAAAAGTGAAAAATGACAAAAGTGAAAGATGATGGTGGCTCAGAACAGGATGGTATCATTTTTGATGAGTGAAAATGATGAGAAGTGGTCAGATTCTGAATATAGTTTTAAGGTAGAACTAATAGAATGTCTTAACAGATTGGATGGAGATTATAAAAGAAAGAGAAGAATCAAGTGTAACTCCAAGATTTTTTATGTTTTTTGCTTGTTTGTTTGGGCCTAGGAAAAAAAGGGAGTTGTTATCAAATGTAAGGGAAGAAGATTACAGATAGAGCAAACTCCAGATGTTCATTCATACTAAATGTAAGTGATCAAAACACCCTAATGAAATACAGATACTTGTATATTAGATAAGAAAGCAAGACCCAACTACATGGTGACTACAATAAACCTCCTTTAAATATAAAGAAACAAATAACTTTAAAACAAAAGAATAGAAAAAGAGATTCTTTCAAAACACTAATCAAAAGAAAATAGAAGCAGCTATACTTATCAAACTAGATTTCAAATCTCAGAATATTACTGGAGATAAACAAGGTCATTTCACAATGATAAATAGGTCAACACTTCAATAGGGCCTAAAAATCATAAATTTTTGTGTCCTAATAAGTTTCAAGATGCATCAAGGAAATACTTATAGAACTGTGAGAAAAAAATAGACAAATCCTTAATTACAGTCAGAGAATTCAATACTCCTCTCATGAGTGACAGAACAAGGAGAATCAAGGTCAGTAAAGAAATAACAGACTTGAATAGCATGATCAATCAATTAGGCCTAATTTACATTTAGAGAACATTCTATGTACAAGAGCAGAATACATATCCTTCTCAAGTGTACATGGTCTATTTACCAAAGTAAGCCATATCCCAACCCATAAATCAAGTATCAATAAACTTAATAGAATCAGATTTATACACAATGCAATTAGATTTACACACAATGCAATTAAATTGGAAATAAATAAAAGGGAAATTGTTATTTATATCTGGAAATTTCCTAAATACTAGTAAACCTTAATAACACAGTTCTAAAGAACCCAAGCATAAAAGAAATAAAAATGAAATTAGAAAGTATCTTGGAATGAATGAAAGCACAACATATCAAAGTTTGTGGGATGCCACTAAAGCAGTACTTAGAGGGCAAGTTACAGCCTTAAAATGCTCAAATTAGAAAAAAAAGATCTTAAGTTAGTGACTTCAGCTTTCACCTAAGAATCTAGAAAATGAGGAGCAAAATAAACCTAAAGCAAACAAAAGAAAGGAAATAAAAATATCAGAACTTAAATCTATAAAGTAGTAAACAGAAAAGCAAAAGAGAATATCAATAAAATAAAAATCGATACTGATTCTTTGAGATTAATAAAATTAATAGACCTCTAGTCATACTGAGCAGGAAAACAGAAGATACAGGTTACCATTATCTGGAATGAGCAAAGTGACAAACTTCAAATTTTACTGTTATTAAGAGCATAATAAGGGAATTACTATGGAAATAAATTCAACTACTTAGATTAAATGAAAGTTGCTTGGAAGAAAAACTACCATATCTCAGTCAAGAAGAAATAAATACTTTGAATAGCCCTATATCTATTAAAGAATTTGCTTTTAAAAACCTTCCCACAAAGATTAATACTAGACTAGATGGCCTCACTGGTGAATTCTATCAAATATTTAAGAAGTAATATCACTTTTATATAAATAGTCCATAAAATTGAAGGACGGGCAATACTATCCAACTCATTCTAGAAGGCCATTATTATAATGATACCAACGCAGAGAAAGACAATACCAGGAAAGAAAATAACAAGCCAATGTGTCTCACAAAAACAGCTACAAGTCTTAACACGACTTTAGCAAATTAAATCCAATAATAAGGGTGCCTGGGTGGCTCAGTTGGTTAAGCCACTGCCTTCAGCTCAGTTCATGATCCTGGAGTCCTGGGATCGACTCCCATATTGGGTCCCCAGCTCTGCGGGGAGTCTGCTTCCCCCTCTGAGCTTCTCCCTTCTCATGCTCTCTCCCACTCACAGTCTCTCTCAAATAAATAAATAAAATCTTTAAATCCAACAATATATAAAAAGAGTAATAGCCAAACCAAGTGAGTTTTATCCCAGGAATGCAAGATTTATTTAGTAATTCAAAAGTCAATCAATGTAATTAATCACAGCAGCACACTAAAATAGAAAAGCATATGAGCACCTCAATAGACACAGAAAAAGCATTTGACAAAATATAAGATCCATCCTTAATAGACTCACCAAACTAGGAACAGAAGGGAATTTTCTCAACTTCATAAAAAATATCTATGAAACATCTACAGCTAACAATGTATTACCAGGTGAGAGACAGCTTGCTTTTCTCCTAAGATCAGTAATGAGACAAAGGATGTCTGCTCTTGTATCTTTTATTCAACATTATACTAGAGGTTCTCCAGTGTAGTATGCTAAGAAAATAAAATGCATTCATACTAAAAATAAATAAAACTAATTACTCACCAATGACATGATGATCTCCTTGATAAAAAAAATCCAATGATATCTGCAAAACAAGATACTAAATCTATTAAGTGAGTTTAATGATGTCATAGGATTCGATATCAATATGCAAAAATCAGTTTTTTCCCTAATTTTTGCAATGAATAGTCACTGAAAAAAAATAGCACATATAACATAAAACATATGAAAAACATAGAAATAAATGTAATCAAAACAACGTGCAAAAACTAGTATATACTGCTGAGAGAAATTAAAAAATACCTAACTAAAGAGTTAATCCATACCTGTGGGTCAGAAAATTCAGTATTTCCTTGAAACTGATTCATGAATTTAACACAATTTCAAATAAAAACCTATCAAAGGTTTTGTTTTCTTTTTGTTTTGTAGAAATTGAGAAGATGAATGGATGAACAAATTTTGGTACACCTACACAAGGGAATACTACTTAGCAATATGAAAGAATAAACTACTGAAATATATAACATCAATGAATCTCAAACTAAGTATGTTGAATAAAAAAGCCAGACAAACTGAGTACATACTGTGTTATTCCATTCACATAAAATTAAAGAAAATCAAATACCCTCTATAATGACAGAGTATGGTGACAGAGTGGTTTTCTGAAGATAGGTAAGTAGGTGAGAAGAGGAGAGGGAAGGATTTCAGTGGGACATGAGGAAACCCTGAATGGTAAGGAATATGTGCATTCTCTTAAATATGGTAATGGTTGCATGGATGTCTACATATGCCAGAATTTGTTTTAAGCATCTGCAGTTTACTGAATATCAATTATACCTCACTACAACTCTCTACAAAGAGTGTAGATAACTGCTGAAATGCCACCTTTGAGAAGCTAAGTGGAAATACAATCAAATAGGAAAGCAAGAACAGAATCTGATAGCATAAGTAAAAGAACTGGCTTTAGAGAGCAGCCCAGATACAAGCACAAAGGCAAAAGAATAGAAACAGAAAACCTGATAGGTGAGGAGATGCAGTTGTGAGAGTCCTTAAAAGTTCACTTTTCGGGGCACCTGGGTGGCTCAGTTGGTTGAGCGACTGCCTTCGGCTCAGGTCATGATCCCGGAGACCCGGGATCGAGTCCCACATCGGGCTCCCTGCTCAGCAGGAAGCCTGATTCTCCCTCTCTCACTCCCCCTGCTTGTGTTCCCTCTCTGGCTGTGTTTCTCTCTGTCAAATAAATAAAATCTTTAAAAAAAAAAAAAAGTTCTCTTTTCTGTGTTTCAATTTTCTCAGTGAAATGCCATTATCTACGATTACAGATGGAGGACAAGGTTTGAGACACTTGAGAAAAAGGGACTAACATAGAAGATGAGTATAGAAGAATCTGTGCTAGTCTATGAAAATTCAGTATGTTTGCCAGGTACCATTAAAACCCACCTAAAGGATGCTGGGTGGCTCAGTTGGTTAAGCATCTGCCTTTGGCTCAGGTCATGACCCCAGAGTCCTGGGATCAAGTCCCACATTAGACTCCATGCTCAATGCCTGCTTCCCTCTCTGCCTGTTTCTCCCCCTGCTGGTGCAATATCTCTCTCTCTCTCTCTCTCTCTCTCTGATAATTAATTAATTAATTAATTAAAATCTTTAAAAAGGCCAGCTACTGTTTGTGGCCATGAGTTTAAAGTAGAACCATTCAGCATGTTTGGGTATTGTTCTATAGTCAGAGGAAAAATGTAATGGAGCTGGCAAGGACCTCTTTTTAACTAGGGTAGTGGCTTTTTCCCAAGTCATTGAAACAAGAGAAACAAAAGAGTTGGGCCAGGAGCCGGAAGCATCTATAATGATTGCTCAAAGGACTAAATCCTGATTAGAGTGTAGAATGCATTAAATGAATATATTGGAAGGGCTGTAATTATTGGTTATGATATGGTCTAGAGTAATACCATATGAGTGACAGCTGAAATAAGGTACAGGACAAGATTACTGAAGGGCACAATTTTGAAAGGATCATCAAGGGGCACCTGGGTGGCTCAGTCAGTTAAGTGTCTGCCTTCAGCTCAGGTCATGATCTCAGGGTCCTGGAATCAAGCCCCACATCAGGCTCTCTGCTCAGGGGGTAGTCTGTTTCTCCCTCTCCCTCTGTGCTTTGTGTGTGTGTGTGTGTGTGTGTGTGTGTGTGTGTGTGTGTGTGTGTGTGTGTGTCTCCCTCTCTCACATAAATAAATACAGTATTTTTTAAAAACGGGATCATCAAGTTGAAGTTGAACTGAAGTAGAATTAAGATAGGAATGCTATTGGCAAAACACAGGTAATTAGATGCTAAAAGCTTTGAAAAAAGAAGGGAAACAACCCAGAGGTTGAGATAAAATCAAAATGACAGAGAATGTTTCTCCAGTTTGAAGAGGATGGGATCTGTGAAAGAAACACTACCGAGAACTGAGTGAGCTAAATAGTGTCTCAAGTGGAAAACAGGTTTTTATTAAAGAAAAAAATAAAAAATGTGATTTAAATGTCTTGATAGGAAGTGGTCACATATGAAATACTTGCTGATGTTTTCTAAATTATGGAAAATACTGAAGAAGCTAAAGGATGATAGCTAGTTTAGGGCTTCTCTTAGGGTCTAATAAATCAAAGACAGATTTGTCCTGGTAGATTCAAAGTAAATTGTGTTGCTAATGATTTGAGTTCAGAGATAAGAAGGATTAGGTGTCTGAAACCTTCTTTTAACTCCTCTTTATGGAATCAAAGAAATCTCCAGATGTGGGACCTGAGTCCCAAGGGTGAGTAGGGAAAACTATGGTGAAGAATGGTTTTAGTTACACCACGTAGATTCACCTTTAAGCCATATCAGAAAAGGGGTAAACTCATGACAATTGTGTTGACTCACCTTTGACTAGTTTTGTAGCTTTCACAGGGAAGCCAGTTAATGTGAAAATAATCTCCTTAACCCGTATCCAATCTGCACTTCCATCCCATTTCTCACAGCACCCTACAATCCTAACTTTCATCCTATCCCTAAGTAATGAAGGGAATGACTCACGGTGCAAGTGTTAGAGAGGAAGTAAGAGTGTCTTTGTGCACCATTATTTGACACTTCTCAAAATAATTTAAAGTAAAATATTTTAGCACTTTAGGCTGCATCAAAATATCATGTAGTTATCTAACCTTTTACATCTTATCTTAAGCTCTTACCCCTCTTATTCCCACCTTTCTATCTATCTCCCCTGCCCCATACACACATACCACATACCTTGAACCACTTACTCATGACTGCTCAAACTTTTCAAATCTACAGTACACTATCATTGGTCTGTGCTATCCTCTCAGCCAGGAATCTCACCTGCTGTCCTCTAACTATACATGTGCTTGTCTTCCTTGCTAGTGAGTGCTTCAAAGTCAGGAAATGATATTGAAAATTTATACTACATTACAAGGATCTCAAGTGCTTTGTTGAATTAAAATGAATAGAAAGTTCTACTAAATATTTCAAAATAGGCAGTGCTGACCAAAGTTAGATTCATATTAAGCTCTTCCAAGTTTGCAAAAATGTGATTCAAATTCACTTTTATTTAAAAAATAGCTTATTCACATCTCCAAAATTATTTAAGAAAATATTTTTTATGAATTTTGTATAGGGAACAATTTATTTTATCTAGCAATAATCAGTTGAGTCATCTCAGCAGTATAGCTGGAGTCAGGAAATTCAAACTAGCTTAATAAATATAGTTGCTTTCAATGAAGAGTTAAAGGATAAAATTATACTCTATTATCAAGTACAATACTATGCATTGAAATAACATAGATGAAACAAAAGGTTAATTGGAATTTAAATCAAACCCCATTTTAGTGGACTAAATAAGTTTTTAATCAAAAGATGAAATTCAGCATTAAACACTACAATAAGTAAGTGTTATCATCTGTGATCTAGGCTTGTAAAAGTATGATAAATCAGGTTAACCTTGTTACAATACAATTTTGAAATATATAGGAATACAACTAGTTAAGGCACAGTAACAATCATAGCAAGGCACAATTTACAGCATAATTCAAAATATACTCGCCACAAAGTAAAAGCATAAAACAGATACAATTTATCTGGACAGATGAATTAATAATACAATGTTAGCCCAATCCTGTTCAAGTATGTGGACATCCCAGGAAGTCGCCTCACATTTTAAAACTTGCTTAAAACTGAATTCAAGGGAATTCAGGGAGTCTGCACCTTCCTCTCTCTCTGCCTGCCTCTCTGCCTACTTGTGATCTCTCTCTCTCTGTCAAATAGATAAATAAAATCTTAAAAAAAACCTGAATTTGAGTGCAACACTCTGATACAAACAAGTGGCTGTTGAGTGATAATAAATATAGATCTGAGGTTTAATTTTTAAGTACGAGATTTTATCTGAAAACTTATAGTCAATCATTTATTTTGTTATTGCATTAACATGAAAGTTAGTGCATAATAGTGTCAATAATCTGTTTGAAAGTCAGCAAAAAGATTTGCAAGCTGTCAACAGATTTAAGAGCTTGTCCCAGCCATCCTGACAGAAGCAATTCACAGCCTTCATTGTTGGACACTCACAGAATGCCCAAAGTTGACATGCTAGGAAATTCTACTTTTTCTGAACTCCTGGTTTATCCCAGAAAATTAGTGCTTCATATTGCTGGGATAACAAAAAGCTGCAACTCATCTACGCTGCTCTCTCACCCCGAGGCAGGGGACAGAGATGGTGTCTCCATCTTGAGAAAGGTTTGAGGAGAGAATGAGGAGACATTAGCATCCTTCTTAGGCAAGGAGAAACAAAAAGTTAACTGGTCTTTTCTCTCAGGAGAGAACAGCCTCACAGTTAGATATTTCACTGACGCTGTATTCCCCACACATGTAAAAGTCTCTCTATTCTTTTAATCCTGCTGAAAATCTGAAACTCCTCACCACGCTGCAAATCATTAGCATTAAGTGATATTTATGAGGTCCTAGATTTGCATAAATCTCTGTTGAAAATTGATACTAAAATCTAAGGACAGTGTTCTCCACAATTACATTCACATATTATATTTTTTTAATCAGAGAAGGAGTCATATAGAGACAAAAACTGCAATTATCCCAACAGTTGCTGCAATCAGCAGCAAAAGCAATATTCATGAATACACACAGTGTGACCAAAGCACCCAAAATTCAGTACCAGTAGGGTTTTTTTTAAGATTTTATTTATTTGACAGAGAGACATCACAGGTAGGCAGAGAGACAGCGGGAAACAGGCTCCCTGCCAAGGGACCCTGAGATCGTGACCTAAGCTGAAGGCAGAGGCTTAACCCACTGAGCCACCAGGAGCCCCAGTACGTTTTATCTAAGAGTGAGAAGACACTGCCTGTTGTCCATCGGCCTATAATTTATAAAGGAATGTGTTAACAAAAGGAGATGGAACTGAAGAAACCCAGGGCATATTCAATTAAAAGTCAGAAGCACCTGGGTTCTTAGAACCTCAAGCCTGCTCTGTACATATACCATGGCCTTCTCTTTCCTCTGGCTTCACCATAATACTAATGTTACTTCTTTTTTTTTTTTTTTTTTTTTTTTTTTTCAAGATGCAAAGGGTTTATTCGAGCATGCTCGGGCCCACAGCCTGACCCCAAACCAGTCAGCGGCTGAGAGCCCCGAGCTATCCCGGGGGGTGACCTTATATAGAACTACATTGTCCGTTACAGCAAAGCCCGTGCATCGACAGCCAATTCGTTTAAAACACCACAGCAGGGTCTGCAGGCAGGCAGCCAATCAGTTCACAACAAATCACATACTTTCACCAATCGTCTCTACAGGGGGATATATGTCCTAATTTGGGCTAGCAAGAGGTATGTGACAAGCTGCATGCGCGCAGTCCTTGGGGCCTGGGTGGGGTGGGTACCTGCCTGCCGGTTGCTGGGCTCAGATAACAGGATGTGGGTCTGCTCTTACATTCTGGAGGGTGGGGGCCTTTACAGCAGCCTTTCATTCCCCCCTTTTCTTTTCGCACTGATTTTAATCTTAAAAATCTATGGGGTCTCAGTGGTCCGGAGGGCCTGGTACTGTTGGGTTCCTAGATTTATACTCCAAACCTAGTAACAGCCAAAAATCCGTTAAAATATGCCATGACCAATTTCAATTACCCAGGAAAAAGTAGAACAAAGTTTACAATCAGAACCAATTTCACACAGACGGAAAAATGTTCAGTCACTTTTAAACATAGAAGGTGACTCAGAAGCTCCCATATTAGGCAACAATAAAAGTAACAACAAAGTTTCTGTCTTTTGAGTTTTAGCTTCAGTCCCTGGTCGGCAGGGTCCATCAGCACTGGCATCCATCTCTGGGGGGCGCTTTCATCCTCAGCTTCTTAGTCGTGGCATGTGTGAATCCAGGGCATCAGGACCTAATGTTACTTCTTAATGATGATTTATACCCCAGGCCCTGGTGAACACTGTACTATCAGGACCTAGTTATAGAATTTGAGGCTATCACATTAGCAATTCCAACAAAATAACTGCTAACTCCAGAATTCTGTCCAAAATACACACACACACACACACACACACACACACACACACACACACACACCTCACCCTGTAGTGTAAACAACCAAGCTAGATGTCCTTCAAAAGACTTACTTTTGTCATAGAATGCACGGGTTGCAATCAGTGATGTTTTTTGACCTTTCAGAAAAGCAGCTCACTAGCATTCTCGTCCAGAATGGTCAGTTCCATGATGCCTACAGTGAAATTGATGGAGGCAGAGTTCATAGGTCAATCTGCTCAGCTGGTGTTAGACTTGCCATGTGAAGTGAAGGGTGATTGATATTTTCTACAGCTGCTTAAAGTTAGTCATGTAAGGCATATGAAAAACTGGGAAAGACTCCTCTCATCCTATTACAGCTTATTAATTCTTGGCAGATACTTTGACTTCCTACTTCTGTCTCTGCCTTAGGATTCCTAAACTCTGAGAAATGTTATTATTCCTTAACTATGATCTTCACTTGGACAGCAAAGAATCTTAGAGAGTAGATAGCAAATTTGAGCTCCCCAAAATGATGTTGATTTAAGCTGCTATTAAACACACGGCTGTTAGTATGAGCACATACCCAAATATACTTCCAATTGTTTTATTTTTGCCACAGGGAAATCCTGTAAATTATAATAATCCATATGGAAACTTCATAGCAATGGAAAGTTTTCCTGGAGAAAGCAAGTACCTACCTGAACAGGTTACATATAAATTAACCCAAAATACCCTTTTTTGCCAAGTTGAGTAATAATAGATTTGAGTTCAGTTATTCTAACAGTAAACATGTTTCTTTAATTATTTTTAAAGTCTTATTAATATTTTATTGTAACAGATTTAATCACATTTCTATGAATATTTCATAATGCAAAGATAACAAATAGATTTACTTTGGGAAGTGTTTAAATCATTATTAATCTCTAATTCAGCATTTTATAACAAACTGTTCCTCAAAAGTATAATAGTACACGTACACATGAGTCTCAATAACACATCTGTCATCTAACAACCAGAACTGAATGAATAATCTAGTTTAATTCAAAAATCAAACCAAAAAGTATCTGTAGATCCACTCTGAGGAAAGCACTCTGGGGGACACAAAGGAGGCCACGTACCTTAATGAGCTAGAATACAAGGTTCCAAGTGATTTAATTAGAGTGGAGAGGAAACATTTTAAAAATGAGAAATCATATTTTTGGGAACAGTCACAAAAGCATCATGGAGGGTTTTACATTAGGAATAAAATTCGACATAAAGAGTTTTTCTAGAGATCTGTTTAGCTGGTCATTTATTTTTCAAAATATATATGAAGAGAAGGTAATTAAGATGAATAAATTAAAGTTCTTATAGTCCATATAATCTCTAGGGGAAAAAAACAGGCAGAATCATTTAATTCTTATATTTGATCTTCCTTTTCCTAAATTTCCTACTAATACTACCCAGTGCATAGTATTTTGTTTCCTTTTGTTTTGTTTAATCTAGCTGAATATGGTAGAATGGAAAAATATATTTTGATATATTCATACTGTAGAATATTAATACTGTTTTTAACAGATTTGCAAGTGGTTAAATGAAAAAATTTCCAAAATATATGTTGAATGCAGAAGCCATTTGTAAATGTTGCATACAGTATGATATTATATGTGTCAAAAGCACTAAGGAAAACTCGTTATAACTTGTAATTTCATATAACTAAAATCTTAAGTCCCTAATACTTAATTGACTTGAGCCTCTAGGTAATAACTGTGAAAACTTGAGATAGACAAACCCAAGGGAGACATATTCTCAATTTTTACGGTAGGATTCAATCCCAGGAGTGGTACAACACTAAGACAGAGTCAACAACTTTTGCAGAAGGCAAGGATTTCAGGACAGGGCAACTGTTCATTAACTCTACCTGAATACAGGATCCAGATGAGGCTCAAAGGGTAGAGGGTGTCCCCTGCTCTGAGCATTCAGCCCAGCTACTGCCGGGCACTTGGAAGAATACACGGCAATGCTCAATGAGGAACCCTAACTCAGAGTCCTGGCTGGAATCCTTCTCTACTTCATTTCCACAATTTTCAAGTACACTGGCCATCATGTGTCCAAAGTATATTTTATCAAATAAAATCGAAAGCTACTGGTATCAAGCAGCAGGGAGGAAGCAGGGAAGGAGAATATTTAAAACTATGCTGATAGACCAGCAGTTACCAAAGATATTCTACACAACACCAGTCCTGTGATTTTTTTTCTGTTTACAATAGGTCCAAGTTTGGAAAAGTGCTGCCAATAAAACCCCAACCCTGTCTTGGAGAGTCACAATTCACATACATAATTAAACACATGAAAAGCTCTGAGAAGTCATACAGTAACAGAATCTGTTATACACCATTTCTTTTCTCTCTAAACTTCACTGCCATCTCCCTCTTCAACACATCCAAAGGCACCTAAGCCTTCATGTGTCAAAAACTGAATGATTATAGCTCCAAACCTGATCTTTAGGTGACTTCTGAAGTGTGCAAATCATTCATCAAGGGCACAAGTCAGAAAGATCTCTCTCTCTCTCTCATCTTGCATATAAAACTCAACATCAAATCCTGCTAATTCTACACACAGAAAGCCTCTGCTTATTTTTCTCAATCTCTGCCATTCCCATTGTAGTACATACCACATTATCTCTTCACCGAACCCTGCTGTGGTTCCCTACTCAGTACTCCCATATACATTCTCCCTGCAAATATTAGTCAGCTTGCCGCCATAAGAAAATACCACAAGCTGGGTGGCTTCAACAACATAAATTTATTTTCTCATGGCTCTGAAGATGAGAAGTCCCTGATCAAGGTGCCAGTAAGGCCTGGTGAGACCTCTCCTCCTGCCTTGCAAATGATCACCTTCTCACTTGTTCTCATGTGACATCTTTTCTGTGCAAGGCTGACAGAGAGAACTGTAATGTCTCTCTTCTTTTAAAGACATCAGTCATATCAGATTAAGGTCCCACCATTATAACATCACTTAATCTTTATTACCTCCTTTTGGGCCCTAACTCCACATATAGTCATATTAAGGCATCAAAATTTAAATTTGGTGGTAGGGGGCAGTAGTCACAATTCAGTCCATACCACGCATTTCTACTCTAATTTCTATACTGCAACCCAAGTGTTATTTTAAAAATGAACATCTGATCATACCTTTCTCTTTCAAAACTGATCTTTAAAAATATCATAGATGCTTTCCTCATTCTGGCATCTGCTTACCTCGCCAACCTCCTTTCAAACCTCCTTTCCACTGCAATGGCCTTTACATTTCTCAAACATCATATTTTTGTTTATGTCAAGTCCTCTGTACCAGCTACTCCATTCCTACATTGCTTATTTTCCTCTCCTCCTGGAAAAGGTTCTCTAGCCCCCCAAAACTCCAAACCTATACAAGACCTCCTAGAACAGTCTACTGTATGTGTCCTACACTTCATGTTCATTGCAATTATTTTGTTAGATAGTACAGATTTCTGTATTTAGCTTATTAATGTCTTAGTCCATCTGGGATGCTATAACCAAATAGACTGGGTGGCTTATAAGCAACAGAAATTTATTTCTCACAATTCTGGACACTGGAAGTCCAAGATCAAGCACCAGCATGGACAGGCCAGGACCCTCTTCCTAGTTCACAGCCACAGCCTTCTTGCTGCACCCTCACATGGTGCAAGAGGCTAGGGACCTTTGTGAAGCCTCAGTTATAATAACATTAATCCCATTCATAAGGGCTCTACCCTCTTGACCTAATCATCTCTTAAGTACCCACTTCTATCACTTTGGCACAAGGATTTCAACATATAAATTGGAAGGCAGGCACAAATATTCAGACCATAGCACTTAATGTCTGTTTTCCTTACTAGACCACAAGCAATATGAGGCAGTGATCATATCCATTTCACCCATCATTAAATGTACAGCATCTTGCACTGTGTTCACCATACAGTAGGTAATAAGCATTTATTTAAAGAATGAATAAATGTACTTCATAATTATACTTAATTTATTTTAAAAAAAGATTGCAAGGCCTATTTATAAATATTCTGTTTAATGAGTATTATGCAAAACACACTTTAGGAAATATGCCAGTAATCTAAACTTCCCTGGGATAAAGATATATACTGGCAAATAAACCCATAGGAAATTTCATTCAAATCTAAAATCCATAAGATCATAAATCTGTGGATATGAACAAATAACAGAATTCTGATTAGAAGAGTTGTAGATATATTCTTGAAAATTTTCAAGTGAATTCTGAAAGGATGGATCTCTGTCCCTCTTTCTTTTCATTTGTTTTTTTTTTAAAGATTTTATTTATTTATTTGGCAGAGAGATAGATCACATGTAGGCACAAAGGCAGGCAGAAAGTGCAGGGGAAGCAGGCTCCCTGCTGAGCAGAGAGCTTGATGTGGGGCTTGATCCCAGGACTCTGAGATCATGACCTGAGCCAAAGGTAGAGGCTTTAACCCACTGAGCCACCCAGGCGCTCTTTCATTCAGCTTTTGACCCTGTGCTCAGAATTAAAATCCTATTCCTCCAGTATAGTGACCCATATGTGTCTGATTTAAATTAATTATGACATGTTTACTTGGCTTTAGCAATAAAATAAATTATTTTATCAGCTGATTGCTATGAGGGTGGTTATGATGAATTAAGATGCATGTGCCTGGCTCTGCATATAGAAAATTCCTTTCATTGCATTAGGGGAATTTTACAGATAAAATATTTTCTGGAGGGGCGCCTGGGTGGCTCTGTTGGTTAAGCGACTGCCTTCGGCTCAGGTCATGATCCCGGAGACCCGGGATCGAGTCCCACATCGGGTTTCCTGCTCGGCGGGAAACCTGCTTCTCCCTCTCTCACTCCCCCTGCTTGTGTTCCCTCTCTGGCTGTGTTTCTCTCTGTCAAATAAATAAAATCTTTAAAAATTATATATATTTTCTGGAAATTATGACTCGTGCATCAACTAGTGGTTTTTACAAGCTAATATTAAATGTCCTTCCAACTCTGAGATATAATAATTCTACTTTTTCATCTTAAGAATTAACATGTGAAAAATATGGGTGATATCTTGAGATCCTAAAGAAATATCATCAAGGATTTCCTTGGGGTTCCTAAGTAGCGCAGTCGGGCAGCCAACTCTCAATTTCGGCTCAGATCATGATCTGAGTCCTTGGATCAGCTCCTCCTCAGGCTTCATGCTCAGAGGGGAGTCTGCTTCAGGATTCTCTCTCTCCCACACTCCTCCCCCAACTTGCTCATGCTTGTTCTCTCAAATAAATAAACAAATCTTCAAAAAAGAAAAAAAAAAGAAGGATGTTTTTGGACAGCAAGTACTAGAAGATCCATAATATAAATGACAAGAGAATTATGGTGCTCCCACTCATATAGGTAAGCTGAGTTGCCTGATGTCTAATTTCATAATACTAATAATGCAAATTCTATTTTTCAAAATTACCTAGTTCATTTAAAAATTAGCAGAAAAATTAAAGACTAAAAGTCAATGTAAAACTATGAATCAGTCATACCAACTTATGGTATATTACTGTCTCATACTGAGTTAGGTGATAGAGAAGCCTAGAAACTAAGATCATAAAACCTCATTAATTTGTTTGTCCAAACTAAAGATAATGTATATTCAGTTGATAATAAAGTTTGCTTTTATGCAATCATCAGAAAAAAAAAGGCTTGCTAAGTAAATGAATATCGTATACAACATTACAGAGATAATGTTTATCCTTCTTAAGTCAAACTGTTCAAGTACTTAAAATCATTTGCATATAAGCAATTAATATGCTCAATATAAGAGGTGCTAATGTATTCATTAGAATAATTCCTGTAGGACTACTACTTGGCAATTTTCAGTGTGATTAAACATAAATTATATTATATATAATGGTTGAATACAAGCATGAAACATTTAGAAAAGTTCTTTTTACAACCAGTTAATAGCAGATTGTTTCATTTCATTCTTTCTAAATTCCTCATATGTAGATGCTTATTTAGTAGCCAAATCAGATACAATAAGCCCCCCATATATTTCTGAAAAATAAAAGTTCTGATTTCTCCAAACATTCCTTAAAATTCAGAACTTTCAAAAATCTGTGCTGTCTTTCTCTACTTACTCTAATCTAGTCTTCCATGACTTGGACCACCACAGAGGTCTGAGGCAAAGTAGGCACTGCGGCAAATGGAGCCTCACTTAGGCACCACCTGTTCCACAAATCTGTGCAGCAAGATGATAAGATTATAATCCAAGGTGGGGCCACTTCAGCCACAGGAAGACTTGCTAAATAAGATATTCATGGAAAGTGTCATCTACCTTGTTCAAAACACTGTCTTAATTAAAAAGACCATGTATGCTCAGTGTAGGTTAAACTTTCATGCAAATCCTCATAGTATTCTAATTACAAAAGAGAATGACAGGCATGGAAAGATGTGGCTAAGGCTGAAAAGAAATCAGAGAGGCTCTAGGAAGAAAAGCAGAAAGTGGTACTAAGTCTAACTGAACACATGCTAAAGCAGATATTGAACTTTTTTGTCCTCCCTCCTTCTTGACTTCCTCCCTCAAAGATAAATTATCTCTCCCAAAAATGGAAATTGTGCTGAGTCTGTAACATAATGATGAATGAAAGCCCCACAAAAACTGTTTTTTACATCAGAGAAGGGAATAGACTCAATGAAAATTTTGTGTCATAAATAAAATTTGTGGAAATGACTTGCAAGTTATAAATGCAAGCATTATTATTCTCATCCAGGGGCATTCAATAAATGCCTGCTGATAAAGAATTCTTAAGTGTTCACTAAACTTTTAATGTCTTTCCTGTCACTTATCACTGACAGATGCCAGAGGGCATTTTGTCTAAAATTTAATAAAGTCAATGCTCATCATAAAATCAATTAAAATGCAAGCTGCCTGCAGGCCGACTTCTTCCCTAGGTGATGAAGATGGCATGTTCTCCTCAGAACAAGCATGCGTCTGTGTGTCTGTGTTGACTAAGCAATTCTCATCAGTTGTGTGTAAGTCAGGATACCATCCACCACAGTCACAGAATGCTAATTAGTTTTCTGAGCAGAGTCCTATGCCAACTTTCATACTTGCTACCCTATGCCAACTTTCATACTTGCTACCCATCACCTCCCCTTTCCCAAAACAACCAGGGTGGTAACAACAATGCTGGTGTTTTAAAGGGGGAAAAATTATGGGTTTTTACTACAGAATTATAACCAGTGCATACAAATGACACCTAGGGGAAACAATAAAATACCTGTGTTCTTGGTCAGAATGTTCACTGCTAATAAGCAATGAAAGGATCTTAGGCAACATAAATGTTCTGATTTGAGTGTAAATCATCACTGCTAGATTACAAACTCCTCAACTAATATTTGCATAGCACTTGACATTCACAAAACACTTTTATATATATTCTTATATTTGCTATCAAAGCAAACCTATGAAGTTGTATTTTACTTTTGGCAATTCATACAGAAGGAAACAGAAACTGAAAGAGGATATACAATTTTTTCAAGCTTATGAAGCCCGGCAGAGGGAAAGCTGGGCTCAAACTGAGAACTTCTGACTCCAGATACTCTGCTTTCCCCATCCATCCAAGCTATGTCTGATGATTCCACAGGCTTAAGAAAAAAATTTCAAGTAAAATGATTTCAGTCTCAGTAGTAGAGTGATGCTCTTTAGAATAAAGAGTTTAGTACTCTTAGAACTCTGGAATGAAAATTTTGAGTGGGCCCACCCAGCATGAAAGTATCAGCAGCAGGCCTCTGCTTTGGATTCAATTCCTCAGCATGGAAATCTAAGAACATAAATTTTATCTAGAACCCTTAATACTTAGGCCTGTTTTTAAAATGAAAAGTGTTTTGTTCCTCTAGGCCTGGTCTGAGTGCTGAATTTGTAGCAATGCAGAATCATAGGCTCCATCCCAGGCCTATTAAGTTAGAATCTGCATTTCATAAGGTCCCCAGATGATCTATATGTACTTAAATTTTGAGAAGCATAGCACTGGCCTAAATCTCACTGGAATTTATATTCTAGTAGATATAGGGTTCCTTCCATTACGAAAGTTTGGGACTGCAGGCCAAATATATCCTATTGTCATTAGATGTACCTCTCGAGATTCAGCTTCTCACATTATGCTCACATCTGTGCCAGCATGTTTCCCCCTTGAAGGAATGAGGCAAACACAGTGCCTGACCAGAGCAATTAAAAGATAAAGAGAGCCAAAAAAAAAAAAAAAGACAACAATGACAATGATGACAAAGAGGAGGAGGAAAAGAAGAAGAAGAAAGACAAGCGGCACTGACTTGACACTTCCCGCAACAGAATATCGAGGAAAGAACATTAGAGAATCGGAAGAGTGTCATATATATTAGAAGCATATTTGGGGCACCAGGGTAGCACAGTAAGTTAAGTGACTAACTCCTGGTTTTGGCTCAGGGTTGTGAGATAGAGCCCCACATGCTCAGCTCAGAGTCTGCTTAAGACTCTGTCTCCCTCTCATTCTGCCTCTCCCTCCCTCAAATAAATAAATAAATCTTTTAAAGAAGAGACGTATCTTTGTTCAGAAACAATGATTTTTTTATTAATTAATTCCTTTATTATCAAAGAAGTACCAAATACTACGTTACATGTTAGTCCCAGCCTTACATAGTCCTGAAAATTAGCAATGAGCTAATCTGTAAGCACCAACAAAGCACACTACATGAGTCATCTGGAAGCTTCAATATGTGCTAATAATTCATTACTGGAACTTATTTTAAATATACTTTATATCTTACAATGATATACTTTTTAGATGATACATATTATTCTGAAATGGTAATTTGCCTAAGGAAAAACAAGTGAGTTAGCAGCCTGCATCGGGTTTCAAAAGTAATTCCAGAGATTTGTTCTCAGAATAACAGGATTGTGGCTGGGAGCAAAGTAAATATCTCACATTGCGAGGAATCTGCAAATGACCAGGGAGAGCACCAAGTCCAAGTGTAGCATGCCTTGAGGAACTGATAAAATATGTGTCAAGACCCAGCTGAACACCAACCAACTGGAAGGTCCAAAAGGAAGGGTGTTGTAGTTAACTCCCCATGTGACAGCTAGACCCCTACTGATACCCTACCTAGCAGATGAGCGCATTTCTTGGCAATCACTGAAACCCATTCTAACAGTAACTGTTCATCATGTAAACAACATGGCCCAAATGAAACAAAACCCCACTTTAAATGTAAAATAAAAGGTCTTTTTTAAAAGCACATATGAAAGAAAAGCAAAGTCCTCAGAAGCCCTGACTGACAGCAGGCAATTAATAAACACTTATTTAAAGATTTTGAATGAAAAATCAATAAATCAGTAAAGTCATTGATCATCATTACTCCCTTGCCAGATTTCTATCTTTGGGGCTTAAATGTTAGGGGTATTTCTGCTTTGCTGTGACTCCCTTTTACAGCAGTGATGAGGTTCACCAAAGTCAATAGCATGAAAAACCTGTTATCCTCCAAGCATTCATGCTGGAATGGGTAGCACACACAGAATACATGATGTATATTTTTTTTAATTGCAGGCAGTTGTAATGCACTGAAGTGGAATCCATATTGCAGAAAATTCAAACGTAAATTTATAACTTTATAAACATAAATTTATAAATGTAAATTTAAAACATCCTACAGTGAAGCAAAGCATGAGCCTTAAAAGAAAGGAGAGCTTTATCTGCAATTGAAGAAAGAGCTGCAAGCCAGGGCACATAAATGGATCTTTAGGCAGTTGGGAGAGGAATGTTGATGGCACTGTGGTCTTTTGGGGCCACATAATACACAATTATCCAAGTCCCAGCTATCAGATCACCTTAGAAAATATGAGATCCGTGTTTGTGCATATACATATAGTTCTAAATGCAGTGCAAATCTTTCAAAAGCCAACACAAAATGTCAGGATTGGAAAACTCCTACAATCAAGAAATGTTTTCTGAGAATCTGCTAAGTATAAGGCACTCAGGAATATCAGGGTAGAAGTGAGATAACTGCATTAGCTGTAAGAGCAACCATATTCATGAGTACTTCTTTACACACCATTTAAATCACTTTGGAAATTACTTTTTGTTGGAGAAAATGATCTCCTCACTAACCACTTATTGCATTTTTACATAAATCCAACTATACCAGTCACGGGATATTCCTTGTGAAATAAAGAATAATTAGTTCCTTTTCTAAAATGGGTGCAATAATTCAAAGAATAGTAGCCATCATCTCTTGGGGGAAAAAAAATGAATTAGCAAAAGTAAGGTCTCTCAGCCAGGACTTTCAACATGTGATATCAGAAACATGGTGGCCTTTGGTAAGAGGTTAGAGTTGAAATGGGAGACAAAGCTCACCTGAATTTGCCAGAAAGAAGAAATGAGAGCACTGAGTATTTCCATATTCCAAAGCAGAACAATTATGAAGGCAATAAATTATGATAAAATGTGTAGCTCTGTGCAAGCACATAAAACCATGAAGAATTGCCAAGTGCAAGCAAGTTTATGTTTCATCCTGGATAGTATTCAGTCTCTGAAAGTGATAGCAAGGAAATGCATACTTGTTGAGCTGAAGAAGAAAGAAAACTTGCCTGTCCCTAAGGTTGCACATTGTATATTTACCTCAAGTATGGGAAATGATCTTATGGCAAAATTACCCCCAAGGCAGGATCTCACATCACAGCAAACATTTGTATAAAGAAAACCGCCTGCAAATCTGTTAGTAGTACATTCAAAGTACAGAAAATATACAAACAAGTAGCCCTCTCAATTTTTTAAAAAATGTTCATGTTATAAGTGAATCATAAAGACACAAAAAAGAAGAGAGGAGAGAAAAAGAAAGTCAAAAAGAAGGAGGAGAAATGGGGCACCTTGGGTGGCTCAGCCAGTAAGCGTCTGCATTTGGCTCACGTCATGATCGCAGGGTCCTGAGATTGAGCCCCATATTCAGGTCCCAGCTTAGCGAGGAGCCTGCTTTCCCTCTCTAGCTCCCCCATGCTTGTGTTCCCTCTTCCACTATCTCTCTCTGTCATAAATAAATAAAATCATAAAAAATAAAAATAAAAACTTTAAAAAGGGGGGAGGAGAAATGAATAATTTGTGAGTTCTTCATTTTCCCTGAATTTCTAAATGAAATTCAAAATAAAAGTTTCCAAAATAAAGAAATGTCAACCCAAATCCTTGTTAACGAAAGCGAAATAGTCTCTATTAGACAGTCAGCTTGTTATTTTTTTCTAAGTTTACTTTTATAGCTAAGAAGTGTGACCGCAGAGGACATAAACTTGAAATGAAAATAATGTATTTATTAGATGAATAAAGGTGAAGCACATTACAGCAAAAGAAGATGACATTGCTGAAAGGAGGTACTTTGAAGTGATAAGGAAAAATGAACAGGGGAGGAGAAGAAAAGAATTGGAAGAAATGGAGCAGGAAGAACATTATTTCATGTAAATTAAAATTAAATGTAAAAGGAAGATAGTAGCTCTGATCTCGTCAGACTGAGGTATTTTGGTGGCAGACAGTAATATGAGAATTATAAGCAATTTGCAAACCACAAGTCTGCAAGCATGCACATTTCTCCTCTCCTATGATTGTTAATCAAGTTTTTGTTGTTGTTGTTTCATGGAGAAAAACAAATTCCAAAATATCAGTTTCACAAACCCTGCCAAAATCAGCAGTTTGGTCCCTGGCCATGACAGACAGTCCCCCTGCAAGACGCAGGCAAAATTAGGCAAGAGATGCAATGTTTTTGATGGTGCCTCCATCTGAGAGCAGCACTCCTGGAGCCACTTTTCAGGGCCGAATGCAGACTGCCCTCTTCTCTAGGCTGTCTCTAATTTAACAACGGTCCCCTGTCCCCTCTCCAGGCTTGTCAGCATCACAACTCTCCTTCTATAGACCCACATCAATAATGGTCTGCTCTATCTCCTCTCCTCTAACAGCTAACACATAGTGCTTGCTATATGCCAAGCATGTTAGCATATATCAATGCATTAAAAATATGTCATTCTCAAAACCAACTGATCCATTGGCACTATTATGACCCTTACTTTACAGATGTGCAAAAGATTATAGTCTACATAGGGAGTTTTCACGTTGTGCAGAGTGCAACAGAAAGCTTTTAACAGGACTTTAAGCTGCAGAGTGACATGATCAGATTTGTATTTTTAAAAAACAGTTTTGTGGAAAATGGATTGAAGGAACAAGAGTAAATATGGAGAGACAAAGAAAAATTTATCATAATAGAACCATCCAGAAGGGGTGGTAGGTCCATGATCATGCCTTAAAGGATGTGTGATGGTCACATTCAGGGTGTATTTTAGAAGCTGAGCTGACAAGACACGGTACTGACATGAATGCAGGGAATGAACAAAAGGCAGGACTTTAGGAAGACTCCCACATTGGACAGTGTATCATTTTAAATACTGGAAGAATGGGAAAGCTGAAACCAAGAGCTGTTTTTATTTATTTGTTTATTTATTTATTTAAAGATTTTAATTTATTTGACACAGAGAGCGAGCGAGAGCAGGAACACAAGCAGGGGGCGTGGGAGAGGGAGAAGTAGGCCTCCCACCCAGCAGGGAGCCTGGTGTGGGGCTCCATCCTAGGACCCTGGGATCATGATCCGAGTCAAAGGAAGACCCCTAATAACTGAGCCACCCAGGTACCGCACCCTCCCACCTAAGAGCTGTTTTTAATGTGTTACGTATACTTGGTCTTAAGTCTCCACCTTAGTGTTTAATCAAAATATGACTTGATGAACTCCAAAGTGGAACACAAGAGATATTTAAGAATCTAGGACAAAAGGAGACATTCTCTTCTGAGGCAGGGGCTCTAACGACGGAATCAGTTCTAGAATTCCCAGCACTGTGCAGTGCCACCTGGTGTAGCTGTAACAGAACAGAGCTTGCTTCTGCAGCAGAGAGCCTGAGGCAGCCAAACCATGATGCCTCTTGGCACGGGACAGAAGCCCAAGGTCTCTGGCCCCTCGAATGGTGCTGCATAGCCGAACGGGGAGTCCTGAAGTATCTTACAGCCATGACAAGCCCTCTCCTCCATGCCCCACCACAATGGAGGTAACACAGGTATCTCCAGTGATGGGAGCACAAAGCAACAGCCGAAGACCAACGACCAGCCAGGAGGAGCGACATCCCACTTTGTGGATGTCTCTATGGGAGAAAGAATAGCTTAGACTCCATACCTCCCTTGATGCCAGAACACTTAGGCCACTTTGAGGAAAATGCCGGGGACAGAAGAAAATTCAGAATTAACTCAGTTTACAACAAAAACAATAAGACAATGCATAAAGATAACTGAGTTTACCTGAAAACTATTACAATGATGTGTTTTACCTTTAAGCAGAATGTGGATTGATGAAGTTTTGAAAAGTAGTTCTACTTCTTCAAACACCTAAGTAAACTTACTTGGAAATTTCCACCAACTACAACAGTGATGACCCATTGGCATTTATCCTTCAGTTCCCCTCACAAACTTCTGGGAGATTCTGTGAGGTGCTTCACATGGGGATACAAACATTCAATCTGAAACACCCTCCTTTTTCTCCTTTTTTGTCCCTAACTATTCTAGGCAAAATTTAAGTGGTAACTTAAATATCAGTTCCTCATTTGTTCACTTATCCAAAAAAAAAATATTTATAAAAGGCCTATTATTTGCCAAGAGTTGGTTCTAAGTTACTGGTAAAACATCAGAAAAGAAGATCAGTGAGCTGTCATTCTAAACGTGGGGAAGGATGGGGGGAGGGTGAAATAGATGATAAAAAGTAAATAATCATGTTCTGTGGTTAGAATAACACAAATTATCTGATAGAAAACAAATGGGGAAGTATGATAGCTCTGTCATCTTAGCAGAAACTAACTTCAAAATTGCAACTGCCATTATGCCAGTGTTAATTATTTATATCATTCCACTCTTTGCAACCTTCGGTAGTTTGATTTATATGAGAATGTATTGTCATAAACAGTTATTTAATTGTATCTCTATGTAAACTTGGCACTGTTATAAAACAAAGTGTCCTATATGGAGCAGGATGATGGGTTAGAAAGGGTACAGGCTTTAATGTACAGAACTCTACTGCATTCCTATACACTAATAATGAAGCAGGAGAAAGGGAAATTAACAAAACAATCCCATTTACAACTGTGCCAAAAACAACAAAATATCTAGGAATAAACCCAACCAAAGAGGTGAAAGATCTGTACTTTGAAAACTATTAAAAAATGATGAAAGAAATTCAAGGCAATACAAAGAAATGGAAAGATATTCCATACTCATGGATTGGAAGAATACTGTTAAAATGTCTATAATACCCAAAGCAATCTATATATTCAATACAATCCCTATCAAAATACCAATAGCATTTTTCACGGAACTAGAATAAAGAATCCTAAAAATCTATATGGAACCACAAAAGACCTCAAAAAGCTAAAGCAATTTTGAAAAAGAAGAAAAAAACTGGAGACATCACAATCCCAGATTTCAAGATATACTACAAAGCTGTAGTAATCAAAATAATACAGTACAGCATAAAAGCAGACATAGACCAATGAAACAGAATAGAAAACCCAGAAACAAACCCACGATTACATGGTCAATCAATCTTCAACAAGAGAGAAAAGAATATGCAACAGGAAAAGTCTCTTTAACAAGTGGTATTGGGAAAACTGGACAGCTACAGGCAAAAGAATGAAACTGGACCACTTTCTTTTACCATATACAAAAATAAACTCAAAAGGGATTAAAGGCCTAAATGTGAAACCTGAAACCATAAAAATCCTATAAGAGAACACAGGCAGTAATTGCACTAACACTGGCCATAGCAACTTTTTTCTAGACACGGCTTCCAAGGCAAGGCAAACAAAAATAAAAATAAACTTTTGGAACTACATCAAAATAAAAAGCTTTTTCACAGTGTAAGAAACAGTCAACAAAACTAAAAAGCAACCTACCAACTGGGAGAGAAATTTGCAAGTGACATATCCAATAAAGGATCAGTATCTACAATATATAAAGAACTTATACAACTCAACACCCAAAAAGTACATAATCCAATTAAAAATGGGCAGAACACATGAACAGACATTTCTCCAAAAAAGATATACAGATGTCCCACAGACACATGAAAAGATGCTCTACATCATTAATCATCAGGGAAATGTAAACCGAAACTACAATGACAGGTTGCCTAGGTGGCTCAGTCAGTTAAGCATCTCCCTTTGTTTCAGGTCATGATCCCAGGGTCCTGGGATCAAACCCACATCAGGCTCCCTGCTTAGTGGGGAGTCTACTTCTCCCTCTGCCCTTCGACTTTGCTTGTGATCTTTCTCTCCCTCTCTCTAATAAATAAATAAAATCTTCAAAAAAACACCCTGCAATTATATATTCCCTCACATCTGCTGGAATGGCTAAAGCAAAAACAAAAGAAACAATAAGTATTAGCTAGGATGGGGAGAAATAGGAACCCCCACTGCTGGTGGAAGGCAAACTAGTGCAGCCATTATGGAAAAAAGAGTGAAGGTTCCTCAAAAACTTATAAGTAGAACTAACCTATTATCCAATAATCACACTACTGGGTATTTATCCAAATAATACAAAAACATTAATTCAAAGAGATACATGCACCCCAATGTTTACTGCAGCATTATTTACAATAGCCAAATAACGGAAGCCACCCAAGTATCCATCAATAGACGAACTGATTTAAAAAGATGTGGTTTATACACATACATGTGCATGCGTGTGCGCACACACACACACACACACAGAGGAATATTATTCAGCCATAAAAAGAATGAAATCTTGCCATTTGTAACAACATCTCCAGCCATAGCCCATGCCACTTCCACCCCTTGCTATCTGTATCCTTGTCTCACTTTATTTTTTTTTAAAGACTTTATTTTTTATTTGAGAGAAAGACAGAGAAAGAAAGAGCACACAAGCAGGGGGTAAGAGGAGGCAAAGTAAGGGGGACAAGGAGAATCTTCACTGAGCAGGGAGCCTGACCCAGGCTCGATCTCAGGACCCTGGAATCATGACTTGAGGTGAAGGCAGATATTTAACTGACTGAGTCACCCAGGTGCCCTATCACTGTCTTCTTTATGATCATCAAACATACCATGCTATTCCTCACCTCAGTGTAAAGACAGATGAAAAGTACTCCACGGTGTGAGGAATACCAATATTTTATGGTGGGTTTAAAGGAAAAGATGCCAAACAGGAGAGATATCCAGTAAGGAAGGAAGAAAACCAGAACATGTGGTATGGCAGAAGTGAAGTAAGGAGAGTGTTTCTCCTTACAGGGACGCATGGGTGGCTCAGTTGCTTAAGAAACTGCCTTCCACTCAGGTTATGATCCTGGAGTCCTGAGATCAAGTCCCACACTGGGCTCCCAGCTCCATGGGGAGTCTGCTTCTCCCTCTGACCCTCTCCCCTCTCATGCACTCTCTCACTCTCTCAAATAAATAAACAAGATCTTAAAAAAAAAAAAAAGGAGAGTGTTTCTACATAAAGTAAGTGGTTGACTATATCAAATGCTGCTATAGTGAAGCCTAAGAATTGGTCTTTGAGCTTGATAAGCTGGAGACCCGTGACCTTGAAATAAATGTTTTAGTAGAGTAGTGAGGACAGAAGTCAGAATGAAGTACCATAAAGGTGAATGGGAGATAAAGAACCAGATGATCTTTAAGATAATTATACTTAATAGAAGGAACTGTATTTATTAGCACTTAAATTATTTTAATTTAAAGTATACTTACTCTTTGCCAGGTACTGTGCTGAGCACTTTACAAGCATTTTTTTTTTCATGAATCCTCACAGGAACACTATTAGGTAAAGTCACTGAATCTAGAGGAACTGAATAAATTGACCAAAGACAGAGCTAGGAATCTGTAGTTGACTGAATAATGGCCCCCAAAGGTATCCAGGTCCTAATCTCTGGAAACTAAATGTTGCCTTATATGGCAAAGGGACTTTGCAGATGTAAGGATCTTGAGATGAGGATTGTCAGCCTCAGTTATCCAGGTGGGCCTTAACTGTGATGAGAATTGTTCCGAGAGGGACAGAGGGAAATCTGACACAGAGAGAGAAGGCAATGTCACAATCTCAGCAGAGAGATCTGAAGATGCTGTACCGATGGCTTTAAAGGAGGAAGCCCTCAGGCCAAAGAATACACAGCATGTAACTCTAAAACCAGCAAAAGGTAAGGAAACAGATTTTCCTAGCAGCCCTGAATTTCAGCCCAGGAAACTGGTTTCGATCTCCAGAATTGTAAGAATAAATTCCTGTTGTTTGAAGCCACGAAGTTTGTGGTAATGTGTTATGGAAGTCCTAGGAAACTAATACAGATGTGGCCATGATTCTTTCTCTAATACAATTCCACAATAAACAGAAAGATCATACATATGGAAAATAAGGCAGAAGAGGAAGAAAGCAAGAAAAATGAGAAATGAAGGAAGTAGAGCAGAGGATAAACGAAAGGAAAAACTGGGAAAAGTTGAGGAGAGGAGATAAGAGGATAGGAGAAAATAAGACCCCATATTTTTGAAGTAGCATCAGAACTGCCCACAGCAACCTCAGACACACCAGTCCCAACCTGAGTCAGAGTGAGTTGGCACTTGGCCCCCAGTCAGAGTTAGCTCTAGGGCATAAAATCACAACACAGAGTAATCTATAAATGCTGTGACATCACAACTAAAGAGAAAACAGACTGCTGTCATCCTAGTTTAGACATGGATAGGCTTAGCAATTCCTGGGGACAGCCAACCATTAAAGATGCAGTATTAAATCCTATGAGGTGGGCGCATTTGGATGGCTGGGTCATTTAAGTGTCTGACTCTTGATCTCAGTTCAGGTCTTGATTTAAGGGTTGTGAGTTCAAAACCTGTAAAATAAAATAAAATAAAATAAAATAAGGGGTGCCTGGGTGGCTCAGTTGTTAAGCATCTGCCTTCGACTTAGGTCCTGATCCGGGAGGGGATCAAGCCCCACATCAAGCTCCCTGCATGGCAGGAAGCCTACTTTTCCCTCTCTCACTCCCCCTGCTTGCGTTCCCGCTCTAGCGATGTTTCTTTCTGTCAAATAAATAAATAAAATCTTTAAAAATAAATAAAATAAAATAAGATAAGATAAAATAAAATAAAATAAAAAACAAAATAAAATAAAATAAAACAAAATAAAATAAAATAAACACTGTGAGATGAAGTTCAAAAACACCAACTTGATTCAAGTTTGCATCAGCAACTCAAGTTTGGCCTTAATTTGTTTTTTTTAAGACATATTTTGGAGGTGTCTGGGTGGCTCAGTCAAATAAGCATCACTTTGTTTCAGCTCAGGTCATGATCTCATGGGTGGTGAGCAACCCAGTGTCAGGCTCCAGGCTCAGCAGGGAGTCTGCTTAAAGATTCCCCTACTCCTTCGCTCCCTCTCAAAAAATAAATCTTTTTTGAAAAAGATAATTTTGTACCTTTTTTCTTTTTTAATGTTATTATCTTACTACTGTCTATCATTTGTTATAATGAAATTATGCTGAGACAACTTAACATGCTATAATTCACCTATTTTCAAAAAGGAATTTTACAAATATATTATTATTTAGATACATTATTTAATTTCATGATGAAATAATATTCTTCTATATATTAATCAGTGATCGCATTTCTTTCTTCAGATTTTATTATTTAGCTGAGAGACAGAAAGAGAGAGAGAAAGGAAGAAGCCAAGACAGAGGGACAAGCAGACCCTGTGCTGAGCACGAAGCCTGATGCAGTGGCTCAATCTCAGGACCAAGATCATGACCTCAGCAGAAACCAAAAGTCAGACATTCAACCAACTGAGCCATGTAGGCACCCCATTGACCACATCTTAAAATATAGACCTGTATCCAACTTTTAATAAAACAGAAGGAAGTTTAGCAGGAAAACAAATAATTTGTGTATCTAACACCACGACTCAAACAAACTGCAGCTCATTGAAACTTCTGTCCCCTAGGTTCAAGGGCATCTGAGAGTAGGCATGAAGACTGAGTTCTTAACCCTGATTCACCATCTTCTCACAGGATTCCCTTCCTAGTCGGGGTTAATGTTATATCACTTTTTCCCAAGGAAATGAGAAACTGAATTTTAAAGTTTCTTAAGATTTTGAAGAGATTAGAAAAGAAACATTTGAAGTCCATATATGGATTCTGAATATCCACAGCGCGGTGATTTTCCAAATTTGCTAACAAACGGTCTGCATACAATAGACCTGAAAACCATATTTTAAGGAAGAACTAAGAATTAATAAGGCTAGAAGGGAAGGAGCATTGGTGGGAAGAAATGTAAAAAGAAATTTAATTCAGTCTCTCCCTTTCAAAAACAAAAAGGGGAAATAGCAACCAAATAACACAACATACAGAGTATCTGTTTTGGTATGAAAATGCCAGGTAAAGAGGTCTTAAATTGAAATCCTCAGAAGACAGACTTATAGCCCCTCCTGAAGATTCTTCCCCTTGCTCCTGGTTTCCGTCACACAAAGAACCAAGTAACAGTGACATCTAGTGTTTAAAGTGATCTAGGACGGTGAAACAAATGCTCAGTGAGAGCTGACAGCAAAGCCCTGGAACGCAGCTGCTACATTTGAAGTTTCCTGATTTATGTGGCAACAAAATTGTATCCTGATGGAATCAGTGAGTCCTGTCTCCCAGAAAATGATAGTGTTCTGGGTCAGCATTTGGAAAAGTCACTTAGTATTCACTGCTGGACAATGGGGAAGGCTGTAGTCACATCACACCACCTCAGTCATGGAATGGGAAATGTGGCAATATTGTTGGGATTTAAAAAAAAAAAAAAAGCATTATCAATGGCTACAAGAGGTTATGCTTCCCTGATGGGAGAAAGGCAGCTGAATACGCTTCTGAATGCCAACCCTAAAAACCTATCCAAAGATATTAAATTTCCTTTTTTTTTTTTTTTTTTTTTTAAACTTCTCTCCAGACTACTTTCTGCTGTCAACAGAAGAAGCCATCTTAGGCCACTTTCTGGCAGCTGAAACTCTGGCACTCAGCCCTGTGAGTTAGACCTAGAGCTACACTGCTCTGCCCTTCTTTGCCTCAGGTGCCAGCCCCAGAATCCTTTTGTCTGGTTGCCAGGTCAATAATCTCTCTTGGAATCTGCCTTTTTCACCCCTTCCCCGCTCCTCCCCCTCCATCAAGAAATCTAATTCCAAGCTGGCAGGCAGAAGGTCAGAAATCTTTGAAAGCTACCGCTTCCACTGCCCACATTCAGGTCTCGCCTCTGCACGTACTGCCAAATGCCAACATACTTCTCTCCCTCATTCATAACATCCTGTGTCTCTGTAATGCCCAGGTTGTCACCTGAATCTTGCCCTCACATCTGCTTCCTTCCCCTTCCTCAGCAGCAGGGCTGTCTTTTATTAGTAACATCCTGCTGCGTCTGTCCCAAAGGCTCAGCACATCTTGTCATCCATCCAGGGATCGGCAGCCTCTTCAGAGCTGGTGACTGTGGACTTGCCTCCTTCGGGGATGTCTAGAGGCCTGGAGCAGGCCCAGAGCATCTGGGGAAAGGACAGCTGACAGCCCCCTGAAACCCACACAATCATATCTTTGAAAAGTGGGCCATGTTAAGCAAACGACTGCAGCCTAGTATGACAGAAAAGACAAAGGACGAAGTTCCACCCAACCTGAATAGGTAACAGTTTTATTTCTTTATACATTTTGAAGTGACATATTCAAGGTTACTTTAGAACAGTCTTTTAGGGGGAAAAATATCTTTTAAATGCCTTGCATAGTTTTTGCCCACTCTGAAAGAATGCTTTAGAATACATGTACTGGGGATCTTATACCTTTCTTAGTTTTAAAAAGGAGACCATGTCAATGTTTAAATTTGCAACTACAAATTGTATATAAATTATATTCTTAAAAAAACAGGATTTTCATCTCATATATCTTAACCTCATGTAACCAGCGTTAACTCTACCAATTCTCTCCCCAAATAGCAAAATCCAAGCTACCCACCCCCCAAAAAAGGAACAAAAGAAAACACATGCATTAGAAAAAAAACTAAAGAGAAAAGGTAGTTATTATGATACAAATACCGACCAGCTGAAAAAATTACTCCAAAGACTGTGAAACAAGGAAAATGTTTATGAGTAGCAACTCAGAAAAGATGGATAGATTATGAGCTACTAAAAAAAAAGGGAAGTTACCAAAAAAGTCTCTGCAGTATACTTCAGAGATATTATTACTTCTGTGTAGCTGTTATACATGTAACATAGTATTATGACCCTTGACAAAATTACTTAAACTAGGGTATTATATGGGGATCATTTAGCTCCACCCCACTTTTTTCATGTATGCTGAAAGAGAAGTCTAAAGATCTGGACTATTTCTCCTAATACTAAAGCAGGAAACAGAAGCTAACTTTTTGATTTCCAATCCAGTGTCATATGTAGCATTTTAAATACTAAAAGGATGTGGTTGTGAAACAGATTATGTTAAGGGCTGAATTCTGTCCCACAAAATTCATATTTTGAAGTCCTAAATCCCAGTGTAATAATATTTGGAGATGGAGCCTTTAGGATGTAATCAGGTTTAGATGAGATCAGGAGGGTGCAGCCTCCATGACAGAATTAGTGTCCTTATAAGAAAAGGAAGAGAAACTGACTTAACTATAGAGAACAAACTGAGGGCTGCTGGAGGGGAGGTGGGTATGGGATGCACTAATGCGGATTAAGGAGGGCACTTGTGATAAGCACTGGGTGTTGTATGTAAATACTGAATCATTGAAATCTATACCTGGAACTAATACTAAATTGTATGTGAACTGGAATTTAAATAAAAACTTGAAAAAAGACCAAAAAAAAAAAAAGAAGAGAGAGACCAGAGCTCTTACTTTCTTGCTCTCTCATTTTCTCTTTCTCTCTGTCTCTGTATATATGACGGAATATTACTCAGCCATCAAAAAGAATGAAATCTTGCCATTTGCAATGCCATGAACAGAAATAGAGGGTATTATAATAAGCAAAATAAGTCAGTCAGAGGAAGACAATTATATGATCTAACTGATTTGAGGAATTTGAGAAACAAGACAGAGGATCATAGGGGAAGGGAACAAAAAATAAAATTAGAAGAAGTCAGAGAGGAAGGCAAACCGTAAGAGATTCTTAATTATAGGAAACAAACTGAGGGTTGCTGGAAGGGAGAGGGGGGGTCAAGGGAGGGAGTAACCATGTGATGGGTATTAAGGAGGGCACATAATGCACTAAGCACTGGGTGTTATATGCAATTGATGAATCACTAAATCCTATCCTGAAACTAATAATACATTACATGTTAATTACTTGAATTAATAAAATAAAATAAAATAAAATAAAATAAAATAAAATAAAATAAAATAAAATAAAATAAAATAAAAAACGATAACATTCTTTCCCCAGACTGTAAAGAGTGATGACGATTACAAGATTCAGACATCACACGTTGACAGCCCAGGGATTGTGCTTGGAACTTGCTTTGCTCTCACCATGTTTTGTTTGTGTTGCGAAGAAGACACAGTTTAAGATGACTGGAAGCCAGTATGTCATCCAGGGACCAATGCTAAAGAGAAAAGGTAGACAGAATGAACAGTCTGCTGCAAGCTAAAAGAACAATAGAAGGTTTCTCCATCTTCTATAGATTTGTTATGGATTGATGGTGAATGTTTGCCTATGGCTACAGCTCTCAAAAGCATCTTTCATTATTCTTTTAAAAGGGGTGCATCAAAAGAATTCCCTGATCCAAAAACAAAGTATTCACTGAATGCAACTCAGTAGAAAAAGACACCACAATCCAAAGTACCTGAGTTGAAATCCACCATTTCCTGGTTATGTGAACTTAAGTCAGGCACTTAAACTCACGAAGCCTCAGTTTCGAGCTTTCGTGTGGAAATAATACACATCCACAATCTTTTACATGAAATCCTTGGGGCTAGAGTTTGATTACATAAAGTAATACAATACACAGACTGAATTTTATATATAACACCCATCATGTCTGGGCCAGCACTTAGCAAACACACTATTCCATCACAAAAATGTATCAGTAATCAACTAAATGAGAAAATAAGATTTATCAAATGACAATTTGAGTCAGGTGTTGTCACTGAAATTTAAAAATAACATTCTAATTTAGAGCTTTCTGGGTTTTGGAATTATAGGTACAGGGTGGATGTTCCACGAATATATTCATCTTAGAGTGACAGCAAGGAATAAATGATACATGTAGGAGAGAAACTCACATAAGACTATGTAGGATGGATTATAAATAAGAATCCAAGGAATTCCAGGGCATCCATGTACAAGCAAAAACAAATCTTTGCTGAGATAAACTCCCTCTCCTCAGAAAACTAACATCTAGATGCCAACTGACCTGAGAAGCAGAACTGTAAAGGTACATAGATCCCTGTTTCTTTCTTCCACTCAATATTCCTTTCTTCAGACAAAGAATCTCCAAGCCCATAAGAGTCAGCTTTTTCTGCAGGATGGAGAAGGGAGGTGCACATCAATAGCACTTTCCTTTTCTTAACACTAGCATCTGTCCTCTTTTAACTCACTCTTTTCCCTGGAGGTCCCCAAGGAAGAGGAAAGAGCTTTGGACATTGCTTTACAGTTTTTAAAGCATATTGCTTGCATTGACTTCTTTCATCATCACACCAGCCAATGAGTAGGGGGTCTTATCCTACTGTTTGTGGTAGCAGAATTTATGTTCCTCACATTCTGTGTCCCTTCAGTTAGATGATATCATCCCGGGAACTTCTCTGCCTCCTGGCAGATCTCTCCTGGGATCCAGGAAGACTTGTCTCTTCTTAGTTCAAAGCCCATGTCCACTTTTCCCAGCAATCCACTAGTATCTTGCTTCTAATCTGAAGAATGCCTCCACTCCTACCCAGTGACACATTCAAAAACATCCCACACACATCTCTTCAGTCCCCCTAGGGATCCACCTTTTCTCGAATTCTATTACCACAGGTTTTACAACAGAAAATTGCTTTACAGTTTCAGCAGCAACAGCAGCCATTCAGCTACCCCAGTGAACAAAGATTGTTCTCTCATGGTCCCTTAACAGAAGTCATAGATGCAGCTAAACAGAAGTCATAGATGCAGATAGATATTAAATCTGTCAGTTACATCCCCAAAACTACTGCACGGAGATGTAGCTTGGTTCAATTCTAAATTCTAATTTTCAAAAGCCTTAGTGACACCTAGTAAGACAAGGGTTTTGGGAAAGAGGACAATTTTCATAGAAAGACAACCACCCACACAAATATCTTATGACTTAGATATTGTATTTCTCAAATATCTTCTTTAAAAGACTACAGTAAGTCAGGAAAAGCATAATAATTTCAAATAGTCCAGTAACTAATAACAGGACTGTTACAGCTGCTAGAGTTTTGTTTCCATTCAGAACTCAAGAATTGTTTGTGTTTCTGAGCATCTGCATATGTGCAGTAAACCCTGAAAGCATTACAGCATAACCTGTTCCTCTGTTGTTAGAAGGAGTAGCTGGTATTGGTGCTATTTGGTATCAGATCATTCTGTTCAGAATGAGGACATAACACGAAATAACACTTGTGGGGCCACTGTCCTTGTACATGTGATGCACGTAGATTCTTTCTCTCACATTTTATAACATGGTACTCTATGGCTATTGGGTCTCAAAACACCAGGTGGTGAACACTTGGAGAATTCAAGATGCTGTTACCATGGGGACAAGATGCTGGTCCTTCTCGATGCAATCAACACACTTCCTCTTTCAGAAAACTACTGCCACTGGAAAATAGATGAGCTTAAAAATTGAAGCTTTTAGTTTTAGAAGAATGACTATTTTCTGAAAGATCTTTATTTAATAGTGATAAAGATGGGCAAGCAAAGGGGAAATATTTAGAATGGTCTTGTTTTCAAAGACATACTTCTGACTTTGTTCTCCACTGGCTAGTATTAGGTGAAGAAACAATTCAATATCTCTGTCTCCACTTCTCAAGTGTCTCTCCTATGTGGTAGATTAGCAAGTGGTAACCAATCATTTTTCTTCCTTTTTCTGTATATGTTTGTACTTGACTTTACAACTCTTGCCATGAAGAATTAGAATCTACTTCCTCACTCCTTGAATATGGGCTGACATCATGCCTTGTTGGGCCAATAGAATATGGCAAACTGGGAGCTCACCAGTTCCAACCCTTGGGATCCATCACCTTACAGTCTCTCTCTTTTTTGGGATCCTGCCCAACTTCTGTATGAAGAAGCCTGAGTGTTCCCACAGGAAGATGAGAGACACTTGCCTAAATCATCTCCCCTGACACTCAGCCTATAGCCAGAACCCTCAGAAGTAGAGCTGACTAGCCGACAAGAAGCTGAAGACACGTGACTAAGGCCAGTGAGGCCAAAAGAACTGCTGACCCACAGACTCATGAACTAAATAAATGGAAACTATATACCATATTCTTCTTTATTATATCTGTTAGTTTTAAAGGACTATTTGTGAATATGCAGCTGGACTCCTGAAACCAAAACCCAAAATCAGGATGGAGCACACCATAAATGCCTCCTGAAAACCCTAAGCAGGAATTTTCAGCTGATTTTTATTCCAGACGCTATAGAATTAGAAAGAGACAACTTAATAAATAAGCCCTCTCTCCTAATTGCATATTTATTAAATGAAATCACCCTTGCCCTACCAAAATAAGTATTATTATTGTGAATTTTATGGAAAACTCACAAATACAGAATGAAAGAGAAAATTCCATTGATATGTCCACAGCATACAAAGGAGATCATCATCCTTATTTTACTTATTTACTTATTATTTACTTATTTATCAGTGGTAGGTGAAAGCCCATACAAGGATAGTAATAACTTGTTTTTAGAAATCTTGGAATTTAAAATTTTTACCTCTACAGCAGCCTTTCCTAGAAAAAAATAATAAATGTTGTTCTCCCAATTATGTGTAGGCCATTTCCCCTCTTTTTACCCCTGGCCATAGGAACACTGGGAGCCATTTGTCGAGGTGATGACCTCATAGACTAGAGGAAGTAGGATCCCTGTGTCAATCTCATGGGAAAAAACTGCCCAATCTCATGGGAAAAAGCCCCCCAACACCCACTGGATGTTGTATAAGCAAGAGATAAATCACTGTTGCATACATTAAGATTTTAGGGTTTGTAAACTCAGCTCAACAAAGCCTACTGCAGAGAAGCATTAGGAGATATGGGAGCCTGACATGTATGAGCCTGCAGAAAGCTAGAAAGGGCATTTATGCAGGAGAGGGAGGGGGCAACTTCAGGAGCAATATCCTTGAGTAGGCAACCCAGAGTACCAGTAAAGGAGGTGCCATGATAGACAGCGGAGTAATTCATCCTTTTTCACAGATCAGATGACAAAGTATGTGGGCACAGAAGCAGACAATTGGGAGACTTGGTGAAGGAAGATGGAGAGGTACTTTTTTGGTTGCTTCAGTTTGGGCCCTGAAACAAGAGGCAGATCACTGAGAATGTAAAGGGGAATGAATGTCTGAAGACAAGAAGATGCTGTCAGATGGTCTTCAAGAAGGAGAGAGTGAGTGACTAGAGGAACGTTGGGAGTGCAATGCTCGCATGTATAATGATGGGTGTTGAGTTTCCTTTAGCCATGCTCAGCTGCTTGGCCACAGGATTTATCCAAGTGGGGAGTTGGATCCAAGCAGAGTGGAAGGAATTTATTTTAGCACCGTTCTAGAGACTAAAATTCAAGATTAAGTTGCTGGCAGGGTTAGTTTCTCTCTCCCTGATTTCTAGATAGCCATCTTCTCCTTGTGTCTTCAGCTCGTCTTCAATGGATGACTGTGTCCTAATCGCCTCCTTAAGGGCACCAGTCATTTTGGATTAGATCCCATTTTATGACCTTAATCACGGACTCAGTTGCCTCTGTAAAGATTCTATCTCCAAATATAGTCACATTCTGAAGTACTAAGGACTTCAACAAAAGAATTTTGGGAGAACACAATTCAGCCCATAACGAAAGGGCTGAAATGGAAAACTAGAAAGTAATGGCCAGCAAGTAAGATGTTAGAAATGTTTCAGAGGCAGAGGCCTGAAGTATGATCAAGAGAACAGATATCAGAGGTGAGGAAAAGATAAATATTTAGGGATGAGGGGGTCACAAACAAGGTATGGGATGATTATCCTTGTGGATATTGAAGTCACTAAGATTGATGACAGAAGTCACAGTGCAGAAAAATACAGTAAACCTAAGGAGAGTATGTGCTAAAAAATCTTTCATTCATGTAGAGGAAGAAGCACAGGTAGGAAGTGACCAGAGGATGATAGATGGCTACAACTAGGAAGTATACCGGATGATCCAGTCAGGTGGCGTGTACTTGAAAGAAACTGAGGGCATTTGCATAAGGAAGTGAAGAAAGCAAGGGAGAACCATATACTGATAGAAGAATGGTGAGCAAAGGACACAATCTTACCTACAAGTCCAGGAGTAGAAGGGAGGTGGGAGAAAAAAAGATTCACTATGTGAGGGCTTCCAGAGAAGCAGTGTCCTTAGGAAAAGCCATTTTTTAGAATAAGAAGCTGAAGGGAAATTTATGAGAAGAGTTTGAAAATAGGTCATTTATTTAAATGACTGACTGAAATTGACTTTACTGGTGTTGATACCACCAATATCATTTACTCCTTTTTCAGTCACATGGCAGACCAGTCTTCTCAACTCCATTATACTTAGGCAGGATCATCTGAATATTTCTGGTAAAGAAATGCCAGAAGTGGTACATGGTTACTTCTGGGCTGAGCCAGTAAAAAGCCCCTGTGCAATCCTCTCATTTCCTCTCCTGAGGCCATCAACAAGGCTTCATCTCCAGATATTTCTGATAGAATATTATAGAGCCTTTGTCTGCTTCTTTTCTAGGTGACTGTGTAGGACAGATCCGCTGCCAACCAATGTTGAACATAAAGTATAAGTAACAAATGAGCCTTTACTTTGCTGGTGGTGTTTTCTGGGGTGTGTATGCATGTATGGCTGATTTGTTATCACAGTAAAACTCTCCTCATCTGTACACACATTGTGAGTCCCAGTACATACAGTTGAGCTATGGAAGGAGGAAAAGTGAGACTCACTGGAGAATGTGCACTGCTATAAAAAGTCATGGGATGGAGCATGGGCTGGGAGGCTGAGGCTTCTTGCAGTAACTAAGAAAAACAAGGATTCAGGGCTTGATGACATCTTTGGGAAAGGGAGATTATTGGGTGTAATTACAGTCTCCTTCAATGGGTTGGCAATTCAGCCACTCTATAGTAGAGAGATGGGGCAAGTAGGCATAAGTGAGGGGCAGTGGTAATCCCACAAGAAGCATACAGAGCTCCGGGACTAGCTCCCACAACTCCCAATAACCTGCCACTGGAAAAGGGAGATGTTACTGTGGTTATAATTTTTCAGGAAACTCAAAGGACTAACAGGAATATGCAGGTCTACAAGTATCCTTGGATGGCTAAAGAATATCTATCAGCGCTCAGTATGTGAAAAGATTATTGGTCTAACTTAAATACAATCTTGTATATTTTATGCTTCATTCAACTCCATAGTAAATTCAGTTGAAAAAATTCATCCACAGAGTAAATATTCTCTTCTGCTACAAGTTTAAGTAAAGAGGAATAAAATGATACTGACAAATGTATAGGGATACCTGAATCTCAGGAGACCTTAACAGGATCATCGGCATGGACCCCGACCAAAAACCAATCCCTGATTATGTCAGCTTACTTCACTACCTACTGGCAGGAAAATTCAAACATACAATGTTGAGGAAGTTCTCTAAATGACTGATGATCCCCCACCCCCACCAAAAAAAAATAGAAATGTGCCATTATGATACAAACAGGACTAGAAGTAAAGAGGAAAGACCACCTGTGCCGACAGGGCTACCATGAAGCCTTGTTTGAGATTTTGCTTTCCTAGGAAGGATAAATCCAGGCAATGAGCTCTTTGAGGGCAGGACTGATAGCCATTCTTCTAAGTATAACAAAAAGGATCCACTACAAGACCTAAAATCTAAAGCCACAGCAACTGCTGGTTGATCGGTAAACTTCTAAAACTGAAATTGTGGATTGTGCATATTCCTCCAAGTTATGTAACCCTTTTACAAAGATCAACAGGGCCCTTTTCTACATCGTTAGTTCAAACTCTTATTGAGAACATTCTATATCTCAGGCCACATGCTAAGACCTCAGGATACAAAGTTAAGACTCCTTCTGATAGGACTGTCACAATGAAGTACCACAAACTAGGTGACTTAAACAACAGAAACTTATTTTCTCATAGTTCTGAGAGCTAGAAATCCAAGATCAAGGTGTCTTCAGTTTGGTTCCTTCTGAGGGCCATAAGAGAAGAATCTGTTTCAGGCTCTCTCCTAGACTCCTCCCTGTATCTTCACATGATCTTCCTTTCATGTGTATCTGTATCTAAATTTCCCCTTCTATTAGGTAGGGTCAACCCTAACAGCCTTAGTGTAGCTCAATTCTCTCCATAAGGACACTACATCCAAGTAGAGAAGGTTAGGACCTCAACAGTTAAATTTTGGTAGGGAGACCATTCAGCCCATAATGGACACTTTCCCTATTTCAGAATATTCATATGTGACTGTTCACTGAGATGCCCACAGGAATGCTTAGGAAGGCAAAAAAAATGTGTTGTTATCTAGTCCTTGCCTGACAGAATTCTACTTCCCAGCAGTAAGCTCACCTTTTTTATATTTAAACTGAATTTGCAGTAAGTACTCTGTTAAGAGATTTTTAAGCTCTGCTAACAAGCCACTCTGCCAGAGAATCAGAGAGGCATTCTTTATTTTCAAAATCCTTGTGGAACTACAAATCATTGTGACTACATTTGCCAAAAAATACGCATGCATGTATAAGTTAAAATGGTAGTGAAGTAACCAGATGGGTCCATTCCAGAAAGAGCAAAATGGCTAGCGGTATACTATCTACACTTCCATTTTATCTGTATAATTCTCACAAAGCTAATTTATTCCTCACAGGACTCCGTTCCCTGTTCTGTTTCCAGTCCAGACTTTAAGAGTCCCCATGCAGAAACAAATTTTCTGCTTAAATAATAAGGCCTAGAAACGAAAGGCATAATAAGCACCTAAAAGCAAACTACTTCTTATCTGTTAATACTTACACTATGTTATTAAGAACCACTTGGCTACCAAAAAAGACAAAACAAAGCAAAACAAAAACAAAAAAACATTCCATTCATACAAAGCATTCTATTGCAGCCAAACTCATGAGGTTTGAGTAGATGCAGATCATTTGCTCATAAAGCTTAAGGTCAATTTCTGCTTCTGTGTGAGAAATGTCAAAAACATAAGGAGGAAAACCTGGAGCCTGACCAATGAACTCAGCCTACTCTTTCCCTTTATTTTAAGGAACTCAAGATCTGTTTACTTTATAATTGCAAAGGCTAACAGAGATTTCTTAAATTTGGGGGGATGGGGGGCATGAAATCTAAATTTCTCACTACCTTATTAGACACATAATATACTTACCACATTGGAGATTACTATTATATGGTCATCTTATCATATTCAACATGCCACATGGGCAAACCCAAATTTACCAACTCTCTTTTTCACCATCAGATTCATATCGTTCTCTGGAATACCCTGTTTAAGTTAACAGCATAATGATCTTCCCAGTTATCCAAAGGAAGTATCCTGGAACCATCTTTCACTCCTCTCTTTTTTTTTTTTTTTTTTCTGTATCTACTCAATCCCCATATTCTTGTGATACCACCACACTCATTCAACTTTATTGGCTTGCTATCACATGCCAGGAATTGAGCTAAACATTGGGGAAATAAAGACATGAAATGGTGCCTTCTATCAAACAGCTCATAACATAGTTGAGAAGGAAAGTCAATTATCAATTACAGTGATAGGGCCATGATAGAACTACATTCTGGGTATTTGGGGAGTCTCAGAAGCAATATTTTTGAAGGAAGTTTTAAAGAACAAAAGAATTACAATAAACAACCTAACCTTACACCTAAAGGAGATAGAATAAAAAGAACAAATAAGGCCCAAAGTCAGTAGAAGGAAGAAAATAATAAAGATCAAAATGAAATAAAGACTAAATAAAATAGAAACCAAAAAAAAAAAGAACAAATCAATGAAACCAGGAGCTGATTCTTTGAAACAATCAATAAAATTGGTGAACATTTAGCCAGACTGATTTAAAGACAGAGACAGAGATCAAGACAGAGACACACACAGAGAGAGAGAAAGAGAGACAGAGAGAGAAAGGACTCAAATAAAATCAGAAATGAAAGAGGAGAAAGAGCAACCAATACCACAGAAATACAAAGGGTTATTATAACAGAGTATAACGCAAAATTATATCTAATGAAAACGTAACCTAGAGGAAAGGGATAAATTCCCAGAAACATATAACCTTCCAAAACCAAGTCAGGAAGAAATAAAAAATTTGAGCAGACCAAATACTAGCAATGAAATTGAATTAGGAATCACAAAACTCCTAACAAATAAAAGTCCAGGTCCAGATGACTTCACAAGTTAATTCAACCATTATTATTATTCTCAAACTATTCCAAAAAAACGAAGAAGAAGGAAAGCTTCCAAATTGATTCTATGAGATGGCATTACCTTGATACCAAAACCAGATAAAGATACTACAGGGAAGAAAAAAAAAAAAGAAAACTATAGGCCAATATCTCTGATGAACACATATGCAAAAATCAATAAAATATTAGCAAACAGAATCAAACAATACATTTGAAAAATCATTCATGACAATCAAGTGGAATTTATTCCTGGGATATAAATGTGATTCAATATTCACAAATCAATCAATGGGATGCATCACATTAACAAAAGAAAGGATAAAAGCCATACAATCATTTCAATACAGAAAACACATTTGACAAAGTATATCGATCCATAATAAAAACTCTCAACAAGATAGGTTTAGAGAGAACATACCTCAACATAACAAAGATTGTATATGAAAAATCCAAAGCTACCATCCATACTCAATAGTGAAAGACTAAGAGCTGTTCCTCTAAGATCCAGAACAAGACAAGGATGTCCACTCTCACCACTTTTATTCAACATAGTATTGGAAGTCCTAGTCACAGCAATCAGATAAGAAAAAGAAACAAAAGGCATCCAAGTTGGTAAGGAAGAAGTACAGCTTTCACTATTGGTAGATGACATTACTATATTTCTATATACAGAAAACCCTAGGGATGCCTAGGTGGCTCAGTCAGTTAAGCGTCTGCCTTTGGTTCATGTCATGATCCCGGGGTCCTGGGATTGAGTCCTACCTCAGCTCAATAGGGAGCCTGCTTCTCCCTCTCCCTCTGCCTACTGCTGTCCCCACTTGTGTGCTCTCGCTCTCTGCTAAACAAATAAATAAAATCTTTTAAAAAAAGAAGAAAACCCTAAAGAATCCACCAAAAAAAAAAAACCTGCTAAAACTAAAAATCAATTCAGTAAAGTCACAGGATACAAAATTAATACACAAAAACATGTTGCTGTTCAATACACTAACAATGAAGTACCAGAAAGAGAAATTAAGAGAACAATCCCATTTACAATTGCACTAAAAAAGAATAAAATAAATATGAATAAACTTAACCAAGAAGATGAAAGACCTGTATTCTGAAAAGTATAAAGACTGATTTTTTTAAAAGAGTAAAAAAAAAATTAAGTAAGGGCCAGGTTGGACCAGAGAAGGGAAGCAGGTGGCAGTGTAGAGACAGAATTTGAAGAATACGAAAATGCACACACATGAAACTGCATGATGTCATTGGGAAACTATCAAATTTCAAATCGACTAGAGCAGAGTCTGTGGTAGATTGGCAGCAGAAAAAACTGCATAATAAAGCAGGAAATATATTTTAGAATATCTTGTGTTTTAAGTTACGGTGATCCATTCAAGACTTCTAAATAGTGACACAATCAGATTTCTTTCCTAGAAAGCCTGCTTTTTCTGATTGGGTAGGTTAGACGGAATGCGTAAATGAAAGTATGTTGAAGGAGAAAAATCAGACAGGAACTACTGGATAAACATGGAGGAGAAAAAGAGAAAATTATCTTTAACCTGTTGACTCCATTCTCAGGATCAGCTCTTAATAAAGGCTAGAAAGCAAGAAGATTTTTTTAAATTAAAACATCAATGCATAAAATTGGGTGTGCAATGGCTATTCCAATCAGGAAGCCATATTGGTTACCAAAATAGCTGTAGAAAAACCATACTGAACAATTCTGGTAGTAGAGGATAATTGTTAAGATAAGGATTTTGGAGTGAATCAGTCTTAATCTGAACTTAATAGTGGTGTAAACGTAAGCAGGTTATAGAACCTCACCAAGCATTACTTTATTTATTAATCAAATGAGATTAATAATCATGCCAATTATCTTAAAGCTATGATGAGGACTAGATGGGCAAAAGCATAGTCTGCATAGTACCAGACACACAGTAAACAACCGATACAAAGCAGCTAGTCTTACACCAGTATGGAATTGTTCGCCTCTGCAATAAACCTGCAGAGAACTAGAGAGCAGAGTCCTGGACTGGGACATCTGGGTCTATTTCTTATTAGTTTTTTTAACTTCATCTAAGTTACTTAATATCCCTACCTTTCTTGTGGTCAGTTGAGACAAAATCCTTACTCTATTTATGTAACAGGATTGTTATGATATGAGCTAATACATGTGAAAGTAGCTTTAACAGTCTAAAATGATGACACATATAAGATTTACGGTATGACCTTGGCATATTTTATATTGAGCATCTCTGGCTACATGGAAATAATTATGAGCTGCAGTGCACAAACAGTAACAAAAAAGCTGTGGGCTCAGATGAAGGAAGCTCGACTCCAGCCCCCAGGATAACCACTAACCGGTGACCCAGGAGCAGCCACTTACCTGCTTAAAGCCCCCACTTTCTCATCAACAACTTAAGGGGATGTATTCTACACCTTCTAAACCATCTTATTACAGATCCAACAACCTGATCCCCTTCATTAAGACAACTTTAAGTGTTCAATAGTCCACATTTTCCTCTAGGCCAAAAAAACTGCACTGAAATGAAGCAAAGACAGGATTTACTATGGGTCAAGAATCTTTCTAACCCAGAGTCAGTGCAATCTCACATTATTTAATTTTCCACATGCTTTAATCTGTGATGACATTCAGAAATGAGCAGATTAAATACAATTAGCCCACCAGAACACTGTTATCAGGCTTCACCCTGAAAGGGATTTATGTATCACCTTTTGACTGAGAGATGGCATCTGTGCAGATTCTGCTCAGCACCAGGGAAAAAGGAGCTGGTAATAAAACTCAGCAAGTAACTTACTATCTTAGTATTTTCCACACAAATCTAAAATAGTTATTTGCTATTATTCCCTGCTATTCAAGTTTCATCTCCCTGCAATATATTGGATTTTTCCATAAGCAATATAATAAGAAGGTTAAAAGGGAAAAAGGTTACGGTTGACAATGCTATGAGAAAATTATTTTTCTGGATGAACTAGTAAGACGCCATATCCTCCCATTATGTTCTGAGGTGCAAGAGCTGAACTGTAACCACAGTGGAAAACTGCATAGGATTTTTTTTTTAAAGATTTTGTTTATTTGACAGATAGAAACACAGCCAGAGAGGGAACACAAGCAGGGGGACTGAGAGAGGGAGAAGCAGGCTTTCCGCCGAGCAGGGAGCCCGATGTGGGACTCGATCCCGGGTCTCCGGGATCATGACCTGAGCCGAAGGCAGTTGCTCAACCAACTGAGCCACCCAGGCGCCCCTGCATAGGATTTTATCACTGTTGACATTGTTGCCTATTTTGAGTTGTTTCTCTGAACGAAAATCAGTGTTCGCAAAAGAACCAATAGCAGAACAGTTCACGTAAAGCAGAGTTCCTCAACCCCAGCACTATACATTCTGGACCAGATGATTCTTTGTTGCAAGGGATGGCCCTGTGCCTTGCAGGATGTCTAGCAGCATCCTGGCCTCTGCCACCACCTGTGGAATACTCGCTCATCCCCAGTCCATGGCAATCAGAGTTTCCAGACACACTGACAAATGCCCCTTGGGGAGACAAAACTATTCCTATTTGCAAACCACTCACTTAACGAAAGCCCAGACATTCTTGCCTGGTTCTAAATCTCTGCCCTCCCACCTGTCCATTATCATCCTTTATCAATTATAATAGGAAACAATAATTATCAGTGGAGTAGGGAATGGTCTTTAACACGACTCCTTCTAAGGAGGGCCAATCAAATGACTGATCACCAGGGAAACAGACCACCATTCTACAGGTGCTCAAGCACCAAAGAGTGGTTCAGATTCTCAGCAGCCCCCAGAGGCTAGGGAAATCAGGAGGCTTGGGACACAAATGGGTGTGTGTGTGTGTGTGTCTGTGTGTCTATTCCCATTCTGATATATGTAATCTGGAGGATTCTTTTTTCTTTTCTTTTTTAATGGTTTTCTCTTGCCTGGTCTCTGTGTCTCTGTTTAACTTTCTCCTAAAAAAAAAAAAAACAATCTTAGAAGCTACAATTTGTGATCAAAATAACTCTGAAAGGAAACACAGGAAAGAAGATTTGTTTCTGCAAAGGGTGAGTTAGGTGGGTGAGAGTCACTAGATATTTTTTACTGTATTCTGTTCCATGCTGCTAGACCAGTTAATAATTGCATGAATTTGTTTCCACATTTAAAGAATTACCAAAATACATTTAAATCATGATCTACCACAAACTGTACACAGAGTAATGTGGTTTTAAATTAGAAGACAGCTGCCAACACTGATTCCCCCTATAGACAGCATGGCAATTACTGGGTCTGTGATTTGAAAGTCTCTAATATTTTTCCAGAATGACAGTACAGCTATAACTGCCTGTACTATGAATAATGCAAAGAAATGGCAGGTGAAGACTGTTGCATAAAATAGAATCCTAGGTCCCCATATGAAGCTTGCATAAGGGGATTCCAAGTATCCCACCACTTCTGAGAACATATTCCTAAATTTCTGCAATAATTCAATCTCAAACTTTGGGTTGCATCTGCTCCTTTGGACAGGGACTTTCACATTACATAGGTTAACTATGAGTTCATCGTGTATCACTCAGTAAGAACTAGATGACATATAAATGTAGAATAGTTATGATACAGTTTAGTTCCTGATAAATAATCAATACACCTTATATGCTTGTACCAGTTTAGAAAGTATGGCACATATTTTTTCAAGGCCAGCTCATATCCAGCACTGTGCTAGACACAGAAGACAGAACTGTGAAACACAAACAGCCCCTCTCCTCTTGGAGCACAATCTGTGTTGAAATGTATAGAGAATTGTAGCTTTTTACCTTACACATTTTTCATTTACAATGAGCATTTATTTTCCTTTTATTGTTGAAAAATATCTTGAAAGCAAAAAAGAAAATGACATTTATTAAAATAGAACACGGTATCCCATCTTTTTCCATATAAAATTAGTTCCACAAAATGTCCTCTCAGGAAAAAAATATATTCTGTGGTTAAGTAAGTTTAGGAAACAGTACACACTCTATCATATACACCTCTCTCAGAGAACTGAAATGTAATCAGATAGGAAATTGTGCTTACCATAAATTCAGACAGATTATCCCCACAGAAAGAAAGGGGGGGAGAAAGAGATGAAAAGAAGCAGAAAGGAAAAGAAAAAGAAATACAGCATAGACTATGTTAAACTTCCAAGGTTGCTACAAAAAAACAAAAAGATTTTCATATTGGGAACAGAACCTCTACAGTAAAGAAACATGGATTATTGAAAGAGAACGGAAAAAATAGATTAATGAATGAGTGGAGAGACAGACCAAAGGACAGAGAGAAAGACAGACAAATGGCAGAAGGAGAAAAAAGGAGAAAGGCACAGAGGAAATATTCTTGGAGTATCTGCTTTAATGATGGATGCTTTGCTTTATCATACACTTTACAAACTTCGTTCATCTCTTCAGTAATGCTGATGGTTACCATCCACATTATTCTTTAGGGCATTTGGAGTCAAAGTGGTGAGTCTGGGGACTACACCAACAAAGACAGACTGCAAAGTAGTTCACCTCTACTAGTATTACACACATCAGGACCAATGAGGCTCTGTGAAACCTGGCTGTAAGTAAGTCCATTTGGTTTCACTTAAACTATTAACAGTCCATAGAATTAAGAATCAACATATTTTAGGAACCATTAATGTAGACACAGAAAGTCTACTAAGACTTACCAATAAGTAACAAGGACATGATTAAAGAAAGTGGAAATCATCTAACCTGA
>PITA01000253.1:0-259659 GCA_004023965.1 Spilogale gracilis | reverse complement strand
TTCAGATTTTATTTATTTCACAGAGAGACAGACAGCGAGAGCCAGAACACAAGCAGGGGGAGTGGGAGAGGGAGAAGTAGGCTTCCCGCTGAGCAGGGAAGGTACAGGGCTTGATCCCAGGATCCCGGGATCATGACCTGAGCAGAAGGTAGATTCTTAATGACTAAGCCACCCAGGCACCCTTACTTTCTAATTTCAATGGATTTTTATATTTTATTTGCTAATATTTTACTAAAGATTTCTGTGTATATGGTTATGAGGGATATTAATCTGTGTTTTTCTTATCATGAAAATCCTTTTTAGGTTTTGGTATCAGGAATATGACCAAAATACACATTAGGAAGAGTGTTCTCTATATTTTGGAAAAGTCTATGTAAGATTAATAGGCATTCTTTTCCTTAAATATTTAATAGAATTCATAAAAATATGTGGTCCTGGAGTTTTCTTGTGATTTATTACAAATTCAGTTTCTTCCACTGACACAGAGCTATACTGGTATTGTTTATACTTGACTCTGAGATTTGGTAATGTATGACTATCAATAAATTTAGCATTTTATCTAAACAGTCAAATTTACTAGCATAAAATTGTTCGTAACATTTCTGTATTATCCTTACAGTGATGTCCCATTTTCATTCCTTGTATTCATAATTACTGGGTTTTATTTCTCTTTTTCTTTTGTGCTGCCTTGCTCTAGTTTTATTGATTTTCTTAATCTTTTCAAAGACCTAGCTTTGGCTTTTGTTTCTTTGCTGATTTTCTCTATTATAATTTGCCCACTTTAAAATTCATTAATTTTTGCTCTTAAGTGTTTTCTTCTTTGTATTTAACCTGCTCTTGTTTTTCTATTTTCTTAAACTGGAAACTAAATCATTAAGTTTTAAATCTTTTTTGTATTTTCTAATACAGCTGACCCTTGAAAAACATGGGTTTGAACTGCACGGATCCACTTATATGCAGATTTTTTTCAATAATTACTGTAAATATATTTTCTCTTCCTTATGATATTCTTAAGAACATTTTGTTTTCCCTAGCTTACTTTATTGTGAGAACGCAGAGGCTATTAGTCTAAGTGATCTTGGGTCAGTGAAAAGTCATACATGGGTTTTCAACATGCATGGGGCTGGGCATACCTGACCTCCACGTTGTCCAAGGGTCAACTGTATAAGCATTTAACATTACAAATTCTCCTCTAAGGACCGTGTTAGTTGTAGTCCACAAATTTTAGTTTGTCTTAATTTAACTTTTTATTTGGAAATAATTTAAAGTTTGTAGAAAACCTGCACTATTAAGAACAGTATCAAAACACATGCATATCCAACGCACATACTGTTAATATTTTATTCCATTTACTTTAATATTTTTTTAGAAATTATTTGACACACAGAGAGAGCACAAGTATGCAGAGAGGCAGGCAGAGGGAGAGGGAGAAGCAGGCTCTCCACCGAGCCAGGAGCCTGATGGCAGGACTCGGTCCCAGGACCCTGGGATCATGACCTGAGCCAAAGGCACCTGCTTAACGACTGAGCCACCCAGTGGCCCTACTCCGTTTACTTTATCCTTTGCTGTCCATCTCTCTTCATAATATTATTTTTTAACTTCAGTATAGTTAACATACAGTGTTTTATTAGTTTCAAGTATATAATACAGTATCTCAACATACTCTATATTCATTACTCAGTGCTCATCACAATAAGCTTTTAAGACCTCTGTGTAGTTCCTCTGCTCTGTCCTAAGCTCTGAACATCTTTCTCCAGCTTACTGTCCTGCCCCTAGTTTTCAGTGGGTCACTGCCTCATGATTAGTAAATTCCTGGTGTATCAGAGGGATTTCTCTCAGCTTTTCTGCTCTGCCTCCCGCCCTTAGTGCACTACTGGTGACATGCATTTGATTTGCCCTAAACCCTAAAAAGCTATTGTGTGCCTCAAAGTAATTTTGGCTCCCCTATGATGCCCCCACATTCAGCATGCTGTCTGTGTACTCTTAGTAACCCAGAATTGGAAGGCAGGTCTGGCTTTGCTCTCTGACTATGGCTTCTTAGGGTTTAATCCAACTAACGAACCAGAATGCTTTGTTAAATGTTTATTAAAATTACGCCTGGTTTCATTTTACCCAGTTTCAAGTGGGTGGATGCCTCCTTTGCCATTCCCCAAAGGACAACAGCAGCCATAAGTCCTTCTTTGCTAGGAAGGATTGATCTCTTTCTAGAATTTAATTCACTTATGATTAATTAGCTCTTTGCTATTAGAATTTATTGGGCTGTTCTCACAGTGGAAACAATAGTCTTCTGCAACTTTCTATTCAAAACAGGAAGCAGAAGTCCTTGTACTTAAATATATTAAGATCCATACCTTTTCACTAACAGATTAGCCAATCATTAATGAGCTCTCAGCACCTACTCAAACTTCTTTCCCATTTACTAGCTATACAACCAGAGTGACTGATGCCTTCCTCCTGTTCTAGTTCATAAGCCAGTCCTCACCAGGGCAGTAGAACAGCAACCTCATTCACTGCCTTGCCTACCAGTCTCTGGTTGTATGTACAGGGATGAAGGTGGAAAGTTTAGGGTTAGACTCTGTTTATGGTCTGGCTGACCATACATTAATATACCAATAGTTCTCCACATCCCAAAACCTTTCCTGATACTTATCATATTGCTTCTATTTATAGGACTAATCTTATTTGTTTCCCATCTGATATTTCCATGAAATTAGTACCATACCATGGGCTCCATCCTATGTGACCATAATAATAATGTTACCCAAATTCTGCCAGCCACCCAGAGTCTTCTACCTATCATCTCCATATGTACCAAACACTAACCAGCACCTTGCTATTGTAAAGAATGGATGTCCTGCAAACCTAGTACTGTGCTCAATTAATTAAGCATTACCCACCCACATTTTTCTCCAAGATTTTACACATAACTTGTGAGATTTTGTATTACTATCTTCTAGCATAGTGTATGGCACCAAGCATTCATTCAATAACCATTATTATTTAATTAACAATATTATTGGCTAAAATTTCTATCTATATCAAAGGCAAAGTACGCATGGCAGACAGATAAAAGAACACAGTTCAGGGATGAGTCTTACCACCAATAGTTAGGACTGACTTCACAACAAAATCAGTTACCCCAGTAATAGTCAGAGTATATTCCCTTTCTCTGTATACTACTCCAAGGTATGGCTCAATGGTTAGATTTCTGGTTTGAAATCTAATGTTTAGAATTCAGATGTGAAACTGGGTGAGGTGAGATGTATTTTACACAAAAGTAATGTCAACTATCAAGACCTAAGCTCAGTTGAGCTGAGCTGCCAGATGTTGAATTAAATGGTACTGTCAATTAAGATGACAAGCCAAAAATAAAAACAGTCAAGCCTTTAATCATTCACTGTGATAGTATAAGCAAGAAGTCAAATAGGAGGTAAATACCAGCTCCCTCACTATTCCATTTTTCTCCAAGGATGACCACTAAGTCATGGTCAGGCGGATCAGCCCAGATGTAGGGAATCAACTCACTGCCAAAATGGTCCCAAATAAAAAGTTCCTGAAATTTTAAGAACCTATAAGCCAGACGGAGAAGGAGTGGGAAGGGTTAAAAATGGAAAAGTACCACAAACTGGGTCAGAATGGAGAATATTGTCTTCAAGACTTTCCTCCCTCCACCAGATAAAGAGGTCTTAGCAGAGGCATTGGGAGAACAGGTCTGCCAAGGTCCCCCGGTAAAGAGGCTAGAAACCCAGGAATGTACAGGAGCATGGCAGCTAGCCAGGAGCTGGAGTCCTTGACTGGAACAACCTTCAGAGACTACAATGCATTGGCTGTGTACAAAGCCTGGTGTAGGGAGGGCAGCTTTCCCTTAGAGTCTTTGTTATTTCCTGTGGTCAGGTCTAAGGGGAAAAAAAAAATCACACCACAGGTTTTTGCCTGGGAGCTGCACTCTTCATCATCTACCAATAGTAAGAAGGAACTAAGGTGGAATGTAACCTAGAGACTCCACAGGCCCACTCAGTTACACAGCCCTGAGGACCTGTCAGGGGCTGGAGGTAATTCAGCACTTAGAAAAGTTCTTTTCTGGGGTACCTGGGTGGCTCAGTCAGTTAAGTGTCTGTTGATTTCAGTCAAGAGACTCTTGATTTCAGTCCAGGTCATGACTCTTGATTTCAGTCCAGGTCATGATCTCAGGGCTCTGGGGTTGAGCCCCAGGTTGGGCTCTCTGCTCAGCAGAGTGTCTGCTTGTCTCCCTCTCCATCTGCCCCTCCTACAGGTCCCTCTCTCTCTTTCTGAAATAAATAAATCTAGAAAGAAAGACAGAAAGACAGGAGGAAGGGAAGGAGGGAGGAAGGAAGGGAGGGAAGGAGAGAGGAAGGGAGGGAGGGAGGGAGGGAAGGAGGAAGGAAAGGGAGTTCTGAGGCATTTTGTCCTATCTTAAAGAAACTGAGCCTGTGGCCCACTGCATACAAATGGAAAGGGAGAATTTCTGAGATGGTTTATAAAATTATATAAAAGGCAGTAAGATCTCTGAGATTAAAAGCACTGGTATTATTATGATTATCACAATAAATTAAAATTAAAACCTAGAGTCGTCGTCATTATATTCATTATCACTTTGTACTTTGTATCCATAGATATTAAATACTATAAACTCAAACAACAGCTTCAAAAGATATAGCTCCTTCTTGAGACAACTTACGTTTTACAGATGTGCTTGAGTCCTAGGCTTGGGGGTTAGAGGGAAGCCCTTAGAGAATACAACTATGCTGGTTAATGTAAACAATAATAAAATAAATGAACAGCATCAGTCCCTATTGAAGGCAGTCTCAAATAAAAATTCAGTTTCTTTTAAAGAAGCAATAGGCATTCTTTTACTATGACGTATACACAGATTTTGGACAGTAAAGCCTTATTAGTTTTGTTTGATATAACAAAAAAGAAAGGTATAGAGTGGTCTATAATATCAGCCTTGAACAGTGATTCTGGATAATGTATGAAGTACTTGAGACAGTAAATCACATTTTAATGGGATTTGTAATGAAAATGCCATGGAAGGATAACAGTCTAAGGGTCTCTGTCATACTATGTGACTAACAACAGTAATTGTTGGTGATTATTTTTAGAGTCAATGCCCTATAAAAGCACGACATGTAGAAAGTGTGCAATCCTGACATTATCCTTGGTAATAGGCTGGTATCCAATACCGTGTGCCTGGCAGAGGGAAGAGCAGGTATATGAATATTTAGATAGGAAAGAGAAGAAATCATTCCAATTTCTATGACATTTTTTTCCTGAATTTCTTTTCAGAAATAAATACTTAATCTCTACTGCCTGTCCAATACCTAGTGGCTGCTTGTGGGGGAGGAGGAGGGAACACTGCCTTGAAAATGACCACCAGGTAAAGTCATGTAAGTTAGGCTTGACTAGAAACTTCTTTCTTTTTAAGTTTTTCTGTTTTTAACCAAAGGAAAGTTTATTTTTCTAATGATTTGATGGGCACTATTTCTGCAAATATCATCTATAGACCTGGCTTTCATTTTACATTCACTAGAAACCATTCCCACTTCATTTCACAACTGTCAAAAAATACAAGGTGTCTTTTGGATCCACTAAGTGTTCCCACTGAACTGATAAGTTCTAAATGAGTTTCTAGTAGTTTCTCATTAGGTCAGTGAAGCTATTAAATAGATGACATTTAGACTGAACCAAAGAGCCAGAGCATTACAAATCCCATTTGGATTAAAGAAGTTCCTAAGAAAGCATTAGTTATCCCATTCCTGAGTATCATCCTTGCAGAAGAAAGCTCACAGCTGATGACTGTGTCACAGCTGATTTTAAGGCCAACATTCAATTGTTCAAAAACAGACAAAAAATCTCAAGAGAAAAAGTGCAAATAATTAGTAGAGACAAGACTGTTAGATAATCCAAGTGAATTCTTATTTTACTCTTAATATCATAGAATAACACTAGGTATTACAGAATAGGATAATCCTAACAGTCATCTTGCCAGTGCATATATAAGCTGTAAACACTAGATATTTCATAAAACTTCAATATTCTGCTGGGTAATTAAAGTAATTACATTGTTCACTCAAAGGAAAATTTCCATTAATTTGTCTTTCCATGTATGTTTGCCCTCCTTTTGTGCCACAGTTTTGCAGTGAGACATGTGAAACAGCACGAAACCTAAATACTGGAATTATGAATTTAATTCTGGGGGTGTCTGGGTGGCTCAGTTGTTAAGTGTCATCTCTTCAGCTCAGGTCATGATCCCGGAGTCCCAGGATTGAGCCCTACGTCAGGCTCCCTGCTCAGTGGGAAGCCTGCTTCTCTCTCTCTCACTCCTCCTGCTTGTGTCCCCTCTCTTGCTGTGTTTCTCTCCGTCAAATAAATAAATTAAAAAAAAATTAATTCTGTTCACTATTTCTCATTTGGCTATTTTCCCCATGTATTCTAGATACTCACTTTAGTGTTTGTTGTTTTTGTTTTCACCAGGGCCCTTTGAGAGCAAAAGGCAGTCTCTCATTTCTCAGCATTTAGTCACACAGTTTGATAAATGTTAAATCATCTTCCTATCCTAAATAAAGATTGGTTGTGTCCTAAATATAATTTAAAAATCCCATATTATCTTATTATGAACCTGACATTTTCGACATTTATTGTGAATCAACTATACATTTTAAAATCACAATCTCATAGAGAAAATGGGATATGTATATGGTTCATTAGGATAAAAAGCCAGCAAGCATGTTTAGGAAAATCCAAAGTCCTTCCTAGTTCTAAGGTAGGAAATCTTCAAACTGGTTGAGGAGCTCAGGATAAGCTCACTAAGAACATCGAATGTGAGACAGGGCTTGGAAACGGATTCAATTTCAATCCGATACTCTCTATTTACTTCATTTTTCTTATTTTATATGATAAAAAGATTCAAACATCCTATCTAAATATACAAAACAGGAAACAGGATTCACAGGTTTTACTTGGCCCCCTGTTAATATACAGCATTCACTTAAATTGTATACAGTTGATTCTATTTTTCACACAGCAATATCACAAGATGAAGAGATCATGTTCATAATTATTGGGAAACAGGTATTACAAACTTTGAAAAAGGTATTACCTTTACCTAAGTATGCACTCTGTTGGCTGACTTATTAGTTTTCAAGGAACATCCTGCTATCTTTAATTGATTCCATTATTCCCAAAAAGAGAAGTCTCTGACTAAAAGCACATCTTACTGAAATGAGCCTGAAATAGAAAGATTTGCATGAATGGCCACATCGAGAGCTGCACGCTAGCCACAGGCCAGGGGAAATCTATCACAGTAATACTGCCTCCCCTAGTTTTTGCATTCCAATCTCATAAAACTCCAAAGTTACTGACAATAGCATTTATTGCAGCAAATTTAACATACCCTTTAAATTCCCACAAGTCCGATGTACAGTACACGACACAAACAAAATATACACTAAACATGTATTTACCTCATCCCAGAATGTCATATCCATTTTAAATATAATACCTCGGAGTTCCTAAGAAGACAGTGAGGAATCAGAGGATGTATCATGCCTTTTTCCCAGATCTTAGCTGAGTAATCTCAATGGGGACATTTATTCAGCACAAAAGTGTTCTGAGTGCCAGCTGTGGTGCCAAGACCTGAAAATATAACATGAACCAAAGAAGCAGAAAACCCCCTTTCCTGTTTACACTCCAGTGGAGGCAGCTGACAGCAACCATGTGCCTCAGTGAGGGTGCACACAGGTGTAAGTATACAGCACATCAGAAGGTACGATGAGCCACAGAGAAAGAAAACTTGAGTAAGGTCTGCGGGCAGGTATGTGATGGCCTAGACAGGGCTCAAGGCTCCCAGCAGCAGGCTCCCTTTGTCCCTGGACCACAGAAAGTGAGCGAGTGGGCCTGGAACCCTGGAGAAGAGCGCTAGGATCAGAGCAGCAGGCGTTGCCACGTAGACAGAGAAGAGGGGCAGCCAGGTGGTCAGGGCCAAGTGAGAAGGCTGGGTGGGGGAGGTAGGAGATGGGATCAGAGAGAAAGAAACAGATGTCACCACCCACTCATATCTGCATTTTGTTATTTTTCATGTACAGTCTTACTAGTGTTAAATTCTTCCAGACTCTCTTTACTTCTTTCATTGTTCTCCTTCCTGAGTACAGAGTTTAATTAATCTGCAGTGAATATGAAAAGGCCTGAACTCATCCAGTGTAAGGGCAGAATTGGTAATGAGATGGAAGGAAACCACTGATTTATTCCATCTCTGCTTAAGCTTTGGGCAATGAGCTGCTCCCTTTTCAGGAGCCCCTTTCAAATCCCTGCCTCCTAGGCCTTCCCAGGCCCTCGGCTAGTCGTTCAGATTTTGCAATCCAAAAAGAATATGCTCTCCAATATGTGATGGCCCTGCATCTTTGGAAACCAGCCAGACTAACTAATCAAGGAATGAAAAAAAAGACCTAAGCATGGTATATGCTTCAAAGAGGGGCTGGCCCAAAGCAAAATGGAGGAGGAATTCAGAAGCCTCATTACGATGGTGACTCTGCTCTCTGAAAAGGAGCCACTAGCTACAAAGCATCAGAATCCTGCTCTCTGAAAAGGAGCCACTAGCTACAAAGCATCAGAATCCTGTCGAGGAAGACTTCTATTCCATTACCTGCAATGGACAGTGAGCAGGAATGGAAAAGGCAACGGGGAAAACAGTCGGAAATCCACCTGCCCAAATGCCTGAATTTCTATGTAAAAGAGAGGAGATTTTTAAATAAATTTTAACATAAACAGAAATACAAATTTGAGGGTGCCTGGGTGGCTCAATTGGTTAAGCATTTGCCTTTGGCTCAGATCGTGATTCCAGGGTCCTGGGATGGAGTCCCATATCCAGCTCACTGCTCAGTGGAAGTCTGCTTCTCCCTCTGCCTGCTGCTCCCCCTGCTTGTGCTCTCTCTCTTGCTCTCTTTCTTTCTGTCAAATAAATAAAATCTTTGAAAAAAAAAAAAGGGAATAAAAATAAAAAAGGATTGTACAATAGAGGTTCGGAAGGCTTCCTTTAAGATTCAAGTGCTTAAAATGGTTAAGCATTTTAAAATCAAAAATTTTAAACATTTTTAATATTTAAGTATTTTAAAATTAAAAATTTAAATTTATATTCATAAAAGGCTCTGTAAACAAAGTTAGAAAACAAATAACAGATTAGGAGAAAATATTTGCAATGTATGTAGCATGATTAGGAATCAGAATACACATGAAGAACTCCTATAAATCAAACCAGTCATAAATGGTAAGGGGCAAGAAATATGAATAGATCACAGAGACAGAACTAAGTGCAGAGATGTTCAACTTCTCATAACTAGGGAAATATAACAAGATCAAATTTTAGTTCTATTAACTAGCGAAATTTAGAAAGTTTGATATTATTCAGTTGTGGCAAGGCTATGGAGAAACAGAAAAGCCTTTTGAAGGATAATTTGACAGCATCTATCAAAATATAAAATATGCCTCTTCCTTGACACAGAAATTAAATTTTGAAGTTTTTTTTTAAAAGATTTTATTTCTTTGACAGAGAGAAACACAGCCAGAGAGGGAGCACAAGGAGGGGGAGTGAGAGAGGGAAAAGCAGGCTTCCCGCCGAGCAGGGAGCCTGATGTGGGACTCGATCCCGGGTCTCTGAGATCATGACCTGAGCCAAAGGCAGTCGCTTAACCAACTGAGCCACCCAGGCGCCCCTTAAGTTTTTTTTTAATCTAAAGTGATATTAGTACAAGGAGGAAAGACTCACATGTAAGGGTGCAGGTATTAGGAATCACACATAAAGATGCAGTTTTGCTTCTAATGATAATAAAATGGAGTATCTTAAAAGTCCATCAATAGGAGCACAGGTAAATAGGTAAATTAATTGTGCTGGAACCCATACTCTGGATACCATGCAGCAGTTTTGTTTTTGTTTTTGTTTAATTAAGGAAATCTTTTTGTACCCACAGTTTTCAACTGAGAGCAATTTTGCCCACCAGGGGACATTTGCCAATGAATGTCTGGGGACATTTTTGGTTGTCACCACTGGAAAAGGGAAAGTGTTAGTGGCATCTAGTGAGCAGAGACAGGGTTGCTGCTAAACATTCTACAATACATAGGATACCTCGCATCCAAACAAAGAATCATACAGTCCCAAATACCTACAGTGCCAAGTTTAAGAAACCTTGCCTTATATTAACCATAGAAAGAACTCCAAGTCATCACGTTAAGTGAAAAAAACAAGCCAAACAACAATGCATATAGTGCCACTTTGAAAGAACAAAATATAAATTTAGAACTCTGCACATCATATTTGTGTATAAATACTATTTATCTGAAAGAGTAGATATTAAAATATTAGAAGTGTTTACATTTGGTGGGGAGGAAACTAAATATAAAATAAAGGCAACAATGCTTTATGTTTTTCTATACAGTTTGAAAATTTCTCACCAAGCATATTTTAAGGTATTATCTGTGTAATTAAAGGAATAAAATTTAGGGGCGCCTGGGTGGCTCAGTTGGTTGAGCAACTGCCTTCGACTCAGGTCATGTTCCCAGAGACCCGGGATCGAGTCCCACATCAGGCTGCCTGCTCGGCGGGAAGCCTGCTTCTCCCTCTCTCACTCCCCCTGCTTGTGTTCCCTCTCTGGCTGTGTTTCTCTCTGTCAAATACATAAAATCTTTAAAAAAAAAAAAAAGGAATAAAATGTAAAATGCAGCAGCAATATCCCATTCATTGTAAGAGCACTGAATAAAGTTTTCTCTCCTGACATGTGGAATCTCTAACAAACCATTCCCTACTCTTGTGACTTATAAAGTCTGAAAAGTAGTGATGGTATTCACATTTGTTCCTGTAATGGTTATGATTTAAAACCATATTTTGAATTCCCTAGAATACAGCTGCTCTAACAGGCTGCATTGTGTTCAGTCCAAAATTCATTTGTTGAAATGCCAACTCCCATTCCCTCAGAACAGGTCTTTAAAGAGGCAATTAATTTAAAATGAGGCCAGTAAGGTAGTACCCGCATCCCACACGGCTGGTGTCCTTATGAGAAAGGAACACCAGGGATGCTGCAAACAGAGGAAAAACCCTGTGAAAACACATGGAGAAGGCAGCCATGTGCAAGCCAAGGAGAAAGGCCTCAGAAGAAACCAAACCTGTGGATACCTTGATCTTGGACTTTCCAGCCTCCAGAACTGTGAGAAAATCAACTTCTGTTGTTGAAGTCACCCAAGTCTATGGTATTCTGTTATGACGGCACTATTAAACTAATGTTGTTGCTGTATAAGAATACAGCAAAAATAAAATTATCTTCCGGTTCCTGTCCCATTCTCACTAAGAAGGGTTAAAGGCAAGAAGCAAACAAAAGTTACTGAGCTGGTTTCATTTCTCCACTGAATAGAATACAGTGAGTGAAAGCAAATCCATACTTCTAGAGGGCAACAGGGCTATATTCCTGATTGCTGCCACTATGGAGTGATTGTCAAAGACTGTTGTGACAGAACCTCCTTCCATGCCCTGTGTTCCTTCTCCTCTCCCTACCAATGACTCGCTAACATCCATACCAGCTGTACATCTGTTTTCATAGACACCACAGAATAGTACACAGAGCACACAGCAAGAATGCAAGAACTGGGATCAGCTATGACTTTGACTCAATATGACAGGGAACTAATCACTTCTTTTTTCCCCTTTATATTTCCCATATATAAATGGCACTTTTTAAAAATATTCTATTCATTTATTGACAGAGAGAAACACCGTTAGAAAGGGAACACAAGCAGGGGGAGTGAGAGAGGGAGAAGCAGGCTTCCCGCTGAGCAGGAAGCCTGATGTGGGGCTCAATCCCAGGACTCGGGAATCATGACCTGAGCCGAAGGCACACGCTTAATGACTGAGCCACCCAGGTGCCCCCAAAATGGCTCCTTCTTCATGGGATAAATAAGAGGAAAAGAACAGTGGGAATCAGAGGTTACAAAGACTACAGATCTGACTGTGGCATCAGATCCAAGGGCAAGAGAAATACTCTAGATTAGTTAAAATGGAAGCCAGGTGCCATGTGAAATCCTGGAAGGCCACCCCTCCAACCAGCCTTGCCAATGCAGGGTGACTGTGGAGGAATAAAATGGAAAGCTTTGACAGAGAGAGGACCTAATGTAGTTACAGCCTCTGTAGCCTCAGTGTGACATGTAAGTAATCCAGAAGCTTCCTTTGTCCCAGAGGGAACAGCTGATGCTGCTGGCTGGAGAGCTCACCTGCTGGGGTAGGACAGTGAGAAAAATGATCCTGAGAAAGAGAGCCAAAGGGTTAACTATCATGCTGGGGGTAAGTGGGAGTCATCACCATAGGTAATCAGAGTATCAGAAATGTACAGTGGGGGGGGGGGTGCCTCAGTGGCTCCTATGGTTGAGCATCTGCCTTCAGCTCAGATCATGATCTCCAGGTCCTGGGATGGAGCCCCATGCTGGACACCCAGCTCCGCGGAGAGTCTGCTCCTCCCTCTCCCTCTTCCTCTTCCCCTGTTCATGCTCTCTTTGTCTCAAATGAATAAATCAAGAAAAGAAAGAAAAGGAAAGGAGAGGAGAGAAAAGGAAAGGAGAGGAGAGAAAAAAGAAGAGAAGAGAAAAGGAAAAGAAAAGAAAAGAAAAAAAAGAAAAGGAAAGAAAAGAGAAAAAAAAACAGCAGGTGGGGAACAGAGAAATGCTCAGGAACAGCTCAATCATTTAGAGCCCACTGTAGCACTGTGCTGAGAAAACAGTAGCAGACATGTTAGTGACAGAGGCAGCGAGGCAGACATCTCTGCCCACACACAAGCAGAACAAGACACCCTCCCCCAGGGGCCTGGCTGGACCACAGCCTCCTCCTGACCCCAGTAGGTTACTTCCTACCCACCACAGCTAGAACACTTAAGTTTCCTCCTGCACCAACCTGCCTTCCTGGAAGGAAGAGACGGAAGCGTTACCACCTGAAAGGAAAGAAACAGCCCTGACAGTGAGGTTGAGCTTTGAACAGATGGAATATTTATCTAAAAGAGGCTGTTGTAATCAGAAGAGACTTAATTACTACTAATGATCAAGTTTAAGTTTCCACCTCACTAGCAAAAGGGGGTCACAGTGATAATATCAGTTCAAGAAAAATCTCAAAGTTTCTTTTATCCCCCTCATGAGTTGAGCTGCATGTTTCTATTTTCCCTTCTCACGTTTTAGACATTTTTTAATAAATAAAGCATACATGAGAAGAACCCTCCAGCAGCCGACTAAAAAGACCACTTTATGAAATGATGGATGCATGCAGCATCCTGGCCACAGGCACGTGGCTGAGGATTACATGGGGTGTGTGTGTGTGTGTGTGTGTGTGTGTGTGTGTGTGTGTGTGTGTGTGTGTTTGTGAGCTGCAGTCCCACAGAGCCATCCCCCTGCACAGGCTGAGGACAGAGAGACTCTGGCAGGGAAGGACAGAAAATGAGAGACCTAGACATCCACATTCCAAGAGGAGTCCCTGAACCTTAGCTTCTACACCACCACTGACAAACTCTGGTTTGTTGTCTTGGCTGCTTTATCAAGAGAAATGTAGAGAATGTACAAAAGAGGACACAAGAAAGGTTCCCCCCTTCCTTATTAAAATAACTATGTATTTTCAATACACACTTCAGTATTCCAAGGGTTAACTGAACATCTTGCTTGATATGCATGCTCCCAATTTCCTTTTGAATATATCATTATTGCTTTAAGTAGATGCAGATGCTTAAATTAATTTTATTGTTAATGCCTCAAGGCATTTTTAGGAAAAGTGCACAAAGCTTTTAAAAAATCCAATAAATTATATAGAACATTAATTTACTTTGTGTTATACCTTCAACTGAGAAAGGACATAAAGCATTCTTAAATTTAGATCTTGCTTTTATCATTAATATAATAGGTATTTGACTTACTAAAGTGGACAAGACACACTCTTGGTATGTTATTTATGTGCTAACAATCATTCATTAGTTGGGAAAATAATTACATATTGACAAAATTGATAAGAAGCTTATAAACTAGCTTATTAATCTACAGATAATGATAATTTGTAGGCATATTATGTTAAGCAAACACCAACAAAAATGAAAGTTTTTCTGGAACCATTCACCCACTCCACCCTCTAGGCACAGGCGCCCTGACTGCATTGTGAGCAGAAATTTCCTCAATTCACTTAATATTGCCCAATAACATTTCAGGGAGATTAAATAAGTATTTCATAAAGATAAACAAAAATGGAGAATGGCTAAACATACACTATAAATTATAGAAGAATAATTGTATACAGTTTAAAATTCAATTTATTCGCTTGTAATCCACATGACTTCCTTTCTCTCCTCCCAAATGTGTCCTGGGGTCAGGCTTTATATGTCCCTTGTCAATTCACAAACATAACTCCAAATCTAAATAATATCATTTTTACTGAAGTGTCTATGTGGGAATGAAAGAAAGTGTTCTGTCCTATAAAACATAAGAAATGCTCTTCTTTGACCTGCTTTTTTATCACTCTCAGCTTCCTCTCCTACTTAAAGCATCTGGAACCCTTCTCTGCATCTGTAACCCCTCTCTGCTCACAGAACTATCTCCCCCAAGGTCTCAATCTGCGTTCTTTAAATTAGACATTTTGGGTCATCCTTAACTTCCTCAGTTTGTATCCTTACTCATCATCCACCTCAACAAAATAAAGGTCCCCCTAAAGAGTGTACCCTCATTAGAACTCGAGAGAGGTATTAAAAAATAAAGACATACCAGAAATTTTAAGAGTTAATTTGAGCATGTATCACTTCCAACAGGGTAGTGCCAAACCAGAAGTGATTCAGGGACAGATTTATACAGAGATAGAGAAAGTGCAGAAGCAAAGAAAGGAAATTATCTGACTGGCTATAGCTTAAAGCCTAGTTAGCAGTTTATGATTGGTTCTCCCTAGCATTTCAATTTTGTAACTTTAACTTAAGCAGATTTAAATTTTGGCTTGCTGACCTAGGCCAGTAGTCATTAGAGCCAAATCAGTCTAATGGGTTCTTTATTAAATTAATTTAACAGGATCTTTTGAATAACCAATGCTTTGTTACTGATATTAAAGCTTAAGATTCTCTCTTCCTCAAACACACTCAGCTTCCCACTCAGCTATAGAACAAGAAGCCAGATCCTGGGCAAAGCATCCAGCTGCTCCTCCTGCGGAATCCAGGAAGCCAGAGGAAATGACACAGCACTCCATTGGTTTGGCTTCCGGTCTCTGTTAATCATTAAATTCTTTTCATCTGCAGACCCTGTCTGCATTTGACACTGATGATACCTTCCAACACAAATACCTATTGGAACAGTCACTTTTTTCTATCAATGTTGTCAATACAATTCAAAAGTAATTTCTCGTCTCTTTATTACAGATTGCAAAATTCATCATTTCAACATGGTCTCCTCTGACTGCATTTCTGTAACATCACTTCCTTCCCAAACACTGCAAAATCCTGACTGCAAGTGTTTATTACCTCAGAAAATTTCTCTCGGCTCTGCATAATCTCCTCTGTGAGCCTCTGTGTTTTTTTTTTCTTTTTTGCTGTATTACATCCCTTATCCACTGTAAGTCGTATCAGTGGAGGGATTTTTATCACACCCTTGCTATGGTAGAATTTTCAAATTGCATTCATACAGAAAGAAGTTCCTCTCCTTACTCAGTTAAAATCTCTGTGAAGTATTCTATTTGTCTGCATGAACTAATCCCTGAAAAAAATCACTAGAGGATTTCTCTTTTGCTATTTCATTCACTTGTGGGATGCTGAGGCCACGGAGTCACCAATACTCTTGGTCCCAGTCGGCAGTGGTGGGGACTGGGGAGGGGAGCAGGACTCCCCCTAGCGGTCCACAGCTAGCCCGAGTTGCCTGGATTTGGTACAAAGCAAATACACACAGAAATGAAACCATGGAGATAAATATTGATATTTATCACTCCTAATATAAAATCACCAAGAGAGCTGCTAGGCTAATTATCTTCTAATTATTGCTCTAAAACTAATGGGCATTGGCAAAAGATTCTCCAAACTGAGTGTTTCCCTAAGTACTAACAGTTTCAGAAGAATTCTTATCATTTTGGAAGTTTGATATTGACTTTTCTGCCAGGACTAACAGCACCACTGTACCCTCAAGCTCCTTGGAACCACACTTTAAAGCTAAACACCCAATACTGTAGGTCCCAAACAAAAACAGGCTACTCTCCAGAAGTTCATTCAAATTTTCAGTTATTTAAGCCCTGCCCCAGAGACAGCCTCAATTAGTAGTGTTTCTGAATACCATTCCGTTTCACCAACTCCCAGCTGTTTTTCACTGCCTAATCTTCCTTAACAACCTTCATTCATTCAACATTGAGGGCTTTTTACAAAGTACTTGAAGTTTCGCATAACTGCCAGAAGCAAATGATTGTTTTTTTTAAGAAACATGCTTTGCAAATGCCTTTGAACTACTTCATTTACAAACAAGGCTCAACTGGAGATGTTTCAATAGATATAGAAGATTTTCAGTTGTTCCTAATTTAATGACTTTTAGCTCTTGGACCACATAATTTTCCTTATCAAAGAGCTTGCCTGCCAAAACAGTTTGATCCTGGTTCTCCTCTCCCCTGCGCGGAATAAAGTCCTTAAGTAGTAAAGAAGCATTCTATTTTCATAGATACAAATATGTGCTTTAGCCAAAGACAGGAGCATACAATGCAGAGCTGGTGGTAAAGCTGGACAGTGATGTACAGGTGAACAGAGTTCTTTGTCCCAAATCCTTTTTGGCAGTGGCAGTGGCAGTTTTGACAGTGGAAGGGTCATTAAAGTGCACTGTGACAGCTAGTCTTGATGGCACATGTCGGAACAGAAGTAGCATATTTTACTCATCCACCAAGAAGTTCTTTTCTTCAGAAATCTAAAGAGAGCAGCTTCATGAATAAAAATGTATCCTGAAACTTTTGTTTCTTTCCCAGGGGGCAAGCACACCTAGCCCAAAGAGCAAAAAGGAATATATACCTGAAGGTTTGTGTTCAAGTTTCTACAGCTAAATGGAATCCTGATGGAACTGGAAGAAATCAAGTAGTGAATATTAAAGAACATCTTCTGCCTTGTTTTTATTGTTCTTTGCTTGATTAGTCATTAGCACTTGATGAGTTAATAATATACACTAATTTTTGCACAGTCTGATCACATAAGCTTTAATGAAACTGTAAGTCAAGGCAGATATTTTCAGCCTTGTAGAGCACATTGTTTCCATCTGTCTCCAGGTCATTTCAGCACAAAATGGCAGGTGCAATCACAGCAAACAGTCCAGGATGGAAAAGAGAAATGGGGATGTGTTTCCCATTAATAGGAAAAATCTCTACTTTCTCCCTTTTTCAGATTACATAAAATGTTTTATCTCTACTTTAATAGCATTTATTACTTGTAGAAAACATTTATTACTTATTTATGGTAGTAGTGTCATCATGTAAGATTTAGAAAATAGAGAAAATAACTTTTTTAAAAAGAAAACTATCTATGATCCTGGTACTAAAATAACCAAGATCTTTGAAAATAGAGCTGGGTTGAAATTCTGACTATCATGAGTAGATGTGTGACTTTAGGCAAATTACGGTCTTCTCTAGGTCTTAATTTTACTCAAATGCAAAAAGAAGTTACTAACCAGTGTTTAGATATCACTCTCAAGTGAAGAATCAAAGCCTGATTCTACTCTGTGTTAAATTCAGTTGGCGGCCTGCATTTGCATGTTCAGGCACCATAACAGAATATAAGGATTCTTAGGAGAAAATGGATATCCCAGCATAAACATTTTATTGCTGCCATTTACCCAACCTCTGAAATTGTAAGTGAAGGCTGTTAGCTCAAAAAGAAATACCAACCTTTAACCCTTGAGATATCAGGGTGGCTGACTAAAGGGCAACAAGAACAGAAAAATGGCAAAGGCAGATTCTAGAAACTTTGGGCTCCAATCATGCTGAGTCTTTCAGTTCTGCATTGGGGAAAATGGCTCCTCTCAAGTTCCTCAGGGAAAAATCACCATGACTGGAACTCAAGCTCAGTCAAAAAGACACTCACTATCACTGAGGCAAAATAGTTCTTCTTATGGGAGCCTGAAGGTGTTAAGGAACAGACAACCTAAAAGGTACAGAGGGAATCAATCAATGGTAGGTATTTTAATGTCTACACATATTTGGCTGGTTTATATTTTAAGAACCAGTCCAAGTAATAGCAGTTACTGCATCGCCTCTGAAAAAACACATTCTTAAAATCAAACATTCACTGCATTTACATAGTTAATTTCTTCCAATACACAATTTACATGTCTTCAAATTGTTGACCTATGACTTCCAACTTCTAAATTGGAGTGTTCTAATTAGATGTTCCAGACATAATGTTCCTGACATTATGTCTGGAACAGAGCACCTTTGTCCACCAGAGAGAAAACTTCCAACTATGTCAAAGTTTCTGCCATGATTAGAGTCAAGAAATTTGAAAAAGACAAATATGAAGCAAAAGAAAACAAAAGTTCTGTTCCATTAAAAAAAAAAAAAAGAAAGAAAAAAACTACCTGAAGTCATCTGTAATTTGGAAGGTCCGTGGTTGAGTTTGTTCAGGAAATACAAAGCAGCTTAAGCAAATGAGTATTATTGAGAACCTGGTTTGTGGTTCTTACATCATCCGAGCACAGTGCAATAAACAGAAGATTAAAAAGATGTGGTCTTTACTCTCTAAAAAAGCTTTCAATCTATCAACTCACAGAAGTTTCAAATGTTTAGAAAAAGGGGAAAAGTTGAGGGAAAGTAGCCAAAAAGAGTTCATTCAACCTTCACAGTGAAAAGGTGAAAATGAATAGGTGAGGCATGAGAAGTACTTCAGGGTGATGATGAACAAGGCAAGAGCAGTGAGGCGAGGGGTGCAATTTGATGTGATGGAGGTGAGAGGGGCTGAGGCCAGAAGGCCAAATCCCATGATTAGAAAGGCGGTCATTAAAAAGAAAAAGTAGATATCATCAAGAGAGGAGTCAGAAAGGGCAGCAGAGGGCTCACGGGATGCTGCAAGGTGGATATATGTGTAAACTGAGACAAAGGACCACCTTCACATATCAGCATGTGATGTAACCCACACTGATGTTTTGAAGCAATACTCAAGCTTCTACTTCTATTCAATAGTTTTGTTGAACTACCTAATTTTTTTATTAAACATTCTTTGGGGTACCTGGCCCCAATTCCAACAGGTCAGCGGGAGTTTCCCCACACACCCACAAACAGTTCTGAGACATCAGCGGAGTATCCATAATTCAATCCAATTCTGATGCTGGTCACCTGGAAATAGCACCAGATTTCACAGGTTAAGGACTCAGTCTGCAAGACTGCCCCCCCTGCCCCTACTTCAGATGGCAAGTCTCAAGCCCAGCTTGTTACTATAAAATCACAGGTCCCCACAACCCCATCCCTGGGCTCAACTAATTCACTAGAATGGCTCACAGAACTCAAAGAAACGTTTTACTTAGTAGATCACTGGTTTATTGTAAAGGATATAACTCAGGAATAGTCAGGTATCAGAGATGCGTCGGGGGAGATATGAGCTGCAAAGCCTTCTCCAGACATGCCATTCTGCCTGAATCGCCACATGTTCACCAACCTGGAAGCTCTCCAAACCCTATCCTTTTGGATTTTTGTGGATGCTTCATTACAACGATTAAATCATTGGTGACTGGCAATTGATACATTTTCCAGGCCCTTTCCCCCTTCCCAGAGGTCTGGGGCTAAAACCAAAAGTTCCAATCCTCTAATGCTGGTTCTCCAGGCAACCAGTCCTCTTCCTCTGGAGGAGTCCAAAAGTCACCTCTTTAACATTAAAGAAATACTTCTGTCACTCTCAACACTGAGGATATACCAAGGGAGCTGTGAGTCAGGAACTGTGGATGAAGACCAAATGAGAAATACATATATGAGAAATATATATTGGTCATATGGATGTTCACATAAATATTTTCCCCAAAAATCACAACATTGAAAATGTCCAGGAATCCTCTAAAGCATTTACATGCATTTAAGACCAACAGTTTGTACCTCATATCTTGGGGGACAGAGTTCAGATGTATCCCTTGAAGTTGGCCAATGTCACAACCCCTAGGGGAAACCTGTTGCTGCTGTCCCTGGGCCTGCTCACTGTCCACACTGTCAAATATCATGCTTCAGTGCACAGCTGAAATCTAGACTTTCCTATGATATCCTCATTTCAGGACTCTGTCCTTACCTGCAGGAATAAAAGTGATGCAGTAAAAAGATTGCCTCTCCCCATCCAGAGCTGCACACAAAAAAGGGGGTCCAAACTGAACTAGAATTTTTAGGGTCACAGGAACCACCACTTGGCTTCAAGCCTGACAGCTACATGGTGGGATTAGGAAAAATTTTATGGAATGTCAATTCATAAACTCCAACTCACATTCTACCTCAGACCACTGGATGAGGCACAGGGGGAGTCTACTCCCCAACTGTTATCTTTACCAATATTATGACATCTATTAAAAGACTTGTTGACTTCCCTGAACTCAGGACTTGTTCAGAATCACCCATGTCTATTCCACCAATAACAATCATATTTCATCTCAGAGGTTGCAGAGTTTGATCTCTCAACTTTTCCTCATCAGGACAACAAAAGGAACCTGAACTCATGCAAATTTGCCCACACTTTTCCAAATGTCCTTCAGTTGTCACATTTCAATAGCTCCATAAAAAAGGGAAATCCCACTTTACCAGATACTTCTCATAGTTGGGAAAAGATAAATATTTTGATTGGTAGCTAGAGACAGAGAGAGGAGAGAGAGAGAGCAGACACAGAGATTACTAAAGTCTTAGGTTATCACACTGGTTCTTGTCTATCATGTTAATGGTACTTCAACAAATACAATTTAAAGATAAATGCAACTAATTTGGTGACTATAAAAAGAGTCTACAATTGATCTGGGAAATAGCATGTTGAATAAAAACATTTATTGTCATTTCATAAAAACTGACATTTGCCACTCAAGTGTTCCCAAATGGATGCTGAATAGATCTGACATATTTTTTAAGGTAATTTATTCCTCAGACTTAATAAGTAGATGTTTTCAATTATGATAAAGCATTATAAAATATTAAGTGCTTGTTTGCTAATCTTTTCAGGACAGTGACAAATGAAATATAATGCAAATATGTCTTCCCAAATTAGAATGAAATTAAAGGATGCAATTCAAAGAGTGAGGGAAAACTGGCATATCTTGATGTTTTAAACAGAATCCTAATACCTGCTGCCCAAAATACAAAATTAGGATAAAAACATAAATTTAGAGTATTCAACTATTAATACAGGTGAGTATAAAAATCTACAAGTCACCGAAGATTTTACCTATTCTATTATATTTAAACATCTAAACTTAATGGTGATTTAATGCTGAGAAAGGAACAGAAACATCTGAGCTATTTAAGCCCCTGGATGAACTGAATACAGCTGTGGAAGAAAAGTCTTAACTGTTTCCAGTTTCTGAGAATACATTAAGCCACTTAATATAACATCCTGGTGTATTGTTTGCTTTTTGATAGCAAACAAGATAGACTGATTGAGTCACTCACAGGTATTCATTCCTTCAACAAATATTTATTGAGGGATCATCATGTCAGACACTGGGATAAAGGATTCTCTCACATCACTTATTTGAAATTCAACAAGTATTCTCATGTTATAATGAGGATTAAATGAGTTAATATTTGTATAGTGTTTAAAATGGTGTGGGGCACATAGAAAGTGCTATATCAATGTTTGTTAAATAAACTACGTTGAAGGAGTCCATTGTAATATGATCTTTGTAAAGATTTTGGCATCAGAGATAGTGATAGAGTCCTGAAATCCCAGCCACAGAGCTGAGTGCAGGGAAAACCTAAGTCAGAGTATACCCATATAAAAACTCACCTGATGGCGAATTTCTGTGGAGAAATAAATATTTTATGAGACTTGGTATAAAGTCTAAAATATATATTTATAACATACTTCTGAAACACTGCATACCAAGTCCTAACTGCTTTACATATAACTCATTTAATTCTCACAATAACCTATGATACTATTACTCCACTTTACAGATGAGGAAACTGAGGCACAGACAGGCTGAACACCTGGCCAAAGTCATACAGCTAGTAAGAGGCAGAGCCTAGATTCATACACAGGTAGTCTGGCTCCATACACCAGGTTCTTAAATACAAAGTTAAAATGTAGCATATATGGGTGCCCGGGTGAAATCCTTTGGATGGATGGATGGATGGATAGATAGATAGATAGATAGTGACATATTAAGGGGCTGGTGTTTATTGGCATCCTCACAGGCTCCGTCTCCCTGAGTGAGAACGACTCTGTGTACCGGTTCATTTGTCAAGCACTACCATAATGGAAAAAACAACAAGAATAGATGCTACTTTACAAAACAAGATGGAAAGGACTTTGAAATATTCCTTGAGGGGCACCTGAATGGCTCAGTTGTTAAGCGTCTGCCTTGGGTTCAGGTCATGTTCCAGCCCAGCATCGGCCTCCCTGCTCCCCGAGGAGCCTGCTTCTCCCTCTCTTTCTGTCCCCCCCCCACTTGTGCTCTCCTCTCTCTCTTGCTGTCAAATCAATAAAAAATCTTTAAAATATATACATATATCCCTTGTACATACAGAAAATAGAAAAGGAGAACTGAGGGGATGCTAAAATGAGTCTTAAATTTCTTTTGATCATAACTAATCACTTTTGGTATTCACATATATTTCACAAGAAGACTTAGAACCCTTTGAGAGTTGGTGAAGAACACATTAAGCATACCTATATCCTCCTCAATTGAACAGAGAAAATTCCCACCTCTTTGCCCTCATCCCAGTGCCCCCCATCCCACCTCAAATTAGTCCACCACAAACAAGGACATATAAGCAAACTACAGACCACAAGGGGTAGTAAGTACCAACTACATAAAACACAACTTTTCCACACAAGTCCTGAGCAAAGTTAAATGTAACAATTGTGGCAGAACACTTTTGAAAGTTACCTTCAGCTTAGAAATCCTGTCTAAGGCAAAGAAAGCAGACTTTTTCAAATAGCCAAAGAAAAAAATGAATTTTAAAATGTGATAAATTTATCCCACATCCTGAAGACCAAAGGGACACGACGGCAACTTACCAAGAACAATTAAAGCTAGAAAACTGCCAATAATTTCTCTGCCTCAAGAGAGAAAGATCAAGAAAGAATCATCCCAGTACCTTCCAAAGACATGGTGAAGTTTATTTCTCAATTTCTTCCTACAGTTCAGGTCTAATTAGTGAAATAAGAGTTTAAGACTACAGAGGCTTTCTAAAACATCTGCAAACACAGATCCTCCCAACTGCTGCTTCCCATTGGTTGAGTACTTTTGCAGGCTTCTAAAGCGGGAATGTTAGCTTCTGGTTTGACAGAAATTCGGTAAAGAGAAAAACTTCAACGTGCTTTCTGCCCAAAATGGTCAAAACAGACACAGAGGTTTCAGCAGCCTGATGCCTGAGCCTCCCACAACTGCTCAGACAGACCACTCTATCAATCATGATTATTTGGTGCCCCCCTCTGGCCTCTCTGCAGCAATTTTATTTAGCTCCTCTAAGAAACTGAACAAAATTTCTAAACGAAAGTCCAGAGCGGAATCACAAAAATCTGCCTGTGAGAGAAATCTCATTTTGTCTGCACTTAGAATATAATTATTCCAATTCTCCAAGGCAAAGGAAACTGGCAAGGTTAACTGTGTGCTTTTAAATTCATAATGTACTTAAGGTGATATAATTTTGCTTTATGTATTTTTAAACACCCCTCAAGGAGCTGGAGACTCTATCAGTTCTTCACAATTAAGATTAGCCCACCTATGCTCCCCTCAGAAGAGTGAGACAATTTACTTAGGAGAAATCATTCTGCAAAAAAAGACAGCCTTGGAACACTAGGCAGTTAAAAAAAAAGAAGAAGAACACGACAACGATAAACACTGAACAGTAGAAACCTATATCAAACAGCAGGCTAAATAATACTATCAATTAACACTTAGAAAATAAAATTCCCATTGTTTCAAGTTATTCACTAGCCTTCACCCAAGTCCCCTGGGGTTTATAACTAAAGAGACACAAGCTGTGTCTAGTCACAGAAAGCTTACAGTTTCTCAAAGTGAGTCTCTTCCCTGTATCCAAGGACTCCTTTGCTGTAGTCACTCATGCAATGACCATTTTCCTTCTGCTAGGTTAATATGAACTGACTGCTTTTGGGGACAGCACACACATTGGTTTCCTGTTTGTGTCACTGAGGAGCTGGGCAAGGGGACATGGCACCCATGCCCATAGTTACCAAGACAGAGCTGAGCCAGTGCAAGGGCTAGAGATAAGGAGAAGAGATCAGGCCCTACAGGGTTTCCAGAGCAGTGCCAAGAGTATCATATCCTGATAGGCAGGATGACAAGGGGAAGTAAAGCTATAAAGGCAAGAGAATGACGAGTCAAGGAGGTGAAGACTTTGTATAGGGTTTTAGGGGTAGGCAACAGTCCTTGACGTAGCAGGCATGAAGATAAACCTAAAACACACTGAGAAGATTACCAGGTATCCCTAATTCTTCTCCCCTTTTTCTTTATGTATTTGCTTTTTTTAAAAAAAAAAAAAAAAGATTTTATTTATTTGACAGAGAGAAACACAGTGAGAGAGGGAACACAAGCAGGGGGAGTGAGAGAGGGAGAAGCAGGCTTCCCGCTGAGCAGGGAGCCCGATGTGGGACTCAATCCCGGATTTCCGGGATCATGACCTGAGCCGAAGGCAGTCGTCCAACCAACTGAGCCACCCAGGCGCCACATGTATTTGATTTTTAATTGAAGTATTGTTGACACACAAAGTTACATGAGTTTCAGGTGAACACAGTGATTCAGCAAACCTATATGTTATGCTACGTTCACCCTAAGTATAGCTACCATCTGTCACCATATAATGTCACTGCATTACCACTGACTGTATTCCCTGTGCTGTACCTTTTATTCCCTTGACTTATTCATTCCATAAATGGAAGCTGGTACCTCCCACTTCCCTTCACCCATTTTGCCCATCCCATCACCCCTTTCTCTGGCAGCCATCAGTTTGTTCTCTGTATTTATGAATCTGTTTATGCTCTTTGCTTATTCACTTGTTTTTTTTTAGATTCCACATGTAAGTGAAATCAAATGGTATTTGTCTGTTTCTGTCTGACTTATTTCACACAGCATAATGCCCTCTAGTTCTGCCCATGTTGCCACAAATAGCAAGATCTCATTCTTTTTTATGACAAATGTTCCACCGTATCACATCTTTTTTAGCCATTCATCTATTGATAAACCCTTGGGTTGCTTCCATGCCCTGTTGTAAATAATGCTGGAATAAATATAGGAATGTATATATTTTTTCAAATTATTGTTTCTGTAAATAATAGCAGAATTACTGAATCATATGGTATTTCTATTTTTAATTTTTTTGAGGAAGCTCCATACTGTTTTCTACAGTGGCTGTACCAATTACATTCCCAACAACAGTGCATGATTTCTTTGTCTCCACATCCTCACCAACCCTTAAATTGTGTCCTTTATTTCTAGCCACTCTTTTTTTTTTTTAAGATTTTATTTTTGATTTATCTGAGAGAGAGAGAGAGAGATCACAAGTAGGCAGAGCAGCAGACAAAGGGAGAGGGAGAAAAAGGATCCCCGCTGAGCAGGAAGCCCGAGGTGGGACTCGATCCCAGGACCCTGAGGATCATAACCTGAGCCAAAGGCAGATGCTGAACTGACTGAGCTACTCGAGTGCCCTATTTAAGCCATTCTTGATAGGTGTAAGGTGATATCTCACGGTTTTGATTCACATTTCCTTGATGATTAGTTAAGTTGAGTGTCTTTCCATGTGTCTGTTGGCCATCTGTATGTCTTCTTTGGAAAAATGTCAATTCATGTCCTTTGTCCATTTTTATTCAGATTGCTTTTTTGGTGTTGAGTATATAAGTTCTTTATGTTTAAGATATTAGCCCTTTATCAGATATATCATTTGTGGGTATCTTCTCCCATTTAGTAGGTTTCATTTTCTTAATAGTTTCCTTTGCTGTGCAAAAGCTTTTTATTTTGGTGTAGTCCCAATTGTTGGTTTTTGTCTTTGTTTCCCTTGCCTGTGACAAATAGAAAAATGTTGCAAAAGTTGATGTCAAAGAAATTACTGTCTAAGGGGTCTCTAGGTGGCTCAGTGAGTTAAGTGTCTAGCTCTTAAGTCCAGCTCAGGTCTTGAACTCAGGGTTGTGAGTTCAAGCCCCACATTGGGCTCCACACTAAGTGGAGCCTACCTTAAAAAAAGAAAAAGAAGGGGCGCCTGGGTGTCTCAGTTGGTTAAGCGACTGCCTTCAGCTCAGGTCATAATCCTGGAGGCCCAGGATCGAGCCCCGCATCGGGCTCCCTGCTCAGCGGGAGGCCTGCTTCTCCCTCTCTCACTCCCTCTGCTTGTGTTCTCTTTCTCACTGTGTTTCACTCTGTCAAATAAATAAATAAAATCTTAAAAAAAAAAAGAAAGAAAGAAAAAGAAAAAAATTATTGCCTATATTTTTTCTAGGAATTTTATGGTTTCAAGTCTCATACTCAGGTCTTTAAACCTTTATTTTTGTGTGTGGTATAGGAAAGTTGTCTAGTTTCTTTCTTTTGCATATAGCTGCCAGTATTCCTAGCACCATTTTTTGAGGAGACTGTCTTTTCCCCACTATATATTCTTCCCTCTTCTGTCATGGATTAATTGACCATGTAAGTAAGCATCAATTTATTTCTGGGCTTTCTATTCTGTTCCATTGACTACATGTCTATTTTATGTCAGTACCACACTGTTTTGATTACTACAGCTTTATAGTATATCTTGAAATCTAGGACTGTAATATACCTTGAGAACTGTTCTTTCTCAAGACTGCTTTGGCTACTGGGGGTCTTTATGGTTCTATACAAATTTTAGTATTATTTGTTCCAGTTATGTGAAAATACACATTCTACTCTTTCATAGCTGTGTGTCTTTTTTTACTTAATGAAAGAGGGTCTGATCTGGGATATACCGTGTTATTTTAGATGAAGTATTTTAGTGCGATCTCAGAAAAAAGGTAGGAAACCTGGGCCAGGTGGACAGCTCCAAGTGTCCTGTCAATGATCCTATTCTAGGATCTTCAATGTGAAACAAAATTTATTATTTTATATTTGTCAAATGAAAAAGTAAAAATATAAAGCTATTTAAACTATGAATACCCATAAAAAAGAAAAATATTGTGCTCTTCAATCTTAGGTTTTAACAAGGATTGTAAAACAGTTCTCTAATACTTCCATATCATCTCTGGAAAATACATGTGAATATGCAATAACAATTTCTTCCAAAGTATACATATAGAAATCAACAGAGAAACACCCTTTATTTGTGTCATAACTGAAAAGACAGTTGAGGGGTGCCTAGGTGTCTCAGTTAACCATCTGCCTTCGGCTCAGGTCATGATCCAGGGTCCTGGGATCAAGCCCCATATCAGACTCCCTGGCTCAGTGGGGAGCCTGCTTCTCCTTCTCCTGTTCCCCCTGCTTATGTGTATGCGCGCTCTCTCTCTCTAATGATAAATGAAATCTTATTTTTTTTAAAAAAGAACAATTTGCCCATTTAATCAGACATTTCATTTGACCTTGTCTGGTTTCTACCTACACAGTCTAGTGAGGCAGGACAGACAAGATCCCAACAGACAGGTTGAAAAGAATGCTTTAGTTTTATCTAATTCAGTAACCCTCTTCCCACATTACGTCAATACTGAAGGGGATAATAATGAGTCAGGTAGTTTCAGGTAACTCATCTCCTGCCATCCTTTTTACTCAGCAAGTAACATAATTCACCTGTTTTATGTGCAAAGAGGAGACACAGCCTTGAATCACGAGTAGGTCCAAGAGCAGACACAGCGAGGCCTCTCAGAGCAGCCCTGTCACATCCAATAGGCAAATCTGTTCCAGATGACCAACAGCCCCTCAGGGCACAGACCAAGAATTCCAATACTATTCTCCTATCTAAGACATATGCCTATGGGAGCACAGATATTCTTAGGAATGATAACAACTACAAAATCATGTTTGATTTGATTCTGTTTTCTGGCTTCCTGCTCTATGATGTTTGCACCAAATCAACCATTGCCTTTTGTAAGGGAAAAAGATGTCTGCAAGATTGATGACTTCCTTATCTCACTGCCCTTTCCATGTTGAAATGAATAAGAAACTTTCAGTCATTAAAATTCTTCATGCAAGCACAGTCTCTTCCTGCTCTCCACTTCACACACTTTATCGCCTGCAAACGATTGCAAACTTCTAAGTTTCCAATCTAACTTCCTCAAGAGAGTCAATGCTACTGTCTATGGCATGGAAACTTCCCTCTCTCTTTAGACATTTTACGCAGTTCCGAGGATGCAACAAATCTCATTTAGGAGCGGCACACCATCACCCACATATTAACTTGTCACCCTGAGTAATAAAGTTCACAAACTCCATTTCATTTTTTTCTTCACCATGTTGCCTGATAATATAAAAAGATGTCACATCCCTTTGATTTGTAACTTCCATGTTTGTAAAATAGCCTATCCACAAACAACCTGACAAAGTCAAGGAAGCTGGATGACTTTTTTTCTTTAATGCCCAGGTCTATTTCCCAGTAAATATTCATGTGCATAAACATAAAAGTGTTCAATGAGGTGCAATCTTGGTAATTGCACAAATAGGAAAAATTCAAAGCATAATTGTTCTGAGGTGGATAGGATTTCTAGACACATCACCTGTATTAAAAGCAGTGACCCCAAATGATGTAGACAGGTATGGCATTTCCAGACCTTTCAATTACTGAGTAAGATATCAAAAAATACCACATTGGTCATATATAATTGATAACTGGCTATCTGCTCTTCCACAGCTTTCCTTAATTTAGGTGTCTTTTGTGATATGCAAAATATATTTATACTTGATCTACTTTAACAGTCCGTTTTCTAATGAACATATTTGTGGTTCACTCTGACAGACACTTCACTACCAGTCATTCTTTTACCACCATTATATGGGGAGAAAAGAAGAGCAATCAATCACAGCTGCCATGTGGATTTCTAGCAACCATGTTTGCAGATAATGGAGATTTTGTACGTGTGTGTGTGTGTGTGTGTGTGTGTGTGTGTATGTGTGTGTTGAGATTAACAGCTATTCTCACCATCATCTTAAATCTACTTGGGAGTATCACTGTCTCTATCAAAGACATGATAAAATCCAACTTCTACCTGGTGGTGGGTACTGGGGGCACCTACTGCGTGGAACACTGGGTGTGGGGAACGGGGAATGAATCTTGGAACACTGGGGAAAAAATTTAAGTAACAATAAAAAAAAAAAAGGGAGGAAAAAAAAAACCCAACTTCTAAATTTTGCCAATCATGGATGATTTCAGGTTAAGAATCTCTGTTCTAGGGTTATACTTATGCCTGATTTTAAGCCATCATTATGGCAGCAGTGTGGGGAATGATTTTAAGCCAAGAAAGGCTGCAGTGCAGGTGTGTCATTTTCATCAGAACACCAAGTAATGAGGGCGGTTTGACCAGCAATTGAAAGTAAGAAAACTCCCGGGATCGAGTCCCACATCGGGCTCCCTGCTCAGCGGGAAGCCTGCTTCTCCCTCTCTCACTCCCCCTGCTTGTGTTCCCTCTCTCACTGTGTTTCTCTCTGTCAAATAAATAAATAAAATCTTAAAAAAAAAAAAAAAAAAAAAAAAAAAAAAAAAGGGGCGCCTGGGTGGCTCAGTTGGTTGGGCCACTGCCTTCGGCTCAGGTCATGATCCCGGAGACCCGGGATCGAGTCCCACATCGGGCTCCCTGCTCAGCGGGAAGCCTGCTTCTCCCTCTCTCACTCCCCCTGCTTGTGTTCCCTCTCTCACTGTGTTTCTCTCTGTCAAATAAATAAATAAAATCTTAAAAAAATAAAAAAAAATAAAAAAAAAAGAAAGTAAGAAAACTAGGAAAGCGAATCAACAAAACATGAAGATTGAAAAGGAGGCTTTCTTGTTTTATATCAACATGAAAAAAAAAATTTTAAACCTTAATTAATCCTTAGCAACATCTGACAGCAATAAAACAAAAACATCAAGTGGAAATTTGGTCTTTGAAAAATGCTAAGGCATTTATTGTTGTGTCTTTACGTTACATGAAACTAACCTTCTGAAAACTAGTAAGAAGAGATACCCTCACAAAATTTGTTTTTGTAGTGATTAGGTAGTTTGGCTATGTGATTTTTTCCAGAATTCCTAAAGAAGGCTAGTTTCCAGTTCATCCATAGGCTGTGTTCTGCAGAGATGGCAGTGCCAACACACACTTTACTGCATTTATAATAACTAGAAAGGACAAATTCAAAGAAAAGTTTATATATAAAGAGGTTAGAGCCACAGGCCTTTCCCAGCCACCCCTCCCAATCTGGTGGTTATCCCACAACCATCATCACCTCCTACCACCCTCCCTAAAGGATGAGAGGCTTACTCTCTGGAGAAATCAAACCTGAGGGCCTCAGACATAACTAAGGGGTAGGAGGTGGGGACATGGAGCAGACAGCATATAAAAGTGAAATTTCACAGTGAATAGTAATTCCCAGCCCCCTTCTTCTAGAATGCCAGAGCTGGGCTTAAATCCCCACCCAGGGCAGTATATTAAAGGATTCCTCTACCCACCCACCCCAAAAATCCAATAGTCCCAAAGACAAAATACCACAAATTTTAAAGCTCCTATTAAAAAGGCTGAGTCCTCTAGAATAAGGTAACAGCTACTAAGTCTCTCTGACCCAAGGCTTTCAATCAGCTGATTCTGTTGTGTTTCAAATAGTATGCTTTTTTTGGTTGTTTGGTAACTAAGAAGTTATGTACCTGTGAAATAATAAAAAATGCATACAATGGTCTCTGCCTCTCCCTCCTGCCACAGTGCTCCTAAAACCCTAGTAACTTCCTGCAATAGGAGTACCAGGAGCATCCTTTTTTCTAATATTTGGTCTTTGATCCGATAAAAGCCTTTAATTTCCTGGGTGATGCAAATGTCTGATTCTGAGAAAATTCTGGATGGCTCCTGGATGGGAACTGGTCACTGGAAAAACCACACCATGACTAGAAGCTTAGAATTTTCACCCCAACCCCTCATTCTCCAGGAGGGGAGAGGAGCTTGTGATGGAGTTAATAACTGAAGAGCCTACATGATGAAGCCTCCATAAAAATCCCAATAGTAAGGCACTTGGGTAGCTCAGTCAGTTAAGTAGCCAGCTGTTGGTTTGGGATCAGGTCCTGATCTCAGGGTCATGAGATGGAGCCCTGCACCCTGCACTGGGCTGTGTGCTCGGTAAGAAATCTGCTTATCCCTCTCCCCCCTTGTCTGCTCCTCCCCCTGCATGCATGCACGTGCGCATGCGCACAAGCAGGCATGTGCCATACACTCTTGCTCTCTAAAATAAATAGGTAAAATCTTCTTTTAAAAAATCCCAACAGGGGCGCCTGGGTGGCTCAGTTGGTTGGACGACTGCCTTCGGCTCAGGTCATGATCCCGGAGACCCGGGATCGAGTCCCACATCGGGCTCCCTGCTGGGCGGGAAGCCTGCTTCTCCCTCTCTCGCTCCCCCTGCTTGTGTTCCCTCTCTGGCTATGTTTCTCTCTGTCAAATAAATAAAATCTTTAAAAAAAAAAATTTCCAACAGTATGGGGTACAGAGAGTTTTCCGGTTCGTGAACACATCAGTGTACCAGGAAGGTCCTCTACAAGGACAGAAGCTCTTGCTTGGGACCCTCCCAGACCTATTCTAGCAAATTAATCAAACCTGGGAAAGGAGGTGGTGGGAACCTCTGGTTTATAGCCTATGAGTCAGAAGCACAGGTGACAACCTGAACTTGTACCCGGCATCTGAAGTGGGGTAGAAACAGTCTTGTGGGACTGAGACCTTAACCTCTGGGATATGAGGTTATCTCCAGTTAGTGTCAGAATTGAGTTAAATTGTAGGGCGCCTTGATGGTGTTGTAGAAATTTCTAGGTGGGGGAAAACCCCACATATTTTAGGACCAGAAGTGTGGTCAGTGTGGTAGTTGCATGAGAGTAAAGGAGAAATATAACAGGTAGGCTAGGGGTTTTTCCTAATACCCCACTCTATCCATCTCTATCAGCTGCTCATTTCTTATGTTAAAGGAAGAGATCCTCAGGACAACAGACTATATCCATAATTTTGATTCTGGTTCTCAGATTCATGTGCCAAATGAAATTCTTAAGAAAATACTGTCATTAATTCTACATGCTTACCTCGCAGCTGGACTGTAAACTTCTGGAAAGCATAAGTCACATTTCCTCGGTTTATAACTAGCATTTCACAGCACCTGCTACATTTCTGGCCATAATTCGGTGCTCTAAGAAATCCTTTTTTTAAAATACACTGAAGTATTCCAAAATCTTTAAATCTTTTGGTACAGAAGAAATGGGAGAGATGTTCAAATGAGTGTTAATTATATCATGGTGCATCTACTAAAAGAATAAGAAAAATCATCACTACCTTTGAGTTAAATAATGGCAGTTAATTAGATAAGGAAAAGTAACACATTTTATTTCAAAGTGAAAACAACAGAAACACTTGACTAATATAATCAGCAAAGTATTTATGATATTTCCTAGGTACAGCATTGAGATAGATGCCCTGAGTTTTTTTTCTAATACAAAACAAGAAATCTTTATCAGTGGCCTACCATGTGCTAAACACTATGCTAGACATGTCTGAGAGATGCAGAGATGAACAAAACAAAGCTGTTTCTCTTCAAAGAGCACAAAATGTAGCAGGACCAGATTAAAGTAGAATATGGTAATCCCTCAGAAGATATACAGAAAACTTTCAGCCTGTAGGAAAAATTGAGTTGGAATAGGATTTTAGAAGAAATCAATGTAAGCACTCTTAAAGAGCAAATCAGGAAAACTGAAGGGAGAGCAGTATTCTGAGCTACACTGATAAACCATCCCTATTTGCCTGGGGATGAGGGGATGCCAGGCAAAAAGGAGACTTTAGGGCTAAACCTAGGTAAATTCTGGACAAATTGGAATAGTTGCTTATCCTATTATAAGCAGGATTTTTGGAGACCTGAAGAATTCCAGAGTTCCAGAGTGTACATAGAGGAGACAAGCAGTAAACAAAAATGGAGAAGGCTCATCTTTCTAAGGGGCACTATGTGCCATACAAAGGAATTTGGAGGATATTTCTAAATCAATGCAGAACCACTGATGGGTTTTGCTGAAAGGAGTGAAATGTTTTGATTTGTCTTTGGAAGGATCACTATGATTGCCCTGTGGAAGATAAATCAGAAAACTAAGATAAGGGCGAAGTGAACTGGTTAGGAAGCTGCTATATTAACTGATGGGGGAAAAGAAAGACAAAAAGAAATATGGTAACTTTACCAAAAATAAATTTACCAAAGATAAATTTCATAGATATTTAGGCAATGGAAACAAAGAACTTAACACTTATATATGATTAATAATGACTCCCATGTTTCTGATTTAATAGCTCAACGAATGCAAGTTTCATTCATCAAGAATGGAAATAAAAAAGAAAGAACAGACTTTAAGGTGGAGACACTTGGGGAAGAAGAGATAATGAATTCTGTTTGATTTGTTAAATATAGGAGTCCCATAGAGGATCCTAATCAAAGCAGCAGCAGGTGAATATTTTCAATATAGTTCTTGTGCCTATGACTGAGTTTTAATACACAGACAAAGAGAAATTCCAAGCTAGAGTAGTATCAAGCAACAAATGAACAAAGAGTTTTAAGAAGGAGAGATGGGTCAGCATCAAAAGCTGCAGAGATTAAAATAATGAACCTGAAATGTATCAAAAGATCTTGATGATTTGGAGCAAATTAGAGACCTTTTCCAGAGCAGGCTTAGGATGGAGATGGTGACTAAAACTTTACAACAGTGAGTAAAAATGTCAGAAAGCAGGGAAAGAAATTATAGGCTAATGTTCAAAGAAGCTTGGCTGAAACAGTACAACATTTGGCTCCTGCCTCAAAAAAGTGACATTCTGTTGGAAATTAAGAGTCATCTAGACTCTGCCAACAAACTCAGCATTTTTAGGCATCCCCAACACTCAATCATCCTTGTGATTGTAAAATTCTACATCAATAAAATGTGTTTAATGACAGACCCCCCCAAAAAAACCTATCAATTTTTTCATCATATTAATACATATTATAAATCAAGGTTATGTTTAGTTGAAGCTTCAACTTTGCTAAGAAAAAAACTGGCATTAATTAATGGGGTATCCTAGGCAGTAAGAACTGGTTTCTACTACTGAAAACAGTCCATGAACAACTCTAGAGGCAAAAATGAATTTTCCAAGTGATTTATGCACCTTAAGGTCCTAAAATTGTTACAGTACAATAAACTCTTTGGAGTCCTAGTCAAAAAACAAAGTGCAATCTGTAAAAATTGAAACAACTGACCTTTATTTCTAGAGATGGCAGCTCCAAGTAACAAATAAGATTTTTCTCCAACCCAAGTCACCAGAATTATACTTTCAGTAAATTGTCCCCAAATCTGCCCTTATGATAATTACAGAAGTCTGAGTGGGCTCTGGTACAAACAAACCACCTCAAATTTTCAATGATTTAAAGAGAAAAGATTTATTTCTTTTATTACATATCCATAACAGCTTAACCAGTTGTTCTGCTCTTCTTAGCCATTCAGAAACACAGACTCACAGAACAACCACCATCTCAAACATCATAGAGCAAAAAGCCTTGCAATCAGCCAGAATAACAAATGTCATCTTTGCTCATAAATATTTAACTCAAACTAGTCACGTGGTCAAACCTAAATATTAAAGGACCATGGAATTAGGGAATTCAATCCAACTATGAACCCAAAAGATGAAGAGACAGACACACTGGGAGAATTTTGTTAGTGATTACAACACATGTCATACTGATTAGACTCACATCTTCCCACAAAGTGTAATACACACACACACACACACACACACACACACACTTACATATGTGCATTAATGAGAAATGTATGATATATTTTCAAGTTTTATGAGTCCTAGATGGACATCACCCTTTGAGTATTGTTTCTATGTCACCATATTAACATTTTACTTTATTTATCTACTCAGATGTCCTAATCAAACCAGAAACTCTCAAATATTACTCTAAATGGGGTTATTTGCATGCACCAAAAGAATAATCACACCCAAGGAAACATCATGTCTCCTTGTAACAGAATGTAACAGAAAAATAAAATTATTTTCTATAAGGATAATTGGATACCATGCTGTTGAGGAGATGTAAGTTCTACATTTCACTGGCAAATGAATACCCTTCTTTAATAAAGGGCTAATCAGGATTTATTCTCCACTTGGAAAGACAGAAAAAGAATGTTTTCATGGGCTGTTACTGCCACAAGCCTTCTCCCTGAACAATTCCCTCTAGCTATATTTTTAATTGATTGGCTCCTTTCCAGACATCTTTACTTATGCAGTGAAGCAGAAGAAGAAATTCAATGTTTTGACCTTGACCTTATAGTAAGAATTTCTTTACACATTTTTCTCCTAAGCCTGTTGCTTCCGAAAGCCAGACAAGCTTTCTTCTGTTGCAGTGAGATTATTTCTTCAATAAATTCAGAATTGTTAGCAGGTTACCAATTAATTATAAAATGAAATTATAAATAGCACCTTCAGAAATTGTATTTGTATGCTCATACCAATGTTGTTTGTATAAAACATTTTTTGCCATGTAACTCTTTCCAGTCTCTCTTCTCTCGTCCCACTCACGATTTTTAACAGATAGTCCCAGGCGTAGTTTTAAGATAACACTGGTTTCTCCCTACTGATTTATTCAGAGCTAATGAGTATGAAGCAACCCTCTTCCTAAAGCAAAAACCTGCCTTTTAGAATAAAGCTTCTTTTTTTGTGTTGGTTTTTTTTTTTTTTCTTTCTAAACCAGGACACTTCTCTGAGCATCTCAAAAGAACAAATTTCTAGAGTCAGTTTTCCTTCTTTTTTTGAACTTGTAAACTGAATCCATTCTCCCCTTAGCTGTCCATTTGGTATTACATGATTGTGGTACTTGAATTCTTGTAGATTCAGGCATAGCTAAATTTGTATAAATCCCTCAAGCTAACATTGAATAAATGATTTAACCAGGTAGCTCTTCTTAAGGGTAAACTTATTTTCAGATTAAAACAAAATAACCAAAGTTAATCCCTGGCCCCAACATTAAAAGTTAAATAGATCTGTTCCCCCATGTGCATGTATTCACATGCAGTGATGCTAATTAAGCCTAAACTTCAGAACCTCTAATTCGCCCAAGGCCCAGAGAAAATCCCTAGCATTGCTGTATTCACAATACTTATTATTTTTCTTAAAGAGGGGCCTAAAGCTGTTATAAGCTTCAGGTCCCACAAAATCTGGATCTACCCTATATGTCCTATTAAAATTAAATGGGACTCCTTGCTTATCACAGGAGAGATAAAAAGAAACAGCCAAAGGAATAATTTTTTTATTTTTGAAAGATTATGTAAAATGAACAAAATTATGGGTATCACAATACCTGAGAATAAACTGATCAAATTAATAAACCTAAGTGTTAAAAGAGTAGAATATTTTAAAGAAGTAGTTGCCATGGAAACTGGTACAATAAAAATTATTATTTATACAAAATGAATTTATTTATATTGCTTTAGTGTAAATAGATAGCAAATTCCCTCTTCTTTAGCTTTTACATTGACTTTAAAGATTACAAATATTTCTAATAATAGCAACCCACTGTTAAGGCTCAGACAGGACCATCACTAGTCAAAGCAGCAAGAACAACTTCAGTGAACTCACAAAGACAGAATTCCCACAATGAAACTCAATGTCTATACAGTGGTATTCTCTAAAACAGCAGTTTGTAACCTTAGGGGTCAATAGTCTCCCTCGGAGACTTTAATGGATGGTATGTATGCTCCATCCAGAAAAATGCATATTCATACTGATACATATAATTTCAGGAAGCTCTTGGACCTTAGTTCGTATGTCCATAGAACTTAGCTATCAAACTCCTGATTTACCATCTAGAAATTTCACACCTTCTCTAGGAATATAAATTATCACACCTTCTCTATAAATAACTTATTATATTATCACACCTTCTCTATAAATAACTATATTTATAATTATAAACTATATAAAAATATATAGCTATATATATTTATAACTATAAATAACTTCTCTATAAATAACTTGCTGCAAACAATCCTGACATGTGGCTATGGCCCAGACTTTCAATTTAATTTATTTGTTTACTTAACTGAAAGCAATAATCTCTTTTAACTGCAAGAAATTAGTTCTGTAACAGAAATGAACCTGAAAGAAAGAGAAGAGGGCAGGAGAGGCACAGAGCACAATGGGATTCACACTGCCCAGAGATGGGAGGAAAGGCAATGCTGCCAATACCAACCTGCCTGATCAAACCTCTTTGACGTGTGTCTTGGGATCCTGTGTTGAATGAAACTTGAAGTTTTTATGGATGTTGGAAGTGAAAAAGGATAGAATAAAAAGCTCAATTAACTAAACAGTTTAATTATTTTGTCAGAACTTCATCTCCCTCCTCCCTGGTCCTCAACCATCTTCCCGGTCTCATCAATAAGCACTGAAGTGATCCACAGCCTGGAATTCATCTGTGCTCTATCAAGAAGCATCTAAGGTTTCTCCCTATAGCTGGCACGTCATGTCTAGTGCCTAGGTGTTTCCTTGGTTTTTATCCTGACAGGTGCTAGTGCTGATGCTGCTGGGAGGAGGCTGACCGTATTCTCTCATCCGGTCCTACTGTTCTCATGACTTTTTTTCTTTCCTTTCCTTAACTTATTCTATAATAATTATGCTCTCTTTGCTCCTGCCAAGTTAGTGACCTCTTTCCTTTGGATTCTAATTTCATTGTGTCCCCTAATCTTCAAATGCCTACTTGATTTCAGTCCACTCCCTTATCTGACTCCCAAGGATACCAGCATGTGGACTGACACACTCAGTCCCATTCAACAGACCAAGGGCACATGCTCATCACCTTCAAAGCAGTCACCCCAGGCCCTTGCTTTTATACACTCACTCACTCACATCCAGTCCTGCCATTTAAAATCACTCAGCCCCACTCATGTTACTCATACAATCATCCACAACGGCCCCATTCACTCACATTCCTCCTCAATGCCACAGCATCCTACTTATACTCCTTCACACTCACAACTAGTCAGCCCACTGACTTCCATTCAGTCTTCCTCAATCTCAACTCAGCCCCCACACTCATACCCAGGCTAGTGTCACACAGTCACCCACTCATACATGGTCCCTCTCCCTCAGAAACTTGCCATCCTGCACACTCAGGATGAAGCCACATTCATGCTCACTGCCACTGATATTCTTCACAGGCACACACCCAGCTATACCCTGTCACAAAATGTTCTAGTTCACACCTAGGCGCACTCAGTCTCACTCACACCTAGTGCCATGCAGTCACACTCATACCTAGTCTCACACAGTCCTACTCATACCTGGTCCCACTGTATCCCACTCACTCTCAGTCATTTGATGTCACACTCACCAGCCTCATTAACGGAGTCTCTCCTCTTCATGCACTCACATTTGCTCAACAGCAGTATGCAAGCAGATTTTCCCCATCATACACAAGCTGTCTTTGTCTGTCCAGGCTCCATAAAGTCAATGAATTAATAAAAATAAACATTTACCTGTCACAGTTCTGGAAGCTGGAAGTCCAAGATCAAGATGCCACCAGACTGGGTGTCCTGTAAGAGTCCTCTTCCTGGTTTATAAAAGTTGTCTTCTGCTATATTCTCACATGGTAGAAGGGTGAGGGAGCTCTCTAGAGGCTCTTTTACAGGAACACTAATCCATTCATGAGAGCATCTCCTAAAGAACCCACCATCACATTAAGGGTCAAGTTTCAACATATGAATTTCAGTGGAGGAGGGACACAAAATTCAGTCCACAGCACAAGTATACTCATACACTCCACCTAGTCCTAGCACTCAGGTCCAGAAATACGCAACCCCATTCACACACGCCCTCAACCACACTCACTTGCAGTCCCATGCATGTGGGCACACACGCCAAGTCTCTCATCCACACACAGTACACACATACACATACTACCAAGTCTCACTACACACAAGCTCCCATGCTGAGTCCTACTGACTCATACACAAACACCCAGTGCTACTCCCTCACACTGAATCTCACCCCATTCCACCCTCCCTCTCTCACACTCAGTCACAGCTTCACTTACTTAAGGTACCTTCCCTCTCCCCACCCTCACGGACATCCATACCCAGTCACTCACTCCCCTTCAGTGACATGGTCAACTGAAGGGCTGCCACAATCACTATTTTTTCTTCCCCAGGTGTTATTTTGTTTCACTAAGCAATAGCAGAGAATGGCAGAGTAATATGGTCTCCTTTTTTTCTAAGATTTTGAGTGGTATCCCTTTTTATTTAGGTGCTAAAGGAACGGGGTTACCTGTCCTCAGAGAAGGGCACATTAGGCTTTAAAGGACTTGAGAAACTTCCTTGGATCAAGTTGAATTCAGTTAGGAAAAAACACTCACACCTAGGTCAGAAGGAAAAACTGAATACAGGGAACTGGTTCACAAAGGAGCTGGAAGCACTAAAGAGCTTTCAGGGGACAGTGAGGCAATTCTAGAAATATCAATTCTAGAAAGCCACTATAACTCTTAAGGAAGGGAAGATAATGGCAAGTAGTAGTGTATTAGCCAGGGTTCTATGGAGAAACTGAACCTGGGAAGGAGGGAAGGAAGAAGGAAAAAAAGAGAAAAGCTTGTAAGGAACTAACTCATGTGACTGTTAGGGCTGGCAAGTGGGAAATTTATAGGGCTGGCTGGCAGCCTAGAAATTCAGGTAAGATTTGATGTTGTATCCTTGAGGCAGAACTGCTTCCTCTTAGAGAAATCTCAGTCTTTGTTCTTAAGGCCTTCAACTGATTGGATGAAGCCCACACACTTTATGAAGGGCAATCTGCTTTAGGTCAAGTCAGCTGAGGGTACATGTTAATTACATCCACAAATACCTTCACAGCCACGTCTAGTGTGTGAGCTAACAACTGGGTATCACAGCCTAGCCAAGCCAACATGTTAAGTTTACCCTCACAGGTGGTGTTACAGGAGCTCAGCGTAGACGTCACCTAGCAAGAGCTGTCTACAGAAGAGACACAGCCAGGGCTGGACACTGAAGCAAGGAGAAGGGAAAAGCTGCAATAGCTTCCTCCTTCTCTCCACTCCACTCCAGCGCCTCACATTGGCATAGCCTAACTGAAACTAGTTGGCAAGAGATCTGGGAAATGTCATTTGCAAGGCTCAACACCTTTGGAACAGAGGAAAGAAGGGAAGGGTGGGAGTGGAACTGAAGGTATCGGGAAGGACTAGCACAGTAGAAATATGAGTTTGAGGTCTGTGAAGTGTCTGATTCCTGAAACCAGTTGTCCTTTGACCCAGGAAGATGTGCATATGAATTGAAAACATTCACAGACTAAACCATAAAGCAACATTAGCCATGCTCTTCTCAGAAGATTGGAACTACCAACCCTCAAAGAACCCCTGGGGCCTGGGTTACAAAAAGGCTATTTTGGTACCAAACAATGGTATTCATGGGCCAACCAGACTCTAGTTCCCTCTAAGCCTGAGTTGTAGAAGGACGACATGCTTTTGAACCAAATAAGCATTGGTTATTTGGGTGGCAACTGGGTGAAATGATCCCCCAAAACTGCCATTTCCCCCCACTGCCCACCAGTATATACAGCAAAAATGGAGTGAATGACTTCTTGTGGGTTTTGTTTGTTTGTTTGTCTTGTTTTGTTTTGAATTTTATGTTAAGATGCTTGCTCAGGACTCTCTAGTGATTCCATTATCTTCCGAATCATGCTGGATAGACTAGGGTACGCTCAATCTTTGGATGTCACATTTATGAATCCATGTCCTGCAGTTTTGTCTTGATGAGGTAAAGATCTCTTTTATCATTCAAGTGTCTTTTCCAAAAGAGAGACTTAATTATGCTGTTAATTATATAGTCACATTTATCTTCAGGTAAATAAGTGTAAATAGGGCATTAGAGGCAAGCCAAGGAGAATTTCTTCTCCTTCAAACATTATAGAAGCTACAAAAAATAATGCAGCAGAATCTTACAGTTGATAGGGAACCCAAGTTTCTATGCAATGCAGAAATCTTTTATATAGGGGGTGCCTGGCTGGCTTAGTTGGAAGAGCATGCAGTTCTTGAACTCAAAGTTGTGATTCATCCCCATGTTGGTTGCAGAATTACTTAAAAATAAATAAACTTTTTTTAAAAAAGACATCTCTTACATAGGATCCCAGAAAGTGATCATCTAGCCCTTCATGATACTCAAAATTCAATTGTTTTAATTTATAAAACACAAAAAATACTTGAGGACCTACTATCTACAGCTCCTCAAAGTGCCAACATATAGGGATGAATATGAAAAACAAGTTCCTTTCTCATAAATATGTCATTGTAGTGATAGAAAAGAGAAAGAAGCAAGAAAAGGAAAGTGATTTCAGATGATAAACACTCAGAATGGGGGTTGGGGCATGCTCTTGGAGAAAGTGATATGGAGAATGAAAAATGAAAAGTACTACCAAACATTACGGGAAGAAGATCCAAGGCAAATGTGATAGCCCTGACCTGACATGGGAATAACTTGGCATGTTAAAATGATGGAATACCAAAAAGCCACAAAGCAAGTAGAGTGAGTCTCCACTGGAGTATGAGAAAGGTGGAGGGGCAGTTTTGATTGTCACATGACAGCCTGGCGGTGTTGCTGCTATTTCATGAACAGGGGCCAAGGATGCTAAATATCCAGCACTATTCAAGGTGGTTCGGCTACAGAAAGAATTTTCCCACCCAAAATACCAGCACCTCCCTTGAGCACCCTGACAGACAACAATGAGTGAAAGAGAAAGAGATAAAGCAGAGGTCAAGGAGCTAGATTGGGGATACATCAGAAGGGCTTCAGGGTCACAGTAAGAGTGAAAAAGTGCAACCAAAGTCATTAAATGCCCAGTAAGCAAGGAAACATTTTTGAAAGTCCTAGAAATAGGAAGCCTTTATACAACATTCTGTTCCACCACACAGTCCTGATTTAGAGGATCCTTTTTATACCTGAGTCTGCTCTTTGTAACTTCCACTTAAATTCCTACCACAGAAGGATACCCCAGAAAGTTCCCTCTGGGTCTGAATCTCCACCTTCAGACTCCATTATACCCTTGCTGGTTCTATAACCGTTAGAGCAAATTCCACAATTCACAGGTCCATATATTCAATGAAAATGAAATCCATTTTTCCCATGTCTTTGTTGTTCCCACTTTATCCTTGTCCCTATGTCTTCTTAGTAACTGGCTACTAGGACTCAGTCCCCATGTTCTATTCCAGATGATGACTTCTACTTGCATAGAGGGCCTGCAACCAATAACTGCCAGGATCTCTCTAAGACTGGACCCTACTTGGTTTTTGCCAATACTTTTGGCATTCAAATCCTGCCCGTGAACCCTAGGCCCACAGCAGATGTTCGATTACTTCCAACCAGACTTTCCTAATGCCTACATATGGCTATCTGGCTGCATTTCCATGCCTCATGTTCCCAACATTTCTGTGTTCACGCTATGCCCATCTGCTAAGACACCCATAAGGGAAGTAGCCCATTGTACAAGAGCAATGACTCTGGAGTCAAACCTGGGTGTGAATTTGATGCCACAGGTGACTAATTGTGGAATTCTTTTTAACCTCTTAGAGCCTTAGTTTCCTAAAGCACTGATGATGTGATGGTTAACGATAGAGCCTCAATGCTCTGCAATAAGGAACTGAGCATGCCATGGGTCTTCAAATGCAGCGTTATCTTTATTTATAGTCAGTTGTGGACCTTCCTTTTTTTTTTTTTTTTAAGACAGAGAGAAAGAGAGTAGAGGGAGAGAAGAGGGGAGAAAGAATCTTAAGCAGGTTATACACCCAGCATGGAGCCCAAGGCAGGGAGACATCTCACAACCCTGAGATCATGACCTGAGCCAAAACCAAGAGTCCATGCTCAACCAACTAAACCATCCAAGCATTCTGGGCCTTCCTCATAAAAACCAAAAGCTTACATCTATCACCAGGCACATTCAATTCTGTGCCCTCACTGCCCTGCCCTTTTGCCTCCCTAAACCTCCGCTCCATGTTAAGGAGTGTGCCCATTTACTGGTTCTGGTACCCTGTTATGAAAAAACTGAGCTATAGCCATGATTCCAAGTCAGTGTAGCTACTGAGTTAACCAAGTCACAAAAGACTATTGAGCAGGAAGGGGTGGGTGTACACAGGAAGAGGGAGATGCAGAGAGGTATTCTTGGAATGCCAAAAAGGTAGGACAATTGCTGAGGGTAAGGCTAAATGGAGGTCTGAGACAGGAGAAAATAGCAGGGAGTGGGAAGGGAGAACAAAGGAACTCTTATCCTCGATTATCCTGACAGTTCTGGGCTTGGCGTACATTAGCACAATCTTTGTTTAGATGTTCATTTTGCTTTGGCTGTAGAGGCCTCTCCTGGTGGGACTGCGAGGAGTTTTATAACCCACCTTCCCACTGCTCTCTCTCCTGTGGTTTTAACTGATGGGGAGGAAGGGAACCACTCAGTACAATTAGATCCCTTCCATACAACACAGCTGCATGTCTTCATAGAGATTTACTTATGACAAGTAATTTATGTTGCTTTCAAGGACTATGGGCTGTTACTGGGGGACGAGGGAGGAAAGGACTGGAGACAAGATTGCTGGGTGTGTTCCGAAGTCGCTTGTTGTAACAAGTGGCCTGAAGAACTGCTGACTTGAAGCAAAACCACAGCTGCTCTCAGCTGGCTTGACTGATGCAGAGGCCTAACTGACCGCGGACCAGGCATAACCCAGGTGCACCAAGAGAACAGCTGTCTCTATTTTAATTGAGGGAAGGAAGTGGCACAGATATGAAAAATAATATTGTAAGAACCAAAGTGTAGAGGGAAGGCTTGATTCCCTTCCATTTTATTATTTGCCATAAACAGTTTATTAACACATACTGAGTGAATGATTGCATCTAGAGGATTTTCATCAATGTTTTGGACCCAAAGATTCTCCAACTTTAAAGTGTGTACAAATCACCTGGGGACCTTGTTAAATTTCAAATTCAGATGCAGGAGGTCTGGGATGTGCCTGAGATTCTGCATTTCTTAAAAGTTTCAGGCAATGGCAGATCTGCTGGTCCATGGATAGCACTCTGAAAAACAAGTCTGTCAACCACACAGCACTTCAGAATAGGAGACTGCTAAAAACAACAGGAAGGTGTCAAACGTTAGGAATGGGCTAGCAGTAGGAAATGAAAGTAAACTACACACTGATAAGATTTTAAAGGAAACTGAATGACTTCAGAGGTCATTAATATTAATGTTCTAAAATTTCTCTTTTGACCTCTTAGACTTCTGGTCATATTCTGTGGGCTTAAAAGTAGCCATTAAAATTATATAAGAAATGGCTTCATGTATGACTATTTCAATTTCTGAGAAATTTAACGATAGCTTTTTTTATTACTCTGACCATAAATTCAAGCAACCAAGGGACTCTTTAAATTATTGAATACAGCAATTTAACTATACATAGCAAAGTTTTAGAAAGGCTTTTCCTCCACTTTGGCAAAATGTTTAATTCTGATACCTAAGTCACTAAAAATTCAGGGCAAATATCAGTGAGAATGTACTGCATGGAGAAAACTGGGAGCAGAGACCCAGCACAAATGATTCACTGCATGTGCCATGGCTGACAGAGAAAGAGCATCTGGCAATATTAAGCCAAGGCACTTTTGATCTTCTCCCTGTCTGCCAATATGAAACTTCACTATCACCGCTCTGTAAAAGAGAAGAAGATGAAAGGAGAAAGCTTCCATGAGTCAGGAGGAGGAACATAAGCGCAGGACACTGCAGCCTTGGGGAGTTTGTGAGAGGAAGAAAGGAATAGAGCAAACGTTTGCCATGCCCTCCCTTCCAGCCAAGGCAGGAGCCATGTTCGAAAGATTGAGGGTTACACAGAAATATAGCGAACTGGGGACTTCCAGTGGATAGAATCATGAGGGAGGGGCAAAAACAGATGACAGGCAGTAGGAGATACAGCTTCCAGTTTTGGACTGCATAGGTCACTGGGGATAAGTCACAGCACAGGATACACAGTCAATAATATTGTAATAGTGGGCCTGGGGATAGACAGCAGCTACACTTGTGAGCAGAGCATCACACATAGAGTTGCTGAATCACTATGCTGTACCCCTGAAACTAATGTAACATTGTGTGTCAGCTATGCACAAATAAAAGTTTTTTAAAAAAGAGATTGAGGATCAAGGCAAAAATCAGCATGCTTTGACTTCCCTCCTGTCTGAGATCGTGAGGTGCTTTAATCAGCCATCCTCAGATCAACTTGGAGGGTGGCCATTCCAGGGAAGAGTTGGAACACTGTTGCTGATCACAGAAGGCCTGCCCCTAATTGTCTGGGGGCCTCCTCAGCTCCTGAGAGACAGGGACAGTAGACAGAGGTCTCTACCTGCACTGTGGACAGACACAGAAAGCAGCTAATAATGCTGGCTGGCAAGAGAGGTCAAATGGTCCAGAGACAGGAAGCAGTAGGAAAGACCAGAGCTGAAAATCAAATTAGTTGCCAGTGGACTACGGGGAGGTCCATAGGGCCATCAGACACACGGGGAGACTGTATCTTTGGGAAAATCCTTGGAGACATGATGGAACCAGAGCAGAGAGGCCTCAACTTGCCCTGCACCAACCATAGAGGCAGTTAAGAGAAATTGCTGGCAGAGGAGAGGAGGCAGTACTGGGGCCTGCTTATGGCTCCGGGCCCCCAATGCTCTTCCCTAGCACCAGCAGGCCAGATCACATCCACCTCCATACACCCCAATATTGTTCTAGAAAGAAAACACAAGGGGGTGGTAAAAAATCTAAGAGACTGGAATTTCACCTAGTAAGTCTCCGAGTTACCTTAAGAGCCTGCATAAATTATTTCATTCGAATGACTAAATTTAGGTGTTTTATTTCTACCTCCTCACTAACTAGACAGCAGGAGGATCTTAAAGAAAAATGAATCTACAGAAAATAAAGCTATTACTCCTTTGCACGGCTCAGTGTAATGTGAGTTTAATTCACAAGCCTGCTTCAGCCATAATAAATCATCACATTCCAGTCAGTGGATCACCTCATTCTGAGGTGGAAACATGGAGTTTCACATCTCTGATTTGTCCTTGCTCCTCCCCCAGGCCTGTTCTTCCTTGCGCTAAGCTCAAACCAAGGCCTCCACTGCTAATCCTTAGGAACCTTCCAGCCCTGAGCATAGCCCTCAGGAATAGCCCCACAGCCTGTGCTTACCCAGTGTGAGGTCACTCCAGGATCTGCCCTGGTTTTGAAAATTGATGTGACTTAATTTCCTGCATATGCTCAGGGAACAAAATTGAAAAAGCAGGGATTTTGGAAAGAGACTCTGTATCAGATTCTGTTCTGAGCATTTATCATCCACCTGGCTGTGGGCAAGCCACTGTTCCTTCTGAGACTCTTTTCATAAAGTAGAGTTCATGATATCTACTTTTAGGACTATTATAAGGATTAATAAGAATCAATAAATCAGGTTCATATTGTGTGCTATTCCAGTTCCTTCAATGGACCTCCACTCCTCACCCCACACAGAGAGTTGATTCCAAAACCCACACATCTTCCTTTCTCCAAACAGGTGGATGCTCTGTTTTGCTGTCCAGGCCCTGCTTCAGAACTGAAGAATGGATATCTCCCTGATGGCAGGCCCTCTCTGGGAATTTCCTCAGCCAAAGTCACACCCTTTTTCTGGAGGGTGCCCTTGAATCCAAAGACTGGTGGGTGAAGGGGGATAAAGGCCAATCCCATTGGCCTACACCAGAAAAAAAATTCTGAAAGGACATTCCAACATCAGAGAAGGACTGGCCAAGAGAAGCTTTGTGGTGACTGTACACAGCCCATCCTTTCCCTCAGCTCTGCCCTGCTTCCGCACCTTCTTCGTATAGATATCAATCCTCAGAGCCTTCCTTCACAAACATCCTGCATGGTAATCTCTGTCCCAGAGTTGGCCTCCTGGGGATCCCATCTGGTGACAATAAGTTACCACTTCCCTGATCAAAACCACTCACTGACTTATTACTGTTGACACTGTGCAATCATCTTAACACAAAATTTGGTAAAATAAATGCTCATAACCCTCTTCACATTTTTGTACCCCTGCTACGGGTCATAGCCAGGGTAACCCTTTAGTCCTGGTCCTTCCTTCCTAAAAGCCTTACTTCAGGCAACACAAACCAGAGAGGCCACTACTTACACAGTGGCTTTAGAATACTTGCCACACTGCAGGGCTGGCCAACCCAGACACAGCCTTTAGTTTTCCCTTGATCCAGAACAAAAATCTGCAACTACTACAAGAAGGTTTTTATATCACTGTCTCCATGCTATGTGAATAAACAATGTCTAGCTGTAGGAGATTGTCAATTCCTCCATACAAACTAAGCACCTGCTTGTATTGTGCCCTGCTGTATACAAATGGACCGTTTCAGGAAATGAGTAGAACAAATATGCTCTAGAAACTACAATACAAGCAGTGCCCAATTTGTTGCCTGAGCTGATTTGCAAATTGGCTATTTGGAACTCAGAATGCATTATCCCAAAAGCAGTGTTATAAATGATGGCCAGCTTCATGTGTTGTCCACAAAACCCTAGAAAATTCACAACTTTACACTGCCTGTAATAATGGACTATTGGACTGTTCTACACGAGGAAAATACCCTCCACAGGGCATAAGAAGGAAACCATGTGGTACCAGGAACATCATGTCTCTCTCACTCACAGCTGTACTCTCCTCTCTGCCACATGTTTGCTGTAATCACCCATTTTCGAGGTAGCACTGAGGCCTAACAATGAACCTGGCCCTTTTCCTCTCTCTCCCCTCGAACTTGGGCACATATAATACAATGTAGACCTGATGAGTTCTCCCTCTGAGTGGGTGATAAGCAACATCCAAAGGCTCTAAAGATGTTTCTTGATCCCTAGACCATAAGGAGAATCTTCTTTAGCACTCTATTGTACATTTATAGACTGAAAATATAAGTATACTCGCAAAAGAGTAAATCCCAAAGGAATACCACTCCTTTCTCTGTATCACCTTAACAAAGAATGGTTGAGGCCCAGAAGCCTAACCTCTGGTTTTAGTGCATCCCCCAACAATACTATCTCATCATACATATGCAAAACAATATCCTTCTAAAATACTTTTACAAGGCTCCCCAAAGCAGGATAAGTACATCTGTAGCCTAATGCAGCATTCCAAAAATGCAATCCCTTAATTGACAGCACCAGCATAAGAAGCACACTTGTTAGAAATGCTACTTTTGGATATCGCCCCACATCTATTAAACCAGAAATTCTGATTGGGGCCTAGCAATCCATGATTTAACAAGTCCTCTAGGTTATTCTACATACACTAAAGTTTGAAAAACAGTGATGTAATGATTTTGGAAAAAATGATGTAACAAAATAAAGATTCATTTCTTTTTAAAGAGAAATGGCTAAAAATATTGTCAATCTACTTTCTCTGCATATAACATAAAATATTATTTTTAGGGGATACTTGACAATTCTACTCAAAAATATGTTTATTCCATGCCTAATATGTACAGGCTACACCCTGTCTGCTAAGGAATATTAAAATGTGAGATGGAGTGTAAATGTAAAGACTCTTCAACCTAATGAGGTTAAAGAGAGAAAGGAAAGGTAACAAGAATCAACTAATATGAGAGGTTATTTGTAGATTGAGAGAAAATGTAAAATAATATGTCATGAAAAAAATAAAACTAATTTTATTTGTTTTTAAATATTTTATTTATTGATTTGACAGAAAAGAGAGAGAGATCACAAATAGGCAGACAGGCAGGCAGAGAAAGAGGGGGAAGCACGCTCCCCACTGAGCAGAGTCCGATGTGGGGCTCGATCCCAGGACCCTGAGATCATGACCTGAGCCGAAGGCAGAGACTTTAACCCAATAAAACTAATTTTAGAGGAAGATATCAGAAAAGGTTTTGAGCTACATCAGAGTCAGGCCTTGAAAAATAGGTATATATTTTGATAATAGAGAGGATGAAGGGCCCATGGAACTGGTTAAGGATGAAGTTTCCCAGCAAAGAGGACATGAGCAAAAGCATGGGTACAAAACTTCCTCCAAAGTGTATCATAAATAGGTTATGCTTGTGATTAAATAAATTTTCCTCAGCTCTTGGGACAGATGAGCGAAGACTGGAACAGCCAATGACCACAGGCCAATTACTATTGCCATAAATAATTGTGTGCAGCTACCCCAGTATGACTTACTATTGTTCTATGTGAGCCATGATGCCACAGAGCTTGTTCAAGGAATCAAGATGAACACATACAGCAGATAAGGTAAACAGGTGGGTCTTGGGTACCTTATTCAGTAGGCTGGATCTTATTTAGAAGGTAACAGTGTGTTTGGAGCCACCAAAAAAAAAAAAAAAAAAAAAAAAAAAAAAAAAAAAAAAAAAAAGCAGGAAAGGCATGAATTGGCCTGTCTTATAAAATTATTACCACATATGTGACTAATTAGACTAAAAATAGATGGAGTCAGGCAAATAGGTTAAAATGTTATCAAATTAGGACAAACAGGAAGTATCAAGAGCCCAAAGTAGTGTGGAACAGAAATAGAAAAAAGAGAAGGTTGCAGGATAATCAGTTCAGCAGTTCAGTCCACTAATGTCTGGTCATTTGTGATAGACAAGATATATATCGTTGCTTTAGAGAGAACCAAAATTGCAAAAACTACCCTTTATTTTAAATAAATTAAAGTCTGTTATGCGAGGTATAAGACCACTATAAAATTAGAAGAAGTGGTAAACTAATTCTAATAAAAAAAGAATAAATCCTATGGAATTTTAAATGGTTGCCAAGGTCACATTTTTTTTTTTTTTTAAGGTTTTATTTATTTGACAGAGAGAAACACAGCCAGAGGGGAAACACAAGCAGGGGGAGTGAGAGAGAGAAGCAGGCTTCCCGCCGAGCAGAGAGCCCGATGTGGGGCTCGATCCTGGGTCTCCGGGATCATGACCTGAGCCGAAGGCAGTCGCTTAACCAACTGAGCCACCCAGGCGCCCCCCAAGGTCACATTTTTATGGCAGAATCAGGAGTTATTTCATAGGTAAAGTATTGGTTTAGCCATGAGTCTTCAAAGATGAAAAGTGTTAGCAAAGAGGTATATAGGGCATTCTAGGTATAGAAACAAAAAAGGTCAAAAACAATAAAGGTGAGGTTCCTGGGTGGCTCATTTGGTTAAGTGTCTGCCTTTGGCTTAGGTCGTGATCCCAGGGTCCTGAGATCAAGTCTCATGTCGGGCTCTCCACTCTGTGGGGAGTCTGCTTCTCCCTCTCCCTCTACCCCACTCTTGTTCTCTCTCTCAAATAAATAAATCTTTTAAAAAATAAGGAATGCAAAGATAGACAAGCTTGTACTGAGTTAACAGTGCATTATATCTGGAAGAGGTGGGAGATGAGCTCTAATGAACTCATTAGAAAAGTGCAAATCAAAACTTCAATGAGATACCACTTCACTCACAAAACCTACTACATTGAAAAAAAAAAACTACAAGTGTTGGTGAGGATGTAGAGAAAAATCAGAACCTTCATATACTGCTGGGATTGTAAAATGGTGAAGCATCTTTGGAAAACAGTTGTTATTTCTTAAAAAGTTAAACACAGACCACAGCCAACATCATCCTTATTGGGGAAAAATTGAGAGATTTTTCTCTAAGGTCAGGAATAAGACAAAGATGTCCACTTTCATCATTTTTATTCAACACAGTGCTGGAAATCCTAGCCTCAGCAATCAGACAAGAACAAGAAATAAAATACATCCAAACTGGTAAGGAAGACATAAAAGTTTCACTATTTGCAGATAATATGAAGCTATTATAAAAAAAAAAAAAACCACCAAAAAATAACCAGAACTGATAAATGAATTCAGTAAAGTTGCAGAAAACAAAATCAATATACAGAAATCTGTTGCATTTCTACATACTAATAATGAAGTAGCAGAAAGAGAAATTAAGAAAATAATCCCATTTACAATCACACCAAAAATAAATAAATAAAATACCTAAGAATAAACTCAACTAAAGAAATACAAGACCTGCGCTCTGAAAACTATAATGCACTGATGAAAGAAACTAAAGACAACACAAATGAAAAATATTCATGCTTATGGATTGGAAGAATTGATATTGCTAAAATGTTCATACAAACAAAAGCAATTTACAGATTTAATGAAATCTCTATAAAAATACCAACAGCATTTTTCACACAACTAGAACAGGTGACTCTGAATTTTGTATGGAAGCACAAAAGATCCCAAATAGTTAAAGCAACCTTGAAAGAGAACAACAAAGCTGGAGGTACCACAATCCCAGATTTCAAGATATATTATAAAGCTACAGTAATCAAAACAGTGTGATACTGGTGTAGAAACACAAACACAGATCAGCAAAACAGAATAGAGAGCCCAGAAATAAATCCATACTTACATGGTCAATTATTCCATGACAAAGGAGGCAAGAATATGCGATGGCAAAAAAAAGTCTCTGCAACAAATGGTGTTGACAAAACTGGACAGCTACAAACAAAAGAATGAAAATGGACCACTTTCTCAGACAATACACAAAAAATAAACTCAAAGCAGATTAAGGGCTTAAATATGAGACCTGAAACCATAAATTTCCTAGAGAGGGTATAGGAAGTAATTTCTCTGGCATTGGCCACAACAACATTTTTCTAGATATCCTCAGGCAAGAGGAACAAAACCAAAAATAAACTATTGGGACTACACTAATATGAGCAGCTTTTGCACAGTGAAGGAAATAATTAAGGAAACAAAAAGGCAACCTACTGAATAGAAAATATTCATAAATGATATATCCAATTAGGAGTTAGTATCCAAAATATCTAAAGAACTTACACAATTCAACACTAAAAAAAATCCCCAAATAATCCAATTAAAAATGGGCAGAGCATGAACAAACATTTCTCCAAAGAAGACATACAGATGGCCAAGAGACACATGAAAGATGCTCAATATCAGTAATTATCAATAAAATGTCAACCAAAACCAAAATGAGATATCATCTCACACCTGTCAGAATGGCTAAAATCAAAAACACAAGAAATAACAAGTATGGAGTAAAAGGAACCCTTATGTATTATCATTGGGAATACAAACTGGTATAGCCAATGTGGAAAACAGTATGAAGGTTCCTCAAAAATTTTAAAATAGAATTACTGTATGATCCAGTACTTCCACTACTGGGTATTTACCTAATGAATACAAAAACACTAATTCAAAAAGATATATGCACCCCTGTGTTTATTGCAGGATTATTTACAATAGCTAAATAATGGAAGCAGTCCAAGTGTCCATCAAAGAGATGGTGTGTGTGTGTGTGTGTGTGTGTGTGTGTGTATACATATATATATACATATATGTATATATATATATAATGGAATATTACTCGGCCATAAAAAAGAATGAAATCTCGTCATCTGCAACAATATGGCTGGATGGTGTGAAATAAGTCAGTCATAGATACGATTTCACTCGTATGTGAAATTTAAGAAACAAAAAAGAGACAAACCAAAACACACTTTTTTTAAAAGATTTTATTTATTTATTGGACAGAGATAAACACAGCTGGAGAGAGAATACAAGCAGGAGGAGATAGAGAGGGAGAAGCAGGCCTTCCGCTGAGCAGGGAGCCTGATACAGGGCTTCATGCCGAAACTCCAGGATCATGAACTGAGCCGAAGGCAGATGCTTAAGGACTGAGCCACCGAGGCACCCCCAAAACACACTCTTAACTATAGAGAACAAACTAGTGGTTACCAGAGGGCAGGTAGGTGGGGAGGTGGGTGAAATAAGTTAAGGGGATTAAGAGTACACTTATCATGATGAGTACTGAGAAATGTATAAACTGTTCAACTGCTATACTATACACCTGAAACTAATATAACCATATTAGTTTTTAACAGTACTGGAATTATTTTAATTTTAAAAATTAAAAATTAAAATAAAAGAACCAGTGCATAACTGGGGTAAAAAAAAAAAAAAAAAGAACTTAAACACAGGGACACCTGCGTGGCTCAGTCATGAGGCGTCTGCCTTCAGCCCAGGCCATGATCCCAGGGCCCTGCATCAGGCTCCCTGCTCTATGGCAAACCTGCTTCTCCCTCTCCCATTCCCCCTGCTTGTGTTCCCTCTCTCACAGTCTCTTTGTCAATAAATTTAAAAAAAAAAAAAAAAGACCTTAAACAAGAGTTGCCATATAACTCATTAATTTTATCAGGTACATAAGTGATGATAGACTTAAAACATACATTTACCAAACACCTATACATGAATATTCACAGCAGCAAAAACCCAAAACCTAGAAATGACCCAAATATCCATCAAATGATGAATGAATAAATAAGATATGGTATATCTATTCCACACAATGGAATATTTTAAGCTATAAAAAGAAATGAAGTATTTTACAGTCTATAACATGAAAATGAAAACATTATGCTAAGTGAAAGAAGACAAACACGAAAGACCATATACTGTATGCTTCCATTATATAAAATATCCAAATAGGCAAAGTCAAAGAAATAGATAAAATAGATTAAAATAGATTCATGGTTGCCAAGGGCTTGAGGGAGGGAGAAACTAATGTCAATGGGTATGGGACTTCTTTCTGGGGTGATGGAAATTATCCATAATTAGATAATGCTTTCATCACCTTGTGAAAATACCAAAACCCATTTTAAAAAATGTACACTTTAGAGGCGCCTGGATGGCTCAGTCTGCCTTCAGCTCAGGTCATGATCCCAGGGTTCGAGCCCAGCATCTGGTTCCCTGCTCAGTGGGAAGTCAGCTTCTCCCTCCCTCACTCCCCCTGCTTGTGTTCCCTCTCTAGCTGTGTTTTGCTCTGTCAAATAAATAAATAAAATAAAATTTTCAAAATAAATAAATGTATACTTTAAATAGATTTTATGATATACAAATTATATATCATTTTAATTACTTTTAAATGAAAATTCAATTAATTAACATATAATGTATATTTTGTTTCGGGGTACAGAACTGTTATTCATCAGTCTTACACAATTCATAGCACTCACCAGAGCACATACCCTCCCCAATGTCCATCACCCAGTTACCTCATCCCCTTTCCCCTTCCAGTAACCCTCAATTTGTTTCCTAAGATTAATAAGAGTCTCATGGTTTGTCTCCCTCTCTTGTTTCATCTTGTTTGAATTTAAAAAGAATAAAGAAGGAAGGAAGGGTGGAAGGAATAGAGAAGAGCACCACTGGACGAGGCCTATTAAAAGGCCCCAGGCCAAACAGAACTCAACTATGATTAGATCAGTTTTAACTGTTGGTAACCAAGCATTAAACTATGAACTTTTAAATTTGTTCTGAGGTTTTGAGGACCTTAATGAACTGTCCCAAAGTCACAAAACTAAGTTACCCAGTTGTGAAGTTAGAATGCATTCTGATTACAAAGTCACATATTTAACTATGGCATCTGCTGCTTTTCCTGGTCTGAGGGTAAGACAAGTCCTCATATTAGACAAGATGGTTATTGTCCAAAGAAACGCAACAGGATAGAGAAGAATACCAAAAATAGGGGAGTTATGTTTATGTAGAAAAAAAGGACTAGAAATACTCTTGGGCTATATAGTTTGTATAAAAATAAGAGTGATCATTACCTAGCCATTAAAAAAAAAAAAAAAAAAAGGACGAGATCTTGCCATTTGAGACAACACAGATGGACCTAGAGGGAATTATGTTACATGAAACAAGTCAGACAGGGAAAGAAAAATGCCATATCATTTCACTTATATGCAGAATCTTCAAAAAATGAATAAACAAAAAGCAGAATCAGACCTATAAATACAGAGAACAAACTGATGATTGCCAGAGAGGAGAAAGTGAGGGAATGGACAAAATGATGAAGGGAGTAGGAGATACAGGCTTCTAGTTTCGAAATAAATCACATGTATGAAAGGTACAACAGAGGAGATAGTCTACAGTGCTGCTAGTGTTGCACAGTGATAAATGTTAGCTATACTTTGTGGTGAGCACAGTGTAACCTACAGAGTTGTTTAGTCACTGCAGTTGTACACCTGAAACTAATGTAACATGTGTGTCAACTATACTCAAATAATAATAATAATAATAATAATAATAATAATAATAATGATAATAGTGATAAATAAGTTTCATGTGAGAAAGTAATACATTTCATCTGAATAAATTTCATGGAATATACTTTCATGACCATGTATTCCTAAGAGTGAATAGGTAGAACAAAATATTGAGTACCGTACCCAGAAACTGAAAGAATCTATGTATGGCAAAAAGGAACTTCCTGACCCTACTACAAAGCCCACTCAGTTGACAAAAATTCTGTATACTATGATTCAGTATCCAGTCAGCTCAATCCAGATTTCACATTGAGACTAATACCATGTTCAAATCTCATATGACTAGTTTTGGTCTATTCTAATTCTACTGTTAGAACAGCTACAGTGGTATCAAAAACACATCAGGGTACCTGGGTGGTACAGTCGGTTAAGTGTTAAACTCTTGATGGTAGCTTCAGTAATGACCTTGGGGTCATGTTGTGAGATCAAGCCCCCGTCGGGCTCCGTGCTGAGCATGGAATCTACTTAGGACGCTCTCGCCCTCTCTCTCTACCTCTCCTCTCCACTCTCTTTCTCTCTCTCTCTCTCAAATAAATAAATAAATCTTAAAAAAAAGTGTCCCTGAGTACAAAGTGGGGGGGAGTGGGAGGGCAGAACATACAAATGGATAAAAACTAATCCTTCAACACCAGAAAAAAAAAAAAAAATGTTATCCAAAGGAACTCCATTCTTATAGGATAACAATAAATCCTTTCTATCATTGTATATGACGGACAGCATATAATATATTGTCTATATACAACAGTATTATTCTGACATTTGGAGAAAAAAATTAATCATATTTCTTATATAATAGCAATGACTAATTCATTCTATTTAAGAGAACTAGTAAGACTTGTGGGACTGAGAAAGAAAAAACTTTGGAATAAAAATCAAAGATTAATGATATAAAATATAAAAAGAACAAAACTTATACTGAGGAAAAAATAAAGGTCTAAGGATAGATAGGTCCTTTTGCGGGGGAAATGGTACAATGTTAACAAACAACACCACAGACCTGGGAGCCTGGGTCTCAGTCTGTTAAGCGTCTGCCTTTGGCTCAGGTCACAATCTCAAGTCCTGGGACCTAGTCCTGCATCGGGATCCTTGCCCAGAAGGGAATCTGCTTCTCCCTCTGCCTCCTGCTCCCCCTACTTGGTGTGCGCGCACGCGCTCTCTCTCAATCTGACAAATAAATCAGATCTTAAAAAAAAAAAAAAACCTCATTCAACTCCTAGTTTTCTTCCATTTTCATCACTGAAATGAGTATTATTTTAATGATACTATCAATGCAATGAGTGATACCATAAAACCCTAGCAAAAAAGAATAGTCTGGAATGATTAAAGAAAGAGGGATATGTACATCATGAAATAAGAATATATATAAATGATGCAAGTCCCCATATTAATATTGCATTACAATGCACAAGATAGAGAATTCATACAATAATCTCAAATGATGAAATACAAGCAAATTTCTTACATGAATATAATGGTTCTAGAAACTATGAGGTTTGGGGAGCCTGGGTGGCTCAGTTGGTTAAGCGACTGCCTTTGGCTCAGGTCATGATCCCGGAGACCGGATATTGAGTCCGACATCGGGCTCCCTGCTGGGCGGGAAGCCTGCTTCTCCCTCTCTCACTCCCCCTGCTTGTGTTCCCTCTCTGACTGTGTTTCTCTCTGTCAAATAAATAAAATCTTTAAAAAAAAAAAAAAAAAGAAACTATGAGGTTTGGCTTTGGACTTGGAGGAAACCTCAAAAGTGGCCTACTGGACTACTGAAGAAAACAAGAAAAAAATAATAATAATCACTAGAAACAACATGAAATACAGTCTTTCCAAACATATGCCTTTAATTTTTACTGAACCATGAATTAATATAATAATAAAATCTTCTTTTAGGATTTCCAAAACATATTAACAGTCATAACACTAATTGTTGAGGAAAAATGTCATATATAGCAGGCAACAGAAGGCAATTATTCCTATGTCAGAGGTCAGTTCCTAGCATTAAAATGCATAGTGCATACTAGATATGATGCCTTCTTCTCATTTCCCTTTGCTCCTTCCCCTTGAAACCTGAAAATAATGTAAGATGTAACCAAAAGAAAACCCTGAACATAGAAAGAGGAAGATACACTGATTATGAAACCCAGGACTAGAGATATATAATAGTATGGTTTCTCATGACCTCCAAATCAATAGAAAAAAACAACCCAGGCTTAGCACTTCCTAACATCCTACCTATCAAGAGAAGGTGACCCATACAGGTTCATTTTTCACCCATATCAAATAGGAGTCCTAACAACACCACCAGAAGAACCCAGCAATACTGACAGAGGAAACTGGTCAGAAAACCCACTGACAGTAAAAGGTTAGACAAAACACTCTCCCCCACTGAGAATCACCAGACAAACATAAGCAAGGGGACTCCTACTATGTCCAGTGGCCCCATTCAGGAAGCCTCTTAGTCTCCACAGACTAGAGAATCTCCTCCTTCAGGTAGCACCAACAGGGACAAAAATAAGTGCCTGGCCTAGAAAGTGGTTGCCAACCCCATGAGTCCGACTTCCTTCTCCCAGCTAGAGGCACCATAAGTCTGGACTGGAGAAGGTCCTTGACACTTCAGGCAGCACCTCAGGAACCCATGGAAACCTAGCCAGCATCAGACACTAAACAGATGAAAACAGCACCATAAAAGCTCTGAAAATTAAATATCCACCAAAATCACAACCCAAAAAGTAGGCCAGGATCTGAAAACTAAACCTTAACAAGATGACTGCTTACTAAAATAAAGATTTAAATAGGATCCAGAGTCTTCTAACATAAGAACCAAAATGTACAGAACACAACAAAAGAGAGAAAGAATTACTTCTTATACCAAGAACCAGGAAAATCATAACTTGAATGTGGGCAAAAAAATCAAATGACACAAACAAGGTAAATTTAGATGCTGGAATTATCTGACAACTTTAAGGCAGCCATCATAATAAATACTTCAACAAAGTACAATTAAAAAAAGAGAGAAAGAGGAGTAAGACAAAACTTAATATAAAGAACACGAAAATGTCACCAAACAAGTGACAAAAAATACTTCAACAAGTACAAATTCTTGTAAAACAAATGAAAAAATGGAAAGTCTCAGCAAATAACAGAATCTGTAAAATACTACTACTAATGATAATAACCAAATAAAACAAAACCGAGAATGGAATAACTGGGGGGTAAAAATCTGATGAATGGTTATGAATGGGTTCAGTGGTATAATGAAGAGAGGATAAACTCACTGAACAATGGAATTTACACAATATGAACAGCAAAGAGAAAACAGAACCTTCCCCCTAAAAAAGTGCCTCAAGGACCTGGACAAATAGCAAAATATCCAACATTCATGTCATTAGAGTCTCCAAACAGGGAAAAATGGGGCTGAAAAGGTGCCTGAAGAAATGATGACTGAAAACTTTCCAATTTGACAAAGGGCATAAACATACAGATACAAGAAGTTGAGCAAACCCAAATATGATCAATCCAAAGAAATTCAATCCAAGACACATTATACTTAAACTTCTGGAAACTAAAGACAAATAACAAATCTTAAAAGCAGCCAGAGAGAAATAACACATGTATGTATAGGGAAAACTAATCTGAACAGCTAATTTCTCATATAAAACCACTGAGGTCAGAAGAAAGTGGCAAAACTATTTCCAAGTGCTGATAGAAAATAACCGTTGGCTATGGATTTTCTATAACCAGTGAAACTACCTTTTAGGAATAGAAAAAAATAAGGCAATTTTCAGATGAAAGAAAACTGAAATAATTTGTTGAGAGCAGACTGAACTGTAGAAAAAGAAAATAATTAAAAGAAATTCCACAAACAGAAAGAAAATGATGAAAGAAAAGAATCTTGGAGCACTGGGATGGAAGATGAGCAAAAGAAAGAGCATAAATATAGGAATTACAATAGACTATCTCATGAATTTTATAAATCATATTTGACTATTAAAACAAAAATTGTAGCACTATCTGATATTCAAGACAGTGACATTTACAAAAAAGGAAGGTAAAGGGACCCAAACAGCAGTAAGATACACACTGCAACTAAAGTGACAAAATACTGGTAACACTATGATAATAAACACAAGTTCATTGTAACACACAGAGGAACCACTAAGAAATCCACACAAAGAGAGATGTGCTAAAAAACACTAAAAATAAATCAAGATAAAATCCTAAGCAATGTTCAAGATGAAGAAAAGTAAAAAGAAACATAAAAACGGAAAACAAAGAAAACAGAAAACAAATAATGAAATGACATACATGTCCTAAAATATTAATGATTACCTAAACATAGTCTAAAATCATTGATTAAAAGGCACAGTACATAGAAAAATATGATGCAACTGCATGCTTTTTATAAGAAACTCACCTCAAATTCAACATAGTTAGGTTGAAAATAAAAGGATGGAAAATGATACATCATGCAAATTAATTTTTTAAAAAAAAGAAGTAGGTATATCAATATCTGATAAAAATATATATCAGGAAAAGGAAAATTATCAAGGAATTACTAAGGATAAAGAAGGATAATACATTATGATTAAAAGATGAGTCCACCAGGAGAAAATAATAATCCTCAATGTGTGCATATCAAACAAGCTTCAAAATACATGAAGAAAAACTGATAAAGAAGAAGTAGACAAAAGAGTGTTGGGGATGTCAACATCCCACACTAAGCAGTTCAAAGAACTACTGGACAGAAAATCAGCAATGATATAAAATATCTAAACAACAGAGTAAATCAAAAGGATCTAATTTACATATACAGAGTCCTCCATTTAACAACATAGACTAACTTTCTTGCCAAGTACCCACAGAACATTCATTGAGATAAACCCATTCTAGTTCACAAAACAAACCTCACTAAGTTTAAAAGAATTAAAATCACACAGAGTATAAGCTTTGACCACAATGGAATCAAACTAGAAACTGATAACAGCAAGTCAACATAAAATCTCTAAGTACTTGAAAATTAAATAACACATCTCAATAATCCATAAGCCAAAGAGGAAGTCTCAAAGAAAATGTAAAATGTAAAAGAACTGAAGGAAAGTGAGGATATAATTCATCAAAATACTGGGATACAGCTAAATATTGCTGAGAGGAAATTTTATTTACCTTTTTAAAGATTTATGTATTTATTTTAGAGATGGGGAGGGGGCAACATGAGAGAAAGAGAGTGTCTCAAGCAGACTTTGCACTGAGTATAGAGCTGAACATGGGGCTCGATCTCACAACCCTGAGATAATGACCTGAGCCTAAACCAAGAGTCTGACACTTAACCAACTGCATTACCCAGGAAACCCTGAGAGGAAATTTTGTAACACTAAATGCTTACAGTAGAAAAGAGAGAAAGTGTCAAATTAAAAACCACAGTTGTTACTTCAGGAAACTTAAAAAAAAAAAAAAAAGAGCAAAATAAATCCAGTTCAAGCAAAAGAGAGATAATAAAGATAAGAGCAGGAATCAATGAAATTGGAAACAAGAAAACAATAAAGATCAATGAAACAAAAAGATGTCTGTTCAAAAAATCTATAAAATTGGCAAACCTCTAGCAAGACTGACAAAAAGAGAAGACAGAAATCCACAAGTCCAATATAAAGAATAAAAAGGATATCAAAACAGATCCTGTAATCATTTAAAAATAAAGGAATGCTATAAACAACTTTCTGTTCATATAGTCAACAATTTAGATGAAATTTACCAGTTCACTGAACTACCAAATTTCGATTAAGTAAATAATCTGAGTAGTTCTATGAATTCATAATTTAAAACTTCCAAAAAAGAAATCTCCAAGCCAAATTGTTAAACTCTATTAAATGCTTAAAGAAAAATTGCATAATCTCTTACAGAAAATACAAGAAGGAACACTTCACATATCAGTATTACCCGAATATCAAAGTTGGGCAAGAATAGAACAAAAAGTAAAACTGCAGATCGATATCTCTCATGAATTTAGACACAAAAATCCTCAAAAATATTAACAAATCAAATCAAGCAATGTATAAAATGAATTAAGCACAACCAACTGTAATTTATTTCAGGTATAAAAGGCTGTTTCAAAATTTGCAAAGCAATGTAACCCACCACAGTAACAACTAAAGAAGAAAAAAAATTTTTCAGCAAGTTAGGAATGGGGAGAAGTACCTTAGCCCATAGCAAACAACATACTTAATAGTAAAACACTGAGTGCTTTCCTCCTAAAATTAAGAACAAGGCAAAGATATTCACTCTCACTTCTCTTACTCAACATAGTTCTAGACACTGCAACAAGGCAAGAAAAAGGAATAGAAGGCATACATTATGGAAAGCAACAAATAAACTTTCCTTATTTTCAGACAACATGATTTTTTATGTAGGAAATCCCAAGAAATCTACAAAACACCTATAGAGCTAAGAAATTAGTTCAGCATAAGTAAAATACAAGATCAACACACCAAAATCAACACATCAAAGTAACACACCAAAATCAACAGCATTTCTACATACTAACAATGAATACACAGAAACTAAAATTTAAAACAGCGTACCTTTTACAATTGCTCCAAAGAAACTAAATACTCAGGTATAATATTACCAAAACATGTGCAAGATCTGTATGCTTAAAACTACAAAATGCTGATAAAAGAAATCACAGATCTAAATAAATGGAGAGACAGAGACAGATCGTGCTCCTGAATTGGAAAATTCAACACAGTAAAGATATCAGTTCTTTTTATTTGATTTATAGGTGTAAAACAATTCTTACCAAAATCTCACTAAGGTATTTTATATACATAGATAAGCTTACTTTAAATTTTTTTTGGAAAGACACAGATTCTAGAATAACTAAACCAATTTTGAATAGAAGAATAAAGAAGGAAGAGTCACTCTGTCAATATTATATATATCTACATTATCGAGACAGTGTGGTGTTAGTGAAGCAACAGATAAGAGATCAATGAAACAGAATAGAGCCACGTAAGTATATATTTATTTTTGACAAGAGTGCAAAAGCAACTCAATTGAGAATTAAGTCTTTTCAACAAATGATCCTGGAATAACTGAACATTTATAGGGGGAAAATAACTCAATTTCAACCTAAATCACTACCCTACCCAAAACTAACTAAAATGTATTGTGGACTTACATATAAAATGAAAAATTATCCAACTTTTAGAAGAAAAATTGGAGAAATTCATCTGGATCTAGAGCTTGGCAAAGGGTTCTTAGACTGGACACCAAAAGCACAGTTCACAAAAGGAAAAACATAAAACGAACTCCATCAAAATTAAAAACTTTTGCTCTGCAAAGCCCTGTTAAGTCTTTGAAAAGACAAGCCATAGACAGAAAATTTACCAAACCAACAAAGGACTAATAGCTAAAATATATATACAAATTCTCAAAACAAAAACTGTAACGAACAACACACTAAGAAAATGAGCAAAAGACATGAGACATTTCACAGAAAAAGACATACAGACGGAAACTAACATATGAAAAAATGTTCCAATCTTTAACCATTAAAAAAATGCAAATTAAAACTACAGTAAAATAGTACACATCTATCAGAATGGCTAAACTATACACACACACACACACACACACACACACACACACATCACATCACATCACATCACCAAATGTTGGCAAGGATGTGGAGAGACTAGATTACTCATACATTGCTGGTATGAAACTGAAAATCTGGTCATTTCTTCAAATACTAAATATGTAATTACTGCACAACAGCAATTGCATTCTTGGCCATTTATCTCAGAGAACTAAAAATCCACATTCCCACAAAAAAACCTGTACATAATTATTCATGTTCATAGTAGCCTAAAACTGGAAATAATCCATATGTCCTTCAACAAGTTAAATAGAGGATATCCACACCATATAATACTCTCAGCAATAAAAAAAAAACAAACTCTTGATACACAAAATAATTTGGGATTTTATCCAGAGAATTTTACTCAGTGAAAAAAGCCAGTCCCCAAAAGTCGACATACTATATGATTTCATTTACATAACATTCACGAAAATGACAAAAATTACAGAAATGGAGAACAGATGAGTGGTTCCCAGAAGTTAAGGATGGGAATGGGGAGAGTAGCAGGAAGAAAGGCAAGGGCAAGGTGACAGAAATGTCCAGTATCTTGACGGTGACAGCAGATGTACATACGTGATATAACTGCATAGAATCTGAGGCATAAATGCAAAGGTATAAAAATCAAACAGGGGACATCTGAAAATAAATAGCATCAATATCAACATCCTAGTTATGGCAATATACTACAGTTTTGCAAGACAGTACCATTGGAAAAAACTGAGTAAAGAGCATGTGGGATCTCTGCACCATTTGTTACAATTGCATGTGATAAAATCCATAATTGCCTTAAAATGCTTAATTTTAAAAAATACATAGTGCACGTAAACTATTTACTACAATGTCTACTCTAGAAAAAAATGTAAGCTGTTACAGTTTTTAACCAACATGTGCAATTCTGGCAACAGCAATCTAAGACTACTGTGGATATCAGGAGAAGATCTTAATGAGGGTGCTTTACAAGACCTGGAAATTGTGTAAATATTTTGGGATTAAAGATACTGCAAATATTTACCACGGACTATGGCAGACTTACTAAACGGAACATATCAGTCATTAAAAGTGTTGAAATAATAGAAGTTGCATACTGTACTAATCCTTAGGGCATTTGAAGGCTACTGCAAGAAAGGTTTTATTTTGATATAAAAATAAAACTGTAACCTTTCAAGTTGTCTCTTAACTGAAAAGTTGATCTCAAAATGTTTGCAACCATTTTGTCTAAACTTAGAGACTCAAATCAGGGCTTTCTTGCTGTAAACTCCAGGGAACACATTCATGATCCTGGCCCAATGCCCAACTTTCAGAGATGCCAAGAGGGGATTCATGTTTACAATCAGAACCTGAAACTTCGAAAGGTCATTTCCAATCACAATTCTGTGATTCTGCATGACAGAAATCAGAAAACCTTGGCAGTGCTACAGTTAAACCTAATATTAAAAAGAGAAGAGAAGAGAGCATGGGGTTAGGCATAAAACTTCCGATGAAATGAGCCATGTTTTAGAGTGAAAATCAATGAGTTTCTAAATATTATAGTTCAACTGAACATCATATATTCAAGTTATACAGTTATGGGGACTAAAAGAAATCGATTAAAATGTTAGCCTCTTGAAAAGTAATCAAATACTGGAGGAACAACAAATAACTACCAGCCACTTAGCTCATAAGGAAATTGTGGTTATCAATTAGTGAGAGACCACATAGCCTTTCACAATCTTATAATAAAAGTAGTTAGACAAGCATAAATCACCATTATGATCAGGCCTTGAAACCCAAAATATCTCATCAGACTGTCTAATGGGCATATTTATTAGCTGCCTACAGGAGCTGATAGGATTCTTGAATGTTTTAGTCATTCAGCACCCAGGCCGGCATAATCATGTTGCAACAATTCACCACAATTAAGTGAATGGAAATTTTCTCACTTTAAAAGTTGGTCTCTTTTAGCTCTTAATATTTATTATACAAGTTTATGTATTACTAGATTCTAGAACTAATAAAGATGGTGTTAATGCTTCCAAATAATAGTTTCAATAAGGTAATCGATTTGTCCAATTTTAAGCAGCATAGCTCCATAAATGAGATATTTGGTATGGAACCTGATTTAAAATGCATTCTTTTCTCAAGTGATTGAATAGTGGTAATGAAAATTTATAATTTGTAGTATATTATAGATGGAAGTGAATTGAATTTCTCTATCAAGATTATGCGTGGTTCAAAATCTTTTCTGCTCTAACACACAGAAACTGGCAGACAAATGCAATTACATTAGATATGCTATCATTCAGAACATCTGAAGAATGCTATTTATCCAATCTCATCAATTTAAACTTACTTTACTACCATAGCTGAGTACAAATACCAGGGCATGACCACCACATTAATACCATGAGGCTATCCCAAATGCCATTTCTGGAAATCAATGAAGAGAATTTTATTGGGTCCAAGCTATTTCACTTGAAGGCAATTGTCAAAATCAATCTGTGTCTAACTTAGATTTCTAACTTAATTTGTAAGTTGATTCATACCTACAATGCTTGCAGATTAGACAGCTGATGAAGCATTAATATATTCTCAGAAAAATGGACCTTTCAAATAAATTGCATTATTACTTTTCACAAAAATTAACACACACATGTATTTCCAAAACATATAAATTATTCAACAGAAGTAATAAAGGAGAGCACCCTTTTTGTTAAAAGCCATTTCAATGATGGTATTGTTTAGAATTTAGAAAATCTTTGACTCATCAGAATATATAGGTTGTAAATTGACATAAAAGATTTCACTACTAAATGTAGGGCTCAGTTTATATAAAAATAAATAGATATCATGCCACTTTAGCTTTGAAATTATCCCTAATATAAGTGCAATGAATTGTTTGTTAAAAGACAAGCATATGGCTCATGTCACCTACCAAGACTGTTTAGGTATAGTTACTATAAACCTGCATGTTACAAACTGAACATATTTGAACTAAAGACATTTATGTGTTCTGTCCCAGAGTATGGAATCCAACTTCTGTTCTCAATTTAAAAACTGAGATCCCTGGCCATGGAACCTAAGGAATAAGAAAATTTGAAAAGACCTCAGATCATGGGTCTCTTAACAACTTCAAACTACCACTGTACTTTTAAAAATGAATATAAGTTTTTTAATTAGCCTCAAACTAATTTTATTTGCCTTTATGCCCCAAAAGCTATCACTAGAATTAACTCATTTTTTTATTACAGTAAAAGTAGCATTCTACACAAGGCTGAAATTATAAACAATAAATAACTACATCTTTTTTAAAAAATTAATTTGGGGGCACCAGGATGGCTTAGTTGGTTAAGCATCTGGCTCTTGATTTCAGCTCCAGTCATAATCTCAGGGTCGTGAGTCAGAGCCTGGCTCCAGACTGGATGTGGAGCATGGTTGAGAGTCTCTCTCTCCCTCTGCCCTTCCCCGAGTCATGCATGCTAGTTCTCTCTTAAAAAAGGTCTTTGAAGCCTCCGAACTTGGTCAGGTGATCTCTGTCCCATCCCAACCATAAATATTCACAGCAGTAGATTAGAGAATAGGGGCAGACATCCTTTCAGCTCTATGCCTGTGAATTGTCTGCATTACACTCATACCACATATAATCTGTGATATTTATCCCATACCCTTAACACCCCTCTCCTGTGGCATGTTTCTTTGCTAGAACCAGAACCCAGAGCGCTTCATCACACCCACCTCCTACAATTACCCACACTGCCACAGCTCCTTTTCCTCTACCTGCTCTATATCATTTATCCACCCAAATTCTAGCACTCCTAAACTAAGTCAAACACTGTCTCAAGAGCACCTGGGTGGCTCAGTCATTAAGCAGCTGCCTTCAGCTCAGGTCATAAGTACAGAGTCCCGGGATCGAGCCCCACATCGGGCTCCCTGCTCGGCGGGAAGCCTGCTTCTCCCTCTCTCACTCCCCCTGCTTGTGTTCCCTCTCTAGCTATTTTTCTCTCTGCCAAATAAATAAAATCTTAAAAAAAAAAAAAAAAAAAACCACTGTCTCTAAATTAAGGCTGACCTTAAGAACTACTGCTATATGACTCTGGTGAATTCCCAACAGCATCTATTACAAATGTCTCTTTGAGACCCCATTGTACTATACCCCGTGCTGCTCTCAACAGAAAGCCTCTCTAAACAGAAACCCTTGTCTGCTACTGCACGTGGACAGTAAAGCTAAGGAACAGGGAACTCTTTCAGCTTTCTGCCCATTTCACCTCCTTTCTATCCATCTTGGCAGTAAAGGAGGCCTTCCCAATTTTCCATTCTACTGCTCAAGATCAATTGCACCACATCCACTCTTGAACTGGTCCCTTCCTAACTGGTAAATTCTCTATTGCCCCAGTTATTCTATCCTGCATCCCACCCTGTTTCCTGCTTGCCTCCCTATAGTCAAGTAGAATAGCCCTGTGTCAACCCTCTTCTACCTACCATGCATCGCCTCCTCCTCTAGACAGCTGTATTTCTTGGGAGAACAGTCACATCACTTACCATTTCTATACCACATCCTCATTTCCAATTATTTCACTTATTTTCAATTCACTAAAGCCATTTTTAGCCCCCACTTCCACAGAATGTGCTTTGGCAAGGGTGAAAATGACTAATCCCATCATCTCAAATACCATGAATTCTTTTTTTAAATTATTTTAAAGATTTTATTTATTTGAGAGAAAGCGCATTAGCGGCGGGGGGGTGGGGGGAGGGCATAAGGAGAGGGAGAAGAAGGCTCCCCGCTGAGCAAGGAGCCCAATGCAGGACCCCATCTCATAACAATAGGATCATGACCTGAGCTGAAGGCAGACGCTGAACCAACTGAGCCACTGAGGCGCCTCATCGTGAATTCTTTTCATTGTACATCTTACTTGTCCTCTCTACAAATATTAACATGTAGAAGACTGCTTTCTATTCTTCCTCGAACTTGCAACCACCACCTTGTCTTAGTTCTCTGCCTTTGGCAATTCCTTCTCCATCTCTTCTCCAGGCTGCTTTTATTTTCCTCAGCCCCTAGGTGCAAAGGTCCATTACTGGCTTTCTTCTAATCCTACCAAAATAATATAATTAACTTCCATGGCTTCATTTGCCATATATGTAGCTCCCAGATTTATTTTCTTACCAAAAATCTACTGAACACCTTCTATGCATAGGCCTTCTATTGGGTGCTGGGGTTAGATCATATGTCATCACCTGGCTCCTTCAATGGCATCTCAAATCCAACATCACAAAAATAGTATTTTGTCCTAAAATCTGCTTATGTTTAGACTTCTTTTCTTGTATATTGATATTACCCAGTCATCCTGGCAAAAAAAAAAAAAAAAAACAAAAAAACGTAATTATACAAGTTCCTTCTCTCTCACACCCAGAAACCATTAACCAGTCAATTGAATGGCCTTTATATTTGTTACCTGTCATTTCTTCATCACTCCTGCAGTATCATGTTATTTCTTATATTATTCCTAAAATTTGCTCTGCACCTCTACTTTTACAACTTTCCAATCCATCCTCCACAGGATTATTTTGCAAAAACATTAATGTAATATATGGCTTGTTGATCATATTCTTTATGAAGAACTCAGGAAAACATCTAAACCCCTTGGCATGGTATAGAAAACCTTTCATCGCTAGTGCTAGGAAATGATAGCTACACCTTACCAGTGCTTACTATGTGACATTGTGCTAAGCACTAAAAACACATTACACTGTTTATTATCAATAAATTGCTAGGAAGAAGATGGAACTGTCATGATGGTTAACTTTGTGTCAACGTGGCTGGGCTACAAGATGCTCAGACATCTGGCGAAACATCATTGTTCGGTCTGTCTGTGGGGGTGATTCTATAAGAGAACACCATGTAAATTGGTAGACTGAGTAAAAGAGATTACCCTTCCCAGTGTGGGAGGCTGGGAACCTTAACCTCTTAACCCAATCTGTTAAGGGTCTGAATAGAACAAGTAGACAGAGTAAGGCAAGCTCTCCCTCTCTGCCTGACTGCTGAGCTGGAACACTGGTCAGACTGGGACTTCCACCATCAGCACTCCTGATTCCCACACCTTTGGACTCAGAGTGGAACTATACCCCTGGCTTTCCTGGGTCTCCAGCTTGCCAATGGAAGATCATGGGGCTTCTTGGCCTCCACAGTCATGTTAGTCAATTCCTCATAATTCTATTTATCCAGCTATCCAGCTATCCAGCTATCATCTATACATCTATCTATCATCTATCTATCTTATATCCTATTGGTTCTGTGTCTCTGGGGAACCTTAACACAACTGCTATCCCTCATTTTAAAGATGATAAAATATAAAACAATCAGATAAATCAATTGCCTGAAATCACAATGATTAAGTGACAGAGATTAGATTTACCCAACTGACTGCCTCCCAGAATGATGCTCTTACCTACAGGGCTATCCCACCTCCATCCCTGCTCCAGATCCACTCTGTTCTAGGACTCTCCATTCTGGCCATAACAACTCTTTTAGAAGATCCCAACACACATGTCCAGGTCTTCATCTGGAGTGTTTTTTATCACTTGTATCCTTTGAGAAAATAAAGCCTCATCTTGAACATGCACCACAAATACCATGTCCTTTGTGGTTTGTAAATCTGCTTTAAAAGCAATTTCCAAACACTGATTGCTAAAATGCCATTAACAGAGACATATTTCGGTACAATTCCATAGTTTCTTGATATATGTGATATTAGGAAATGGTTCTTATTTGGTACAAATGGGGAAAGGATATACATTTACATATCATAAAGTAGGTAATAATTTGGTCAACAACCCTGGAGATGATAATAGGACAGGTAAATAGCCTTCAAAGTCAACACATTTACACTTACACATTTACCAAATTAAGACTGAAGCAACCTTGAGACACTATATTCAAGCAAAAGAACACTGACTTTGGAGTTAGACCCACCAGGATTTCAAACTATTTCTACTACTTACCATCTATGTATCCTAGAATAGGATACTTAAACACCTGAACCTCAGTTTCTCTGTTTTTAAAACAAAAGTAAAATAACTAGATCATAGGGTTTTTGCCAGGATTAAATGAGAAAATGCTTACAAAGATCCACACGTGGCTACAGGAACTGATAAATGTTAGTTGCCTTCCAGTCCCTATTTATCCCCTTTCCTTCAGTGTTGCTACTCAAAAACATCAGAATCAGCTCTATTACAGACTCTTTAATAAGACCTCATCAGACCCACTGAAATATTTGTCACATGCATTACCTTACCTTGATAAATCTGGACTACCATATTTAAGGACTAGAGATAGTAGGAAACTAAAGGGATCATTTGAATAAACATGACAGATCCCTTATGAAAAGCTGCCAGAGTTAAATATCAGCACTGATTAACTCATGCTCAATTTATATCTGCATTGCTACAGAGGAAAAACCTCCTGCTCAATAGTAGCATTTAAGTTAATCCAGTCCTTTTTAGCAAGAAGCAACAGACAAGACTTGAAAAACATTGGTGAGTAATATTTAAGCCATTCATAAACTGCTCCTCTGCAAAGAGTCCAGGGTGGGAATGGGAGAGCACCACACAAGCAAAGCTAAAAGAGCTGCTCTCTGTGAACTTAGAGTATGTAGTTAAGAAACAGAATGAGCACATGAGCTTGAGCATGACAGACAGAGAGACAGAGAGACAGAGACAGATAAACCAGTCTCCCAGTTTTGCCTCTGAACTTGAAAGCAACCAGGGTGGTAACAACTGGGAGGACTTCTGGCAGGAGTGGTGGAATCTTCAGGAGCTCAGAAACACCAAATTGAAACCAGTATGACTGTGGCAGCTGCAAGCCCCACGCAATTAGAATATTGGCAAGTGGAGCAGAAAACAGAGCCAGGAATAATATTGAGTAGCAGCAAAGTCTCTAAACCTGACCATTCCTCCACATGTTTTAAACATATGTTTAGCCCAGCAGGGATCATGGTGACAGCTGAAAAGCCCCTTCAGAAGCTGTCAGAGATGGCATTTGTGAAAGCCTCTTAGTGACTTCATGTGCCAATAAGGGTGTTTTCCTCTCATGTTAGCAAGAAATATGCTTGAGAAAATGCAGCATGCAGGCCCAGGGGGTGAGTGAGCCAACACCGAGAGGGCAGGATATCTCCCTTAGGCCAGAGGCCACCAGTCCAACTCTTGTGGCCTCTGGAGACCATTGCCTCATCATGACACTGTCTGACTTCCTGACAAGTCATATAGGAAATACCTAAATGTCACTGGAACGGCTTGGCTTCCAGGTCCCCAAACAAAACACCACACCACTTGTCTCACACAGTGTATCTCAATAAATACTATTTAGAGTGGGTAATTTGTTATTTCAAAATTGAATGATAAAAAAAAAATTCCTCCCCTCTCCTCCTTGGCGCTGCCTGCAGAGGCAGCAGCCATCTGTTACTGGACATCATGGCTTCTCTCACACCTTTGGTGAAGCCCAAGATCGTTAAAAAAAGGATCTGGCACCAGTCAGACAAATATGGCAAAATTAAGTGCAACTGGCAGAAACCCAGAGGCACTGACTATAGGGTGCACAAAAGATTCAAGGGTCAGATCTTGATGCTCAACATTGGTTATGGGAGCCACAAGAAAACAAAGCACATGTTGCCCAGTGGCTTCCAGAAGTTCCTAGTCCACTATGTCAAGGAGCTTGAAGTGCTGCTGATGTGCAACAAATCTTACTGTGCAGAAATTGCTCACAATGTCTCCTCCAAGAATCACAAAGCTCTTATGGAAAGAGCAGCCCAGCTGGCAATCAGAGTCACCAACCCCAAAGCCAGGCTGCACAGCAAAGAAAATGAATAGACAGTTTGTTGTGCACGTCATATTTGTGTTAATAAAACCATAAAACTACAAAAAAAAATTCTGGGGCACACCTGGGGGGCAAAGTCAGTTAAGCATCTCTCTCTCAGTTTTCGGCTCAGGTTGTAATCCCAGGGTCATGAGATAAGGCCCACCTCAGGCTCCATGCTCAGCACAGAGTCTGCTTAAGATTCTCTTTCCCTCTCTCTTTGCCCCCTCCACTGAAATTAATAAACAAATCTCAAAAAATTTTTGTTTTAATCAATTCCTATTATTATCACATAGAGCAGGAAAGCCACTGGAGTAACTGCATTGAGAGTTTACAATTATCCATGCCTCTCCAAAGTCACAGAATGATCATTTTTCTTACTTGGTCCCTTCTTTTGCTTAACTATTTTACAAAATAATAATACACCAAAGCTCTGGCTCTAGAAATATATTTTTAAATTTAAGCTTTTTTAAAACAATTATAAAAAATGAATTGAACTGTTAAAAACAAAGCAAAAAAATAGAAGTAATCATCGTTTCATGTAACCATTTGAAATTAAACAAATGCTTCATAAAAATTAACAGCTACAAACGACACCAAGTCACTACTCCTATTTCTGAATGAAAGACCAAGGGCCACATTTCAACAAATTAGAATAGATTAGTTTTGCAACAACAGGTTTAAAAATCCTGAGCTCTATCTTGTTGGTATCATAATGAAAATTCAGTTATTACCCAAACGTTTAGAAACCTGCGTCCCTTGCCTCCTGCCTCTCCTTAGGTCATTCTTTCATTCACTGTTACAGGGCTGCCACCCAAAATTCAGTCTCTAAAGCCAAAAACAGGGCAATTTATCTTAAAAACCCAACCAAGTTTTGGAGTGATTCTAAAAAACTGGAAGAAAGTTCCCCGTGGCAATACAAACACGACAATAAAGTGAAACCCACTGAAGGAAGTTAAATTCCCACAGCTGGAACATAAAAAGTTTCCTACAGCCCAGGACTACAGCATCACAAGACTAAAAGGCAAAGCATTTAATTATTTGCCTTGAAATAAGCCTGCAAACTTGAAGATGAATGTCCCAAAAGCAAAGATACTCAAATGTACATTTATTTCACTGGAATTTTTTTAAAGGGTGGGGGTTTACAGTGTAAATAATTTATTGGGTTACTAAATTACATTAATTTATCAAACACATATCCAACTATTTAAATAAAATAAATAAATGTACCTCTTTCAAATATCAAAAAGTGCTCTTATTCCTCAGATTCTAAAATTTGATAACATCATCTTTTCCAAACCTTTGATCAATTTATTTTTCTACCACAACATTTCCTTCTTTCAGTTTTTCTTCTGAAAAACTGAAAGAAGGAAAGTTACCAAACAAGCTCTTTCCTCAAAGCTACACAATTTTTCTGTCCTCGTACTTAAAGCTATCCTCTCTGGTTTCCAGTCCCAACTCTACCATGGATTAAGTGGAATCCTTGAGCAGGTGATTCTACTTCTCCTACATCAATCTCCACATCAGCTCACCTTTAAAATGGGGTAGAAATAATAAAAGCCATCATGTTTTGAGAGTTTTAAACAGATGCATTCACCATTTATTACGCACTATTATATTGTGAATATTTATCTCTTTCATTTGTCCTTAAATAGGCAGCATTTTCTGGGAAATCAATCCCTTCTACTTTCTTTTATATGTCATTACCATAGTTTAAACTGACTAGATCTCAAAAAATTTTAGATACAACGAATGATTGGAGACCAATGTAATAGACAACAAAGTCCAAAGAGCAGAACCTATTCCACCCAGACAACAGATAGGCGGGGGAATAAAAAAAATAAAAATAAAAACTAGAGACAGTTGATTGGTTAAAGAGAACCACCACCATACAAATCTGAATAGAACTATTAGCAAGCAATAAATCTTCATCTTCTGATACTGTTTCAAATAAACAATGAAAGTTTTTTCCTTTTAAGGATCCAAGAATAGCTTAGAAAAACTGGCACAGTTCATCATATTACAGTATTGGTTACTAAGCAAAATAATTTCTAATACTGACAGGATATGGGGTGCCAGGGTGGCTCAGTTGTTAAGCGTCTGCCTTCAGCTCAGTTATGATCCCAGGGTCCTGGGATGGAGCCCCACATTCAACTCCCTGCCCAGCGGGAAGCCTGCTTCTCCCTCTTCCACTCCCCACTGCTTCTGTTCCCTCTCTCACTGTGTCTCTCTCTGTCAAATAAATAAATAAATTCTTCAAAAAAAAAAAAAAATACCAACAAGATAACAGTAGAAGTTACCAAACAAGCTCTTCCCTCAAAGCTACACAATTTTTCTGTCTTTTCACCAATCTTGTGATTCATAAATATTTCAATTATATTGGAGAGACTTTTTTATCTCTGGGGTTTCATCTCCTATAGAGAGTGGTACAACATTTTCTCCATGACTTGTCATCATAGTGGTAATAGCAGCCACTGGAAATTCTGCCCACAAATATTCACAAACATAACACCCTACAGACCACCGAAGACCCCAAATAGTCAAAGCAATCCTGAAGAAGAAGAATAAAGTTTAAAGTATCATAATCCCAGATTTAAAGATATACTACAAAGTTGTAGTAATCAAAACAGTATGGTACTGGCACAAAAACAGACACACAGATCAGCAGAACAGAATAGAGTCCAGAAATAAACCCACATTTTTATGGTAAATTAATCTATGAAAGAGGAGGCAAGAATATACAGTTAGTAAAAGACCATTTCTTCAACAAATGGTATCAGGAAAACTGGACAACTACATGCAAAAGAATGAAACAAAAATAAACTCAAGACGTATTAAAGACCTAAATGTGAGCACTGAAACCATAAAATACCCAGAAGAAAACTTAGTCAGTAACTTCTTTGACATTGGCCAGAGAAAAATTTTTCCAGATATATCTCCTCAAGCAAAGGAAACAAAAGTAAAATTAAACTATTGGGACTACACCAGAATAAAACTTTTGCACAGTGAAGGAAACCATTCAGCAAAACAAAAGGCCATCTACTCAATAGAAGAAGATATCTGCAAATGACATCTCCGATAAGGGATTAATATCTAAAATATGTGAAGAATTATAACTCAACACCAAATAATAATAATAATAATCTGATCAAAAAGTGGGCAGAGGTCCTGAATAGCCATTTTTCCAAAGAAGATATACAGATGGCCAACAGATACATGGAAAGATGCTCAACATCAGTAATCATCAAGGCAATGCAAATTAAAACTAAAATGAGATATCACTTCATACCTGTCAGAATGGCTAAAATCAAAACACAAGAAATAACAAGGGTTGGCAAGAACATGGAGAAAAAGGAACCCTTGTGCATCATTGGTGGGAAGGCAAAGTGGTGCAGCCACTATAGAAAACAGTACGGAAGTTCCTCATAAAATTAAAAACAGAAATACCATATGATCCAGTCATTCCACTACTGGGTATTTACTCAAAGAATATGAAAACACTAATTTGAAAAGATATATGCACCCCTATGTTTACTGCAGCGTTATTTTAAAGATTTTATTTATTTGACAAAGAAACACAGCTAGAGAAGGAACACAAGCTGGGGGAGTGAGAGAGAGAGAGAGAAGCAGGCTTCCCACCGAGCAGGGAGCCCAATGTGGGGCTCGATCCTAGAATGCCAGGATCATGACCTGAACCGAAGACAGATGCTTAACGACTGAGCCACCCAGACACCCCATGCAGCAATATTTACAATAGCCAAATTACGGGAGCTGTCCACGTGTCCATCAAAAGATGAACAGATTAAGAAAATGTGGTATACATATTCTATAATGGAATATTATTCAGCCATAGAAAAGAATGAAATCTTGTCATTTGCAACAACATGGATGGACCTAGAAGGTAGAATGCTAAGTAAAATAAGTCAGAGAAAGACAAATACATGTTTTCACTCATATGGAACTTAAGAAACAAAGAAAAATAAAGAGACAAACCAAAAAGCAGGCTTTAAATACAGAGAATAAACTGTACAAAGGGGAGGTAGGTGAGGGATGGGCAAAATAGGTGAAGGGGATTAAGAGTACACATATCTTGATGAGCACTGAGTAATGTATAGAATTATTTAATCATTATTATATTGTTCACCTGGAACTAATGCAACAATGTATGTTAATTGTACTTGAATTTTTTTTTAAGATTTTATTTATTTGACAGAGAGAAACACAGCCAGAGAGGGAACACAAGCAGGGGGAGTGAGAGAGGGAGAAGCAGGCTTCCCGCCGAGCAGGGAGCCCGATGTGGGACTCGATCCCCGGTCTCCGGGACCATGACCTGAGCCGAAGGCAGTCGCTTAATCAACTGAGCCACCCAGGCGCCCCTAATTATACTTGAATTTATAAATAAACACCCAACATATGTACACCTTTCACATTTGTTAAAGGACTTTCCTTATATTATCTCATGTAGTCTTCACAACCACCAAACAGAAGGAAGTCGATTTTTCCAGTACATGAAGAAACTGAAGCCCAGATAGATGGTTTCTCTCAGTTCTGATGCAATTCTTTCCCACCACTGACGCTGGTGGGAACCGCCACACATATTGCCCTGCTGTTAACATGGACTCATGTATTCTATCTCCCTATCTCTTCATGGTAACAATGTTTTCTGGCTTAGGGCTTATTAAATTCTAACCCAGATCCAGCATTCCCAAGTAAGAATACCAAGGGTTATTTAACCTCCATCTTTCTACCAGCTTGTGGTTAATCATGTGCATGTCATCTGCCCCAGTGAATTAGATTAGAAATCAAAATAAGAGTAATAATATTAATAATAGCAACCACCAGGCAGCACTATGACAACCTTTCATCTATAATATATTTCATTCTCATGACAACCCTGCAAGGTAATAAGTTATTATAAAATACCAGTTCCTTTAGAATAATATCAAATTCTAAAGATGATCTCATTTATATCAATAAACAAAAACCTCTTGCTTGGCTTGTCTATCACCAAATAAATACCATCCACTCTAAGCGAACATCTAAGAATAGAGAACAGCACACTAGAGCTCTCTCTCCTCTGAGATGGGCTCCATTTTCCTCTTCTCCGATTTACCTCCAGGGGGCAGTACAGTCTGATGATCGACTGTGGAGCCAGAATCCCCAGTCTGAAATCCCTGCTTCATCAGTTTCAGTTACACAAACTAGGACAAGTTAGTTATCTGAGCCTTAGTTTCTCAGGCATAAAATGAAGAAAAAGACAAAATCTACTTCATATGACTGTTATTACGATGAAATGAGAAAATAACCAGCATATAGCAAGGGTTCCATCAATATTTGTTTGCTGTTAGTATATGTTACCATTTTAGCCTTTCCTGTGATACCATCACTAAACATAATTTATTCACCTAATATATTTTAAGCACCTAATATCTGTTAGACACTGTAAGTGATAAGGCTAAAAACACAACCCAATCCCTCATCTCTAAGTTCATAGACCAGCCAGAGAAAACACACTTATAAATAGAATAATGCAGTAAGATAGATATACTAAGTCCTGCAAAGGTAGAAGAATGGATGTCTTCACCTCCAACAGGTTAAGTAAAGGGCAGGGAGCTCCAGGAAGCTTTCTTGCCACTGCTGGACAATGGATAGAGTTGAAAATGTCCACCTCCCAATCTCCTGATACATATACCCCTCCCCCACCCCACATCAGGTACCATCCCTATCTGTTTGGACAAATACACATGACGTGAGCTTAGCCAGTTAGGTTCTCCTGACTGGCCCTTTGACTCTTGAAAGAGGGGGATCAAGTTGAATAGCCAGAGAATATTCCAGACCCCCCATGGCAGAGGGCAGTGGCCAGTGGTGTGGTGGTGAGTACCCAGGGGCATCAGTGCAACGGGAATAAAGACCAATTCTAGGAAAGCTGTGCCTGGGGAGTGATCCCAGCTGTGTCCTCAGCTGCTTATCCTCCCTTGGTCCCTAGTCTCTTCATGAATCAGATCTCCAGACTCTGGCCAATTGTGAGAAACCCAATATCCTTCCAACAATTATTTCTTTGCCTATGTTGGACAGAGATTCTCTGTTACTTGAAACCAAGAAACCCAGTTGGTACCTTGGGTTATCAAATAAAACTTTCCAGCCTTACTGGAATTTTGGCTTTGGCTTTCCAAGTGGCCTCTAATTACCACTTTCTTCTATGTTAACTAAGATACTATTTTGTTGCCTTTTTCAGCATAAACAGACTTTATTGTGGAACTTTATCTTAGCAAAATGTGTATCAAGGAAAGTATTGTCTGAATTTCCATTTATCAAAAAAACCAACTGTTCCTACTTGCCACAAAAAAATCCTTCCATGACTCATCCCTCAACACAAGATTCTTAATCTTTTCATTTTGTAATAAGCAATGAAGATGAAAGCCAAAGATACACAGAAGAGCAATGGAAGCAAATGAAGAAATAAGAAATCATTTATTGGTTTCTCATGGAAGTCAACAACCCATTCCTATCTTTATGTTCTTCTTAGTATTAGGTTCAAACTGGCATAATTTTGAAAAAACAAACAGCAGTTGGCATCTGAATGAAAGCTTCTGTCACAGACACACCTTAGCCTGCAGACTGCTGCCACCCCTGGAAATGAAGAGGGGGAAAATGCTGAATTGAAAATGCCGACCCCTCTGGGAGGCCCTCAACGACCACCCAGTTGGTTCAGATATTGTGAACTACTCGGGGGGGGGAAGGGAGGAAGTAGTTTTGCTTTTCCATTTGGAGTGTAGGGTATAGAGGCAACAAGACCCAAAGAGAACATTTAATAAAACCTTTTCATCACTTTAGTAGTCCCAAGCTTCTTCCTCTCCCACCCACCACCCCCTCCATTATCACTTCCCAGCTGTCTCCAGATTTTATTTTGTATCCACTTTAGCTATGAGGTCAGAGTTAAGCCTTCAGGAATGTGTCTCTCTATAGGCAGAAACCTGATTCCCTCTGAAAAAACTCTTCGTAGACCTTGGGAAAACTGCAGTTGCTATCACATGTAGGGAGAGAGCTTTTGCAGTCATTGGACTTTAAATGTTCTGTTTGTTGGACTGCCAAAAGGTTACTGCTCCCTGGAGAACTGAGCCAGTTACTCTAAACCCCTCCCACTGACTCATATGTTTGGCTGCAGCTGCTCAAAAAGATGGGAATTTAAAAGCTGCTACACAAGTGCAAAAGCAATAACCAAAACAGTGGCAATATCCTCAGGTCTCAAATAGAAAATATCCTTCCTGAGAAATGCAAGGGTAGGGGAAGGAACATTAGAGAGAAAACAGTGGAACACAGAACGGATAAAGATGAAACAGGAAGGAAATCACGAGTTCTCAGGGCTGGAAACGATCTTGCTCTGTGACCTCGCTAAAAGAAGTCTCATGGATTTTCTTCCCCCTGCAGTTAAATTTTCTTTGCCTTAGATTGATGTGGTGGTTGATATTGAAAAATCATATTCTTCAATAATGCTTAATAACGCTTATTATTTCATTGTTACTTTCATCCTAAAAATATCCCAGTGAGCTAGAACACAAGATATTTCCTACACAAAATAAAACTTTCTTAGCTCTCATGTCTTTGTACACAAATCCCACATTTCCCTCAGCAGAGGCAGAAAAAACTGGTAAGCCAGCACCATCATAGTCCAGGACGCTGACTCCATCTCTGCAGCCTCTGTCCCCCCACCCCCTTCCATACTCCCTAGTGTTCTCAAGTTTTCCCGTCTCTCTCATCAAACAGGAAAGTGATCTAGTAACCACTGATCTAAGGTGTGAAGGAGAAACACTGCTGCCATTCTCGACTATTCTTCCACCTTCAGAGACAAAGGGAAAGAATGATGCTCACTGCACAGAAGTTGCCAATATGGGACTTTTACTCCTAAGTGTGAGAGTTAATAGGAAACAAGAAGCCTTCCCTGAAACCCCTCAAACCATGTCTTGAGCTATACTGAAGGTACATTAAAGGTTCTCTAAGATTTCAAAACCATTTCAACTGATGCCTACCATGTCACAGATCCTCATTGAATCAATCCATTTGATTGAAAAACAGTTGTAACACTGCAAAATAAAGCCCATGCCCACTGATTAGAAATGTCATCTTTAGTGTCTGTGACAAAATGTTCTGCCTTACCGGAATCTGTCTCTTCCATAGCCTTTCTTCAACTGTTATCAAAAAACAGGGGTGGTCCTTTCTTACCGGTGATTCAACCTAACAGAGCACTTCAGAATTTCACTACCTATATCTCATTTTCTTGTGGTTTCAGTCCTGTCACCGACCACCTAATCTGTAGTTCTGCATGAAGGTCCCTGAAAATAGGTACATAATCCATGTACAACTCCACTTGATTTCTTTCTTTTTTTTTTCTTTTTTTTTTTTTAAGAAATCGATTAGGTGGGTCTTGTCAAATGCTCAAAGGATTCATTTCCTGCCAGCTTCAGTTTATTTCCACAAAGATCTGACACTATTTATAAACTGTTTCACTTCCTGGAAAGTTTTTGCTGCTCCAAGGAAAACTTCTAAAGTTTTAGAACATCCCTTTGGAACTGGTCACTTTGGCATTGATTCCGTTTTTTTCATCCTGGGGGAAACTGTTTCAAAAACTCGTATTAAATAATCCTAACTAAATTACTTATTTTATTTTGTGAAATTGTACCTCCCCAGCAAAACTACAAACTCTTAGAAGGCAAGAAAGATGCCCACCATTTGTTTGTTCAGCTTATCTTCATAATCACTCCTCCCAGTGCCTACCACAACTCCCATACACACAGTGGGAGTACAGCAGCATTGTGTTAATGAGCACTGAACTAGGTAATTCAGTATTTAATGCTGTGTTTTCAGGGGCCAACATTTCTGTCCATACCAACAAACGAACATGGAGATGTGAAAATAGCTTGAGCTTTGCAATACAAACTGACACTTGTCTCCTAGCTAAGAAACGTAAAAATGTAGAGCTGGGGAAAAAATTAAATCATTTGCTATCTAGAACACAGGCTAATGTCTCTGGCTTGTCAGTGAATAGTTACACATATCAAGGAGTTCAGTATTCTTGCCCTCTAAATTATCACTGAAACCGGCGTTTCCACAATTTTTTTTAGATGCACTATGGCATCAGATTTTTTTTCCTTTACGTGTATCTTATTTTTACTTTAGGTCATTACTTTCCACAGTAGTGTTTGTAGTATATGCACATGAGAATAAGTTAAAAGCTATTATCACTTATTAGCTATCATTTTTGGTATACATTTAAACTTTTTTAGTTTCAATATTTATTTCATATTTAAATTATCCTTGTTAGAGTAACTTATGCATCAGCTCTGAATACAGTTTTGCCTGCAAAACTGTAGTTTTATTGCCTTTAAAATACAAATAAATCATTAGCCTTAGTGGATATTAAACACACTAAGTCAGTTTTTATCAAATTATAATAGGTACTTTCAACATTAAAACAGGTTTGGAAGACTCTATGACCTAGGCTGGATTCTAATTTTGAGGAGTAACATTTAGGATAGGCTTCCACTCTACTGAGCAACATCAATTGTAAATATATATTTATATATAATATCTATATATTTATATGTAAACATACATCAATACGTTCAATATTTTTTAGATAAGCACCTATAAAGAGTGTCTTTCTCACTTGTGTCCCAATCAGATCCAATTCTTCTTAATTTAAAAACAATAATACACCCAACCTCATTGGCTTATTCAGTGGAGTATGTGATTCTTGGTCTCAGGGTTGTAAGTTCAAGCCCCATATTGGGGGTAGGGCCTACTTTAAAAAAAAAAAAGAAACAAAAAAACAACAACAAAAAAAAAACAGTGGAACACAAATAGCTTAGGGAAACAAAACAAACATCTGTACTACATACCAATATCTTCTGATTCTAACAACCTTGCCAGATAGCCACTATTCGTATTTTATAAATGAAGATACTGTTGTTTTCTACAGCTCCTATGGCTAGCAAACAAAAGAGCAAAAACTGCCTGATTGCTAAGCCAGGACTCTTTCCACTACACCAGATTCCTAGAGGACCCAACTAAGAATCACACCAAAGGCAGCTGTTTGCACCAAACTCTCTGACTCTACAGAGTGCTTGCAGATATTTATTTGTGAGATGGTTTCTTAGAAGAATAAAACTCATCTTTCCCATAAATATAATATTAATGTTTCTGTAACCAGCTAGTTTATAGAGCCTGTTTTACCTAAAATGTGTTTAAATAACTTATCCTTTAGGATTATTTTTTTTTAAGATTTCTTTATTTGAGCGGTGCCTGGGTGACTCAGCCGTTAAGCATCTGCCTTTGGCTCTGGTCATGATCCCAGGTCTTAGGATCGAGCCCCATGTCAGGCTCCCTGCTAGCCGGGAAGCCTGCTTCTTCCTCTCCCACTCTCCTGCTTATGTTCCTTCTCTCGCTATTCTCTCTCTCTGCCAAATAAATAAATAAAATCTTAAAAAAAAAAAAAAGATTTATTTGAGAGAGAGAGAGATAACAGGGAGAGGGACAGTCTCAAACAGGCTGAGCACTGAGCCAGACACGGGCCTTGATCTCACAACCCTGAGACTACAAACTAAGCCAAAACCAAGAGTCAGAAACTTAATGGATTGTGCCACCCAGTCTCCCCTAGGATTTTTTTAAGAAGAAAACAGTAGTATTGCTAATGTACACCCCATATTTCAATCTAAGTGGCTAATCATGTAGTCACATAAACCTCGTGAAATACTGTTTGTCAATATACAATCTGATAAAATGTGACAACAGGTCGAAAATGGACTCACTTTTGGTAAGCCCTCATCACCAAACCAAGATTTAATTAGTTTCAGCTCCCAGAAATGGAATCTTAAATAAGACAATCAGAACTGCCTGATCAGCACTAGTTCAGGAATCTGAGAGGCCCCTGAATTCTCCTAAAGGAAAGTAAACTAACAATAACCAACTTGCATTTTGCCTCATAAAATGTCTTTGTTCCCACCCTTTCTGCCTATAAGTCTTTCACTTTGCACAGCTCCTCAGAGCTCCTTCGTATCTACTAGACTGGATGCTACCTAATTCATAAATTGCTGAACAAAGCCATTAAGATCTTTGAAATGTGGTCACCTGAATTTTGTTTTTTAACACATCAGAGGCGATGACAATTAGAAGGAGCCCTACAAATAGGCTGACCAACTCTCAGTCTGCCCAGCACTGTGAGGACTCCTAAAACAAGAGACTTTCAGTTTTAAAATTGGGAGTAAGGGGATCCTGGGAAAGTCCCAGGCAGACAGAACAAGTTGGTTACTCTGCGTGTCATCTCACCCAACCCCTCATTTCACAGGCAAAGAATCTAAGGCCCAGAGCACAAATCAGATCAAGCAGTGAGTGACCCATGACACCTATACTTTTTCTCTTATTTATACGAATTCATTCAGCCTCTGGACATACTGTGAGTTCTGCGATTTAATCACTGGTTAAATCGTTTATCATGTATACCACTCACTAGGATCTGTGTATCAAGAACCAAATCTCTGTTCCCTTTGTATTTTCAGGACTGGTCCAGTCTCTGACTCAGTGTATACAACTTGATATATACTTGTTGACTGCTAGTGAAGAACGAGATTGTGTGGTCTGGAGGAACCGAGATCTTTATTCAAGCTGTATTGGACCAGAAAGACAATGATACATCACAGATAGAAAGCTGGGAGATGCATGAAGCAAGAGTTTCACCAGTTTCTTTCCTTTATGTCCTATATATTATATAATAAACATATATTACTTTATAATGAAAAACGATCATTTTTAAAAGAATACTTATCAGTGCTTTGTGTTCCCCAATGAACCAGAGGACCGCTGATCCAGCAGGCAAAGGATAAATGTCAGAGGATAAATTATCACCTCAGATGTCCTGCTTGCCAGGTTTCTTGCCAAGGGAACAACAACAGAGAACCTTCTTATCCTCCCCCATTGTGCCTCACCTGTTGTCCTCACAGATTATTTGTGGAGACAAAAAGGACAACCAGTGAATAGATTCTGATCTGTTTTCCAACTATATCAATAAACATTCCCTAATTTCTGTTCATATTAAAATCTGAATTGGCAGTAGAACATGCTTAAAAATTGATGTGGTGTTTGAGATATGAGATTTCAAAGAAAGGAGTTTTTCTACAGCTGTGCTGCATCTCCACATCTGCCAAAATGCTCATGGTTTGACTCTGTGCATTCCAAGTTACATTCCTCCCTTTAAAAAGATGAGAACCATGTGCCAGAACTCATTAAGAAATTACCCAGTAAACACTCTGGCTCCCAAGTGGCTTTCTGACACCAAATAAGTTTCTTTGATCAGTAGAATGGTATATTATATTCACTATAAACCTTTAAGGGGGAATCACTGCCAAAATATTCCAACAGAGATGAAAATACCAGAATTTTGAAATTGACCCATAATACTTTATTCCACAGTCCACAGTGATTCAAAGAGTTTAACTCATAAATATTTAACTTTGCAAGTGTTTCTACACCCACTTAGAAACATCCTCTTTCATTTTTTTCCTCCTTAAAACTGATTATCACTGTCCTATAACTTTAAACTATACCCTGGGATTACTTTATTATAGGTGAGAAAGTAGATTTTGAGGGATGTAGGGGCTCCTGGTTATTTAATGCATGTAACAACTCACCAGTGGTGGTGCATGTGTGGATTTCCCACTCCCAATCCTCTCTCATTTCTATAGGTTAAAATGACTGGTGAATGTACACTGGAATAGAAAACACCCAGCACTAAAGGGCAGTCTGGACTGAATGTCTGATAGGGAGCAAGGCTAACTCTTTCTTTAGGAGAGACTATAAAGGACTTTCTCAACATAGATGGGAGATGTTTCTAGCATCAGTTTACGGGGTCACTTTCTTCACGCTACTGGCTACTCTTTGAGTTACTGAGCAGAACAAACCCTCAAAGCATGAAGCTTTTTTTTTTTTTTAAGATTTTATTTATTTGACAGAGAGAAACACAGCCAGAGGGAACACAAGCAGGGGGAGTGAGAGAGGGAGAAGCAGGCTTCCTGCCGAGCAGGAAGCCCGATGTGGGGCTCGATCCCGGGTCTCCGGGATCATGACCTGAGCCGAAGGCAGTCACCCAACCAGCTGAGCCACCCAGGCGCCCCAGCATGAAGCTTTTTATGACAGCCTTGATGAGCTCAATACCAAATACAATTCTTAGAGCAGCATTCATACTTTTGGGTACAAAACACAGAAACAAATTCTAATCCAGTGGCACCCATATTAGAATCACTTGGAGAGACTCACCAAATTACTCAAGGTCACTGCCATTCCCAAGACACTCTGAAAGATATTCATCTTTACCCACCCACTCTTCCATTATAAACCATTGCTCTTGTAGGTACCTACCTACCACAGATACCACAATCAGCTGTCATCAAGAGGCCACTAGTTAACCTACCATCCCAAGAAACAGATATCAACATCTGAAGTGTGCACAGCCTGTGGTCCAGCAAGTCCCATTGTAGGAATTTATCCTGACACTTGCACAAGAAAGCAAAAATATGCAAATGGAAATACGAAATTTACCAGCTTGCTGTAAATAATAAAAAAAATAAACAATAAATGGTACCAAAGCATTGGAATTCTTCTATTTAGCTGTTAAAGAGAAAGAGGTAAATCTATACTCATTTATATGAGAAAAGTAACTCCGTTTCTCAAAGATTTTGACTGTCTCTGAATGGGCTTTTAGCCATCATTATTACATAGGAGCAGCACTAAGAAAAGGGATCTTGGGGCTGGGCCTTTGTAGCACATTCACAAGAGCACCTACAAGGTCCTATCACATCAAAGCCACAAGACTTTGCAGGACAATTTCCTGGCCTGCATGGCATAGCACACTGGGATGATGTACATTTGCTATGGCTGTGCCAGGACCCCCTTGACTCCCCCAAGTGGCCTTGTAAGGCACAGGGCTGCCTGGATCTGTTGCCTCCAGCAGTGAACAGCCTCTTCGTTCACTCATTCACCAGTATCTGTGGTTCCTTGTTTATGGAGGGGAACAGGTTTGGGAAGTTGTGAATTTCAGGAACTGCAGAAGTTACCGGGATCCTGTGTCACTGTTTGTGTCAAAGGCTAATTTCTAAAGGAGAGAGAACAAAATACTGACTGTAACTAGAGCACCCTATGCAAAAGAACAAAGATAACTGGGGTTATTTGAAACCTTCCCTCATCTTTTACCTTAAAGTCACTTTGAAATGCTAAATGAAAGAAGCCAGACACAAAAGATCATATAATACAAGATTCCATTTATGTGAAATGTCCAGAAAGACAAATCTGTAGAAACAGAAAGTAGATTGGTGTTTGCCTGGGGCTGCGGGTAGGAATAGACTTAATTGCAAATGGGCATGAGGAATCCCTCAGGATGATGAAAATGTTCTTAAACTGGACTGAGTGAGGACTGCACAATGCTGTAAATTTACTAAAAATCAATGGTACATTCAAAATGAGTGAATTTCAGGATATGTAAATTACATTTCAATAAAGCTCTTAATAAACACTTTAAAGTAATATCAAACAATTTATAATCTTAGCCATATTACTTAGATGTCTATACAATGGAAATATATCTAAGTTATAAAAAGCAAGTTGCATACACTGATCTTTTTTTATTTAAAAAAAGCTATAATTTAAACAATCAAAAAATGTACTTAATCTTGATTATGCACAGAAAATAACTAGAAGGAAATACAAGGAATGTTATTTTTAAAAGGTGAGACTGGAGTTTCCTTGCAGGGATTTTTTTACTTCTTACTTCACGCATTTTTGCACCATTAATTATTTTTATAGGCAAATATTCCCTTTATGTAAAAATATATAATTATCTGCAATGTCTACATTTTTCTTTTGCTCTCAGAAAAGCTTGTCATTGAGGTTCTCAGATTGTGAAGTATTTTTTTTAATATTTTATTTCTTTGAGAGTAGAGCACAAGCATGTGGGAGAGGCAGGGGGAGAAGGAGAAGCAAGTTCCCTGAGGCACTTGACCCCAGGACCCTGGGTGTTGACTTGGGCCAAAGGCAGACACTCAACCAATTGAGTCACCCAGGTGCCCGGTAAAGTATTTATAATTAAGTATTTCAATTCCAGAATAAAAAAGTAAAGTGTTGACTGATTCTGGAAAATGTGATTAAATATAATACACACTGTCTCTTGGCAAGTTACACTAATGTTTTGCAGAGTTGTCTATGTGTTCTACTGATGGCATGGAGATAACTTTAGGTCAGAGGTTGGTAAAGTTTTTCTTAAATAGCCAAATAATAAATACTTTAGTCTCTGTGTGCCATTCTGTCTCTGTTTCAACTACTTTGTATGTCAAAAGCAGCCACAGACAATTCATAGATGAACAGATAAAAAGAACAGGTTATAATAATCTCTGTATTAGGTGGGGGAGTGGGGGTTTTTATTTTAACATGTGCCTGAATATGTATTAGAAAAATATAATGAACCCATGAAGCCCATGCATTCTTAAGTATTATAACTTAAGATGAAGCTAAGTAAGTTTTATGTAAGTTTTTTAAAAGACTGGAGACTTAGAGAAAAATATTAAGTAAGTAATAGAACAGAAGTTACCGGGGTATGACAGAAATCATGGGAAAAAAAGAAATCATGAAAATTATCTGCAAATGACAAATACTTGGGAAAACTGCATGTGAGCATAAATAGCAATTTCTTATAAATAATAAATAGAAGGATGAAGAAAATCTCTCCAGACTAAGTATTTCTTATCAGAACCCAACCCAAGGCAAAACTGAAGAAATATCAAAATGTAGACCAAAATCCCCCCAAAGTAGTGATCCTTAATATTTACTGAATCATAAGTTACAAACCTATTACCCAGGGGAAAAAAATGCATAAACACGGTGCTTTCTGAAACACTTCCAAATTCAGAGACCTCAGCATGGTGAAAGAAAAGAGAACATACACAACAGCATCGTTCCAAGATTTTTTCCAGGCACTCCAGTGCACATGACCAGTGCTCAGCACTTCACTCAGCCAGTCAAACAGGCAGAGCAAGAATGTAGTGCCCTCTGGGAACCACTGCCCTCCTCACATACCAACTATGATGACATAGGAAACTGTATTGTCAAAATAAAGTAATGTTGTCGCCAACAACTACCACCATTCAACTCAACATGCCACAATTCAGGTCAGAAAAAGAACAGAGTTTTAAACCTTTTGATTCTTTCTGCACTTTGCTAAATACAGCCATAATTTACAAATTGATACCTTAACCAAAGATAGGGAGTTCTCTACTTTGGAAAATCTGAATTGAGAATGGGCAGAAGTGGACAGATGGTGGGGAGAAAAAGGAGTTAATATTTTTCAGCATCTATGTGCTAGGTACTCTACGTACACCATTCTATGGAGTCTTACAACAAATCCATGAGAGACACATAATTATCTTCATTTTAAGAAAAAAAATGGAACCATTTGTCTAGATTTATCTCTCTTGTCTCAAGATAAAACTTTCATATCAGTAATACTGAAGAGCAAAAATTGATCTGTAAATATATTACTTCATGTCTCGATTAGCTTTTGTTCATGCTGCTAGAATGTTTTTTCCATACCCATATTCAACTGAATTATACTTGGCTTTGAGGTTCAGCTTAACCATGACTTTCCCTGAAAAGCCTCCCCAAATGCCCTCCCCATTCGTGATTCACTCTCTCCATGGTGTTACTTCCACAGGGCAGCACCCTGTACATAGTCTCATGTAGACTACTGAAATTGCTGATTTAGTTACCAATCTCCCCCTGTAGATTAAAATCTCTCAAAGTTCAGAGATCACTTCAATTTGATGTCTCTCCTCTCCTTTAATACCATATTTAACATGAAATAAGAACTCTGTAATCTGTGGAATGAATGAATGAACAAACTGCATTGCTCAATGTCTAACATGTAAATGGTGGAACCAGGATTTGAACCTAGTCTCTTTTTCCAATATACCATCATGTGAGTACCAAATAAATAAATAAATAAAATTAAAAATTAATTAATTAGTTATTAGTTGCTCTTGGGAATATTAATGGATTGTCTACCAGTGACTCAATTGCTCCAAATTGCCTTGGAAGTCCTTCAAGAAGTACCATAAACTGGTTTTTAAGGGACCAAAGAAAATATTCTAAAATGTCTTAAATTCAAAGAAAACAAAAATTCTGTCATATAAAAAAGCTGGGGTTTTCTCAGCATTAAATTGCTGAAGACCTAGGAAGCAGCGATGTAGTACTCAAAAATAAAACCATCAAAGTCAAATAAGTATATCCTTTTCAAGTCCCTCTGGCCTCATAGCAGGTCAAAAGTATTTCTGTCATTCCATTTTTTTTTTAAGATTTTATTTATTTGACAGAGAGAAACACAGCCAGAGAGGGAACACAAGCAGAGGGAGTGAGAAAGGGAGAAGCAGGCTTCCCACTGAGCAGGAAGCCTGATGTGGGGCTCGATCCCGGGTCTCTGGGATCATGACCTGAGCCGAAGGCAGTTGCTTGACCAACTGAGCCACCCAGGCGCCCCTGTCATTCCATTTTTAACAGACCTCAGAAAGGTCCAAGGTGGAGGCTGGTTCATATCAAATTGCCTCTGAGATTTCCCTAGAGTAGTTCATAGTCCTGAGCACCCAGGTATCTACATATACCCCCACCACCCCTGGCTGACTAGGAACAAGCTGAGCTCCCCTTTACCACCAAGTTACTTGTTCCTGTTTCTCTTGAGTTTTCTCAGACAGTTTTGTGATGTGGAATGTCAGGAGGCCTATAGGCATTTGCCAGAGTGCATTTCCACCCTGCAGGGGCATAAGAACCCACATGCTGCTGGCCCTACCACCATACTTATGGTTCCAAAAAATTTTTAGGGACTGACATTGGGCATCAAGACACTATTGCAAGGTTACAAACAAAATAGTGATCAGAATGATATTTAAAATCTTCCAATGGTATCATTACTGTTGTTATTATCATTATCATTACTATTATTGTTAGTATCATTACCTCTACAATAATGTGTTCTCATGTACATTCTCTCCAGAATGGGAGAAAGAAGGCACAATTACAGCTGGTATAACATGAAACAACATTGAGGAGGCATGTAAAAATGTATTTAGAAGTTGAAACAGGGGCGCTTGGGTGGCTCAGTCATTAAGTGTCTGCCTTCGGCTCAGTTCACAATCCCGGAGTCCCAGGATCGAGCTCCACATGGGTCTCCCTGCTCAGCAGGAAGCCTGCTTCTCCTCTCTCACTCCTCCTGCTTGTATTCCCTCTCTAGCTGTGTTTCTCTCTGTCAAATAAATAAAATCTTAAAAAAAAAAAAAAAGAAGTTGAAGCAATATCTATCCTGCCTGTCGTGAAGGGAAAATGATTGGCAACTGCTGCTTTAGACTATTATATTCTACTGCACTGACAAAATTAAAAAGTATTTATTGCATGCCTACTGTGTACAAACCATTGTGCCAGATGCTGTTGCATCTCTTTACATAAAGAAATGAAGAGTTTTGTTGGCTTCTCAGGCATAAATCTCTGGAGAAATTTTTGGGGGATCATCACCATTGTTTAATACTCTTAAGCCTTTTTGCTTCAATTTTTAAGACACAGCATACTCATAAATACTTAAATAGAAAGAATCTTCTGCTATGCTTTGCAAAGAATATGATTTTTCTAGTGACCAAAATATTTGTATCTGCTTTCTATGGTGTTGTTTTTTAAGTATCAAGATATTTGAGAAATTCAATTATTGATTAAGAAGTTTGTTTGGGGAGCATATACTGAGAAATAAAAGAGAACTGGTTAATTTTAAAGAGTATCATATGAAAGTTTGAACCATACCTGCTCCCAAGCTATCCCCAGATCGAATACACCTATGCCTTTAAGCCATAGGATCTCTCTTCTTTGAAAAAGACGTCAACTGCTTACACTCAATCACTCATCATGAAAAGTGACACAAATACCATTATACCATGTAATAGAAGTTGCAGTTCAATGAAATATATTATAATTTTCATTTATATTCTCACCATTCCTCCTTAAGGATACATCCTCTTCAACCCCATTGGACTTAGGCACTGTTCAACTCTGTAACAGCAACACAGTTAGAAACCAACTCTTAACAATGCCCACAGACATAGTTCATTCATTAACAGTTAATGCATTTACGGAGCTTATGTGTAGGATATTGTTCTAGATGTTAGGAATTCAAGCAAAGATGATATTGTGGAGACAAGCAGGTAACAGATAAATACAATCAGTGTGGTATGTGTTATGATCGAAGAAGTATACCTAATTAAGCTTTCCTGGTCATTGGTATAAGGTAACCAGTTGAAAAATCATGCTAAGCTCATCCACACTGGAAAAATTAGCTCAATGGGCTGCTCCAATCAATAGGCAAACTTTTTCTGACTTCAACCCGATGGACAGTTCCTATAGGAGATACCGTGAACAGTAAATACCCTCTTCACCGAATGACCTAAAATCGGATTCAGACAATAGATACATTTAAAATGATGCTTCAGCAATAAAAAACTTGGGATCAAGCCCTAGACTTGCCACTTCATAAGTATGTGATTTGGGACAAGTTGGGTAGCATCTCAAAGACTCAAGTATATTATTATACATATAATGGATAATAGTATATACTTGATATGATTGCAATAAAGATGCAATAGTGCATCCAAAGTACTCAGCCCAAGGCTGAGAACTCAGAAACCATTAGCTACTACAAAAACATCATTAACATGATTAATCTTAAGGTGAGTGCTCAAATATTCAAAAGAATAAGCAGTTGCTTTCAAATGTGGTTGTTTAAAAAAGATTTAGCAGATACACTGAGATTTGAGTTCCAACTTAAAAGCAGCACAAAAAAAGATGATCCACGATGGAGCAAACTGTAGTAAGGAAATTCAAGATGATGACAACTTATCCAGCAGGTAATAAGAAGACAACTGAAAGGCAAACTGGTGCCATATGACAAGAGGCTTTCACAACTGAACAAACAATTTTGAGCTTTGTCCTGTACATGATGGTGACTGAAAGGTTCTGTTGAGTAAAGTAAAATGACCAAAGCAATGCTCTCTAAGAAAAAGTGAAAAGGTGTATGTTTAGGGGAGGGGGGTTGTATAAACAAACCAGTTAGAATGGATTGTAGCAGTCCTGCCGCTTGACATAAGGACATACCTTGCAGCGGTATCAGAGGAGAAAGCTGGAAACTGGAAGTATTTTGAAGGATTAAAAAAAAGACAGTTACTGAATGCCAAGTATTAGTCACAGTCCTGCTCAAAAAAAGGTAGTCAGGACACATTTTCCTAAGGAGTAGTTAATTCTCTAAATTTAAGTTATGAAATTCCAGAGATGTGTTGATTCTTCCAGGTATGTTAATGACTGAGAAGAGTACCTTCCTTGCTCACTATAAGCATTAAAACTGTGTTGGTACTCATAATAATGTATTTGTTACACCCATGCTGCTAGCAGCATTATTCACAAGCCAAAAGGTGGAAACAATTCAAAAGTCCACCAATGACCGGATAAACAAAATGGGATATCTACATACAATGGATTATCATTCAGTCTTAAAAAGGACTGAAATCCTGATACATGCTACAATATGGATGAAACTTGAGGACATTAAACTAAATAAGCCAGAGACAAAAAGACAAATACACCGTGATTTAACTTATATGACATATCACAAGTAGTCAAACTCAGAGAGAGAGAAAGTAGAATGGTGGTCGCCAGGGGCTGGGGGAGAGGAGAATGGGAAGTTATTGCTTCATGAGTACAGTTTCAGTTTGGGATGATAAAAAAAAAAGTCCTAGAGATAGGCAGTGGTAATGAATATACGACAATGTGAAGGTACTCAATGCCACCTAAGTTACACTTAAAATGGTTAAAGTGGTTAGCTTTAGGTTTTTTGTGTTTTACCAAAATAAGAAAATGTAATAGTGGGAATCTGATACCCTGAGAAGCAGGATGTTCACTCAAAACGAAATGAAGGTAAGGCCTAAATACTTTAGCCTAGCTGCCCAATGAAAAGAGACAACCCCCTCTCCAGGTCAGACATCATTAGCTAGATTGTCCAGCTGGAAAAATAAAAAGGAAAAATGCCAACCATCACCTCCATCAGAATGATAATGGTAGCCCAATGGTGCATGCCTCTCTGCTTTTCACCTGCCCCGGTCTGACACTAGAGAGGGGGGGAAAAAAAGTCATTTTATCAGTCAGAAAAATCCCTCACCTTGGTTCCTTTAAAAGAAAGGAAGCTTGAGGAAGGAAAAGTAACTTGCTGAGATGTCTCCATGCCCATAATGCCACAGCCATGACAGATGCTCTATAAACAAATTCACTGAGCTCTGAGGAACTAGGATTACTTAATAATACTTCTAGGGGCGCCTGGGTGGCTCAGTTGGTTGGGCGACTGCCTTCGGCTCGGGTCATGATCCCAGCCCCACATCGGGCTCCCTGCTTGGCAGGAGGCCTGCTTCTTCCTCTCTGGCTGTGTTTATGTCTGTCAAATAAATAAATAAAATATTTTTTTAAAAAAATAATACTTCTAAATTAAAATTTCCCAAGTGACACAAATGTAGTAATCTCAAGAGGCAATGAATATGGCAGCAATGTCCGCAAGAGCTCAACTATGGAAAGAGCTCAGATACCCATCAACAGATGAATGGATAAAGAAGATGTGGGGTATATATAAAATGGAATACTACTCAGCCATCAAAAAAGAAATTTTGTCATTTGCAATCATGTGGATGGAACTAGAGGGTATCATGCTAAGCAAAATAGGTCAATCAGAGAAAGAAAATTATCACATGATCTTGCTGATATGTGGAATTTAAGAAACAAGGCAGGGATTACAGGAAAAAAGAGTAAAAAATAAAACAAGAAAAACCAGAGGAGAAGACAAACCATAAGAGACTCTAAATCTCAGGAAACAGTGAGGGCTGCTGAAAGGGGGGGGGGGAGGAGTGGAAGGATGGGGTAACTGGGTGATGGACATTAAGTAGGGCACGTGAAGTAATGAGCACTGGATATTATATAAGACTGATGAATCACAGACCTGTGCCTCAGAAACCAATAACACATTCTATGCTAATTAACTGAATTTAAATTTTAAAAATAATAAAATTTAAAATAATAATAAAATAATAAAATTTCCCAAGTGGATACTGTTTTCAGCACTATGATAGATGGAATGCAAATATAGGAAAAGTATAACATATGGTTCTTGCCTTTTAAGATCATATAACCTACTCAAAAAGACAAGAATCATACAGTGATATAATAATGAACATTATGAGACAGAATATAATTAGGTGCTAAATTGTGTAATACAGATTATAAGTACTCCAGGAGGTCATAAAAATGTCTAACATCCTGTAGAAATGAATAATGGGTCAGGAAATCTACTCACTGCCCACTTGTAGGAGCAAGCAGAAAAACCTATAAAATGGAATGAAGGCTTTTAAAATATCTATTATATTTTAATTTTATGTGTAATATACCTCCTCTTCCAGTCTTAACTTTTTTTTTCCAAATTTGCTTTTTTTCTCAGCCTGTTTACAAGTAATTAGAAAATGCCTCAAAGGAAAATAAATGTGCCAACTGCCATTTGAAAGAATGTGTAAATTACTGTCAAACAGTGGTATTCAATGAAAAAATTAGTAAATTCAGGCTTCAAAAAATAAACCTTTTATTCAACGCCTGGCTTGTTCAAAGTCAAGAAGAAGATATAGCTATAAGAACTCCCCTCTTTCCCACATGAGGACTAATGAGATCCAAGGACAATTTTATTCATTTAGCTTCAGAATTCAGACCATCTGCATTAAAATGGGAATTTCACATCCCTCTGCATGACATAGATCAAAACAGACAGGGATTTTGTTTCTGTAAGACTCAAACTGTGAGTGTGTATATCTTTTCATTCTGGCCAACCTAACACATTAAAAGTTGCATGGCTTTGTGGCGTTAAGCAGTGAGCTGAAGAAGCAAGGCATTAAACTAGGCTGCCAGTGACTATAATCTCTCCTCACTTTCTTCAGCCCTTCTCCCTGAGTAGCAATGAAACATATTCTACTCCATTAGAACTCAGTAAATATAGGGCTCTCTGGTATTTCACACTCAACTATCAGCACCATGTTAATACTGGCACACCTTGGGAGGAGTTGGGATAATACACTGCTGCATAACTACACTTTCTGGTTTAATACAACCATTTTGTTTCACTCATGATTTTGTAGATCAGAAATTTAGGAGGGTTCCGCTTGGTGGTTCATCTCACCCTGGTGCTAGCTGGTAGCTAAGGCCAGAGGATCAATATTCCAGAAGGTCCTCTCACTTAAATGCCTTGTAAAGCTGTGGTTCTTCATGCTCACTCATGTGCACAAGTGCCTACACCTGTGTTCTGTCTCCCTCTCTTTCTCTAGCTCTCCCTCACCAGATGGTATATCATCCTTCAGGAAGGGTGATATCTTGGGTAAGGCAAGAAAAGGTGCCTTGGCCATTTAAGGAGGCACTCATTCCCAAGTACAGCCTCTGTACTTGTTCAATCCTAAGAGTGAATGTCTCCTTAAAAGGAAACCTCCCAAAGTCCAAAATTTATAAACTAACCCTTACACTATTCCTGGAACACCATAACATCTTTCTAACTAATATCACAGCCTCTAAATTCCATCTTCAGTTCAGTATACTGAAACATATTGCTCGCTAGTAGACCTTCCTGCAATAACTATCTCATTAGTGCCCTTGCTTAAAGTTTCTCCTCTTTTACCTAACATTAAAGTGTTCCATGATTTGGTGCCATCTCACTTGTTGTTGGTTGACTTGTATCCCGCCCAAAAATATGTTCAAATCCTACCCCCCATACCTATAAATGTGACCTTATTTGGAAGTAGGGCCATTATAGATGTAATGAATTTAAGATGAGGTCTTGATCAGGTTGGGCTTCAATCCAGTGACCGCTCCGCTGTCTTTATACAAAAAAGGAAAGAGACATCTAGACAAAGAGACACAGAGGAGACACAGGAAAGAAGGCTATATGAAGACACAGAAAGAGAAGGAATAATGCATCTACAAACCAAAGAATGCCAAAGACTGCCGTGAGCCACCAAAGCTAGGAAGAAGCCAGGAAGGATCCTTTCCTGGAGCCTTCAGAAGGAACATGGCCCTGCCAAAACTTGATTTCAGACTTCTGGCCCCTTGACTGTGACACAACAAATTTTGGCTGTTTTAAGCTACAAAGTTTGTGTTAACTTGTTATGGCAGACCTAGGAAATTAATATACCACCTGTTCAATTCTACCCCTGGTGCTTCCTAACATGCCCCCTTTATTTAGGCAGAGGTCTCTTACCTGTCCCTAATCTGCCAATTAATTACTACCTCTGTCTTTGTCCTTAACCACCATTAAAAGGACAAAACAGAGCAGCGTACACACCTCTATATTGTAGCTGACCTATAGCTAGCATCTTCTGGTACTCTGACAGGCAGGGCTACTGGTGTCCCACACCCTGAGTCAGAGCACACCTGGTATAAAGAGAGTTGCACACATGGGTTAACTTAAAAAAAAATGTTGAGAGGATATTAATTTTTCTTAATAAATGCTAAAAGTGAAAAGTAAAACAATTCTATCCCTGCTATGTTCTTTGTTCATCAAAAAGAAAAAAAACATGGTTAAGTGAGAGACTAATTTATAGAAAGAGATCATGAAAAGCGATAGAAGCCCTCCCTTGGCTACTTACCTCGTAGGTGTCAAAAATGTATGAATTACAGTGACTTTAATCACCTGCATCAAAAATGACTTACAAGTGGTAATTCAATAATCTGGCACTTAAGCAAGGTTGCCCTCATTATTGTTCCTATTTCAATTGTTGGAAACAGTATATTAAAAGCTCCTCAAGGAATTAGGGATGTCATTAATTCTTTTTCAAAAATGACCTTATATAGTAACACGAGCAAAATTAATACAATTCCTTCTAATATAGTAGGGACAGAACATCTTATAGCATAGACTGACTACTCAGTTATGAATATAAATCATGCCAGAGATTGGAGGGACTGTATGTGGAGTGTAGGAAGTGATCGTCCTGATGTATCCTGTTTTGTCAGTTATGCCTGAAGCCCTGAATACCCCTGGTGGGTACCACATCTTTAAGGGAAGTAGACAACCTGGAAGGTATTCCGGTGAGTGAGCACGATGGAGAAGAAGCTTGAGGAAAAATAACAAAATACAGTACTGCTTAACTTGAAGAATATCTATATGGTAAAGAATCAAACTAACTTGTTGTGCCCCAAAGTGTAAAGTTAATGCAAACAAATGAAAGTAATAAGAGGATAAATTTTGAATCATCATAAGACAAATTCCTAAAAAACAGTTTAGTAATTGTGAATAGTCCCTGGAAATGTTTGTGAAAAGATATGTAACTTTCCCACAATAGTATCTTATTTATCTTTATAGCCCTAGTGCATACTATAATTATTCCCATGTATTAAGTGACTAACACACATTTGGTAAAGAGAAATTCAAATGGTCTCATCTAAACCTAGGATTCCAATATTGTAGGATTCTAAAAGAGTTCAACCATGACTCAGTCACTAGTAGGTCACATAGTCCTAAGTTTCCTTATATTGGATATGAATCCCTCAGAAAAATAAAAAAGAATCCCAAACACCTGTTAGGAATATTTTAGGTAGTACCATGCAGTAATTAAGTGTAAAATGTGAAACAATTAACAAATCCAAAAATTCAAGTAAATTATTTGCATAAACACTTACCCTCTTATTCAAGACAAAAGTAAGTTGCAATTTACCAAATCTTGTTACCCTCAGTGCTTTCAACACCATACAAAAACATTTATTAAATATTTACTATGTGCCAGGCATGTCTAGTACTTTCAAACAATTTAGTGAGGTAAGTATTAATATCTTCACTTGAAGGCCAAGGGAGTTATGTAAGTTGTCCGAGTTCAGGTTGCTACTAGTCCATACAGAACATTTGTGCAAATTTTTAAAAAAACAAGGTACCTCTTTCTCAAGACATTTTACTTCCATTTGTCAGAAAATGTGTCATCATGTACGAATTATACTAGAGCAAGAAACTTTACTGTCCCCTGCCATAAAACTGCCACAATAAATATTCAAATTGATAGTATCTATTATACAAATAATGTAAACTTTAGATTTCTCTGTGCAGTGTGCAATGTAAACAGTAAAATGACAATTCTGTATGAGCTTTGATAAATGAAGCACAAAGAATATTACCCCAAAGTACTCCCACTAACTCTCAACCTAAATGAAAATGATCAAGAACTCACATGAATTAAATAACCCTCTGGCTGCACAGGACTACTGTCTCCTTTCAGCATTGTTTCATACTCAAAGCACTCATAAAATGTATTTATGTGGATGTAAACCCACTGAATACACAGAAAGCAAGTAATACTGAATAGATAAGAAGGTTTCTTATAGAGACCGCCATCAGCATCTTCCAGACAAGAACTGCATTTCCAAAACCTGCTTTTACCTAATGGGCAAACTGGAAAATATTAAGATCAGTATAAAATAGGGATGCCTGGGTGGCTCAGTCAGCTAAGTGTCTGCCTTTGGCTCAAGTCATGATCAGGTTATGATCCCAGGGTCCTAGGAGAGAGTCTGGCACTGAGGGCTGGGGTGGGGGGGGGGGGGAGTCCTTGCTCAGCAGGGAAACTGCTTCTCCCTCTGCCTGCTGCTCAATCTCTCTCTGACAAATAATAAACTCTTTTAAAAATACATACTAAAAAAAGATCAGTATAAAATAACTGCTCTCACATCAACAAACACTCTGTCCAAATCTGCAGGTCTTAATAATTACAAAAGCGACTTGAATCAGATTTCACTAAGATGTCAAAATGCCTCAGACCAATATTCAGGCAAGTTCCGGAAGGAAGATATTTAGATAACAAAGGCTCTTATGAAAAGATTTTGCCTTTTCCTAGGGGAAGATATATCACAGTGTGAAATGGCCTAAATACCCAATGAAAATAAAAATTCCTCAGAAAAAGCACTGTGTGTTTATGTGGTGTTTTATTTATCCAAACCGCCCTTTTCGGATCTCTTATTAGGTTTTGTGTTACATACTGAGAACACAGTGATGATCACATTCAGACTATGTTCTGCCCTCATTCCAGCAGGCAAAATTAAAGTAAAAAAAAAAAAAAAAAAGGGTGTGATATTATAATAGAAACCTAGAGAAAGTGTGATGGGCCCCCTTGTTCTGTTCTCCATACACGATTTCTTAGAATTTAGGTCAATAAAGCTTACAAAAATATGTGTAAGCTTTAACATTAACTTAAAAACACTAATCACTAGGCGCTCCTGAGTGGCTCAGTTGGCTAAGCGACTGCCTTCAACTCAGGGCATGATCCGGGAGACCTGGGATCGAGCCCCACAGCAGGAAGCCTGCTTCTCCCTCTCTCACTCCCCCTGCTGTGTTCCCTCTCTCACTGTATTTCTCTCTGTCAAATAAATAAAATCTTTAAAAAAAAAACAACACACTAATCACTACCATCATACCTAGCACACAGTATATATGTAATAGACGTGGAATATAAATAAATGGACTTTGCAGCTTACAAATTACAGTCGGCCATAAGCAAACATCCACATCAATTATAAAAGAAGTGTTCATGAATACAAAATATTTTTAAATAGCCAGAAGCCTTAGGCAATTTGAATTGAGAAAAGAGGCCATTTAAATATAAACCTCATACTGACCAGCTTAAAACATACATAAATTATTTGTGATGTCCCTTAGGGCTATTTAATGATATATTTTCAGCCACCCGGTAGCACATTTATTTTTATTTGCAAAGTCATGTGGACTTTCTTTTTTTCCCCCTAAATCCCAACCAGATCTATCTGGCTTTGGCAAGAGTAATCAACTAAGAGGAGATCTAATAATTTCCATTGTTTTCAGCCACCCAGAAAAGATCTGGGTTTAAATACAAAAGAGAGGCAGAGGAAGATTTCTTGGTGTCCAGAAGCTATCTATATTCCCGAATTACAACTTTTCAAGTGGATAATGTGAGATGAAGGTTTGTAACTTCAACAATTTTAACCACCGTTTACCAACCATGCCTCTCCAGAGATATTTTACCGAAACAGAAACAAAAGGTTACAAACGGCACTCACTTTTTCCTCCTAATTCTGTTCTTTAAACTTTTTTTTTTTTTAACTTCATCTCACATTCTAGTATAAATAGCCCACGGATGGGAAGGCGGTCTGTGCCGGTCCTCTCGTGAGCACCTTCCCCGGCATCATTACGCAATGAGGCATTTCTAAAACATTGTCGGGTAACTGTACTAGCTAGTAAGCCATCTCACACAGGAAACTCAGAAGTTGGCACTTTTTTAAATATACTCTTCAGCGATGTCTGATGAGAACCACAAAACTCTTGAATTCAAAGAGGATTTTACACAGTTTAAAATACGGTTATTGTCAACGTGTTGTTTTTTTTAAGTCTGTGAGCTTCTTCTGCACTAGTGCCCACCACCACTTACCAGAAAACAGCTCCAAAGTTTCTACAAGGCGTCTATGGAATGGCAGAAAAGGAAGAAAGGAAGCTGTAACCATAGCTCCGACTCCCTCGCCAGCGGAAGCTACGCGGCGCGCCTGCGCCCTAGGCCTTTGCGTCTTCCCGTTCGCTGGCTCGTGCCCGCGGCTTCACCGTTGGCGTTGCGCAGAGGACCCGACCGGGGGACCTGAGTGGTGACCTGTGGGACCGCAGTTGTCAAAAGCCCCAGGGAAAGTAATGATCACTTCACCTTGTCCGTTGCTGGAAAGAGCCATTTGTGTGTGAGCTTTGTTTTTTTCTTAAGGTCCCAGTTAGGCTTCATCTACCCCGTGTGGACTTTTATTCCTGAATTTTGGCCCAGCTCCTCAGGCTTAACTACTGGCCTCAAAAATATTGCGCAGTTGCATTGCCTGTCTACCTCCTTGTAACTATAGTAATCAGTTATATACTCGGGATATATAGCCGGGATGTGGGGCTAGATCCCAGGACTCCGGGGTCATGACCCAAGCCAAAGGCAGATGCTTAAGGATTGAGCCACCCAGGTGCCCCTGTATTATAATTTTTTCACATAATTTTAACCATAATTATTTTGACCATGTCTCTTATTAATACCCAGTATTGAAGTGTGTGTGTGTGTGTGTGTGTGTGTGTGTGTGTGTGAGTGAGTGACTTCTCATAGAAGTCTTCTTAAATATCAGTCATTAACAGAGAGAATAGGGGCGCCTGGGTGGCTCAGTTGATCCCGGAGACCCGGTATTGAGTCCCACATCAGGTTCCCTGCTCAGCAGGAAGGCTGCTTCTCCCTCTCTCACTCCCCCTGCTTCTGTTCCCTCTCTGGCTCTGTTTCTCTCTGTCAAGTAAATAAAATCTTAAAAAAAAAAAAGAGAGAGAATAAATAAAATACTGCATTACCATTGGGAATGTATATGTAACTACCCAATACCATACTTGAAAAGAAGAGTCATTTCTGAGTAACTCCAATGAAATTTTGGAACCACTTATGCCTTTTGTTTTATATTGGTATTCAATACAGTTTATGTAGAACAATTAGGAGCCAACGATTTGAATTGCACAATTAAGGTGGCAAAAAGCAGGTCCCATAATACTATGAATTTTATATATGGAAAGACTGATAAGTTAATTCCTAATATAAAAAGAGAAATAACCAAGTTTCAGTTTCTTTTTGAAAAAGACATTATGTTTGCTCTCTGGGACTGACGAATAAATACAGGTTTCTACCATATCTTCAGAAAGTGTGTATATGTGGATTTGATAAAGAACAGCACAGGCAGAAACATTAAAAGTCCATATATACTAACAACATAAGAAAATCATAAAAAGAGGTGCAGATCTTTCTGTCCATGGGTCCTCTCCCCACGCTGTAATAAAAGCACATTTTAGGGCGCCTGAGTGGTGTAGTCGATTAAGACTTTATCTCTTGGTTTTGGCTCAGGTTATGATCTCTGGGTGTGGGATCTAGCCCCACACAGGACTCCATGTTCAACATGTAGTCTGCTAAAGTTTCTCTCTCCCTCTCCCTCTGCCCCTCCCACTGTGCTCTGGCTTGCAGTCTCTCTCTCTCTCTCAAATAAATAAATCTTTAGAAAAAAGAAAAAGCACGAAAAAATATTTTTATAAATTATTAGAAGAGAGGTTTCCTCAGTACTTATAGGGTGGAATCTGTGTGCTCTTCATTTAAAAAAATTCATTAAAAAATTTTTTTCACTACCCCTACAAGTTTGGATACAAACAAATATTCCTAATACTTCCTGCCAGGTCTATATACATTTCCCCCCAACTTCACTCTTCTCCTCTATTGATATTAAATGTACTTCTAGTTTACACAAACGCAACCTAGTACTAGGCAACTAGGAAGTACTCACATTCATTCAATAGATATTTATTGTAAACATATGCTGGAGTTGTAGTAAATGCTGGAGTACAAGGGAGTACAAAAATACATAAAATATAGCCAGCACTCTTGATTTGTAATTTAAACAAATAAAATAACTACAAATACAAATAAAATTGAACAGTAAAGAGAGGAATGGAATGGAATGGAATGGGATGGAATAAAATGCTAAAATGGAAAGGAATAGGAAAATTATTTTTCTACTTTGGGCTCCTTCTTACATAATTATCATACCTATATTACTATAAAAAGCTTAAGGACATAGTATATCCTGTTTTTTGCAGTATCTTTTAACACCTGCCATGGCGGAGAATATAAATTTAAGTGAGTAAATAAATAGTAAGGTGTTACACAAGAGAAACTGAAAATGCTCTGAGCACTAAAACCAACACTGTGAATAAACTACTAAGCATTAAAGAATCAGCTTATTGTTACTGAAATATATTATGTAAATATTTTCTCCAATTCTTATTTCTTGAAATCGGTCATTTATGTCTCTGAAGTGGGGACTGAGGTTTTAAAAGTGACAATCTTATTGATCTATACGGCAAAAACTAAATCTTTCAAGAGTTCAGGCTGGGTTGCTCAGTTTATCCTAACGTGATGTAATTTTGTATGTAAGTATACATGTAGTTTTCTAAATATTAAAATATTCTTTTTAATCATATTCCTCTGGAGAGATTGTCTGAACAAAAACCAAATGCTGAAGCAAGGTGCAAAGCCTCTAAAGTGTTTTTACATTTACAGATGAGAGGGCATTCTGACACCTTATTACCCAATGCTACTAGAAACTCTGGCATGCAGGATTTAGCAGCCTATGGGCGCTACAGGTCTGAAACCTGGAACAGGTTTGAAACACAGAGCAGGGCGCCAGAGGTCTGAAACATGACGTTAAAAAAAGAAAAAAGGGGTTACATAAAACCCCATGTTCAAACATGCACATCTGACTTCCACCCAGGAGATAGCCCTGACCTCTTTAGAAATTGCAGAGTAAGCCAAGAAATCAGCTCCAAGGATTATGTGCTCTGCTTTGCTTCAGGGGCCCCAATTTACATCCTAATGATTCTGAGAAGTTTCCCTGACCAAACCTAAGAACAAGAAGCAGAGACCTGAAGGCTCACAAGTGACCCATGGTGGCTACTCTGCGAACACAGGCCAGTTTGCTCCCCACTCTCTGAGGAATGCAAACAGTATGTTCAGGATTGAACTACTTTACCCCCCTTGTATGTAAATTATTCATTACTCCCCCTTTTTGCACATTTTGTCCTCCATGGTCTCTGTGTTCACCCTGCTTTCGTTTTTCCAGTTTTTCTCTAAGCTACCTTGGGCTCTGTACCCCTCAGAAACTTAAATAGGAAACCAGACTTATTCGCTAAAAAACTGAGTCAAAATTTATATTCAACATATCAGAGAGCAGGGGGAAAAGGCTGCTTTATGATGTCTTTGATACTCAGCTTTTCAGAAAGCTATTGCTTAAATTACTGTTTTAAATCTTTGAACTGTGTGCCCTAGCTTTTTCTGATTGCACGCTAACATTGCTAAAACATGGAACCTTACAGAAACTCATTTCTGTAAGTCAGTGCCTCTGAACGAACAGCAGGGGGCAATAGCACACCAAGAATTGTGGAACCGGTCCCAGGCACTGTTAAATTGCTGTACTGGGTCTGTGTACAACCCCAGGATGATCTCAGCTCTCGGATGAAGTCTTTTGTTTTGTGTCCTATCTTACAATGCACTGTTCAGTCTTCTGTATGAGGTTGTGACGTATTCAGAGAGCATTTCGCTGTGACAGTTTAGCTTAAGAAAAAGAAAGGTGAAAGAGAAAGAAAAGAAGGAAGTGGAAGGAGAAAATTAAAATGCAGCCATGTGAAACACATAGACAAGGAAGAAATAATCTTGCATATACTTAAAGTTTGTCTCTTCTCTGTTCCCATCCACTTGAATCCTGAACAGTTTTTCTGGATTGCAGACCACTATAATTTCCCACTGCCCTCACCCCATACCACACACCCATTTCATTCTACCACCTCTGCCATAAAGTTTTCTGTTAAAACAACAGATGTCTTTATAAAAAGAAAAAACTGTTTTAAGCCAAATACTTGACTTTTGAAAAGAATTCAAAAAACTCCTATGTTATGTTCTGTCCTTTAGTCAAGCTTCCCAGTATAGAATTTTAATGTTTTTATGGTTTCTGAACATTTTTAGTCAAGATACATTTCACTGATACATTTCAATAAAAATTCTTCCCCTGTAAATTCACACCTTGAGATAAATTGTGAAAAGCTGTGGTTGTGAAGCAGTATCTGATATGTTTGGGGTTATAAACTTAAATATTAGAGATTTTTTAAAGATTTTACTTATTTATTTGAAAGAGAGAGAGTGGGTGCAGGGGGAGGGGGAGTAAGAGAGGCAGAGGGAGAAGCAGACTCCTCGCTGAGCAGAGCGCCCTACCTGGGACTGGATCCCAGGACCCCAGGATCATGACCCTAGCCAAAGGCAGACGTTTATCCTACTGAGCCACCCAGGTGCCCCATAAAATATTAGATATATTAAAATTATATTCAAGGATCATTCCCCATTGCACTAGGCAGGTGTTTAGTAATCTGGTCCTCAAAGTCAGCAAGGATGGAACTATTTTCCTGCATATATTGAGTTGTACCCCCAAAATATAAGTCCCACAAGACTGGCTTCCTCTCCTGCCTTGCCTGGAATACCCAGTTATTAATGTATTCTTATAGAGTTATTGAGTTATCACTGGGGAGTGGCTGCAGTAATATTATTTTAACATCTTGCACCAAAATTCCTCTGGAAGGGATTGTCTTGTTACCTCCCTGACTGACAGGGCCCTATCTGATTCTCTTTGATTCATCCCCTCTGGCCTATCTCCAACTGTCCTGCATACCTCACCAGCCTCACCAGCCTCTTTGCTGTTCTTGGAAAACAAACCAGGTAGTCCTGTGCCTGGCGGCCTTTGCTCCAGCCATTCTCTCTCATCAGGATAAATCTTACCTCACTTATCCAAATGACTCATTCCTTCACTGACTTTAAGAGTTTGTGTGAAAGTCACCTTCTCAGTGAGGCCTTCCCTGACCACCTATTTAAAATGGAATATTGCCCTCACCCCTTCTCCTTTATTTTCCTTAGCATCATCAAATATGATATATGTTGGATATATAAATAAAATCTGAGATGAGATATCTGAGACCAAACACACCAACCAGTAGAGGGCTTGCCCCTGCTATTAGGACAAAGAAAGTTGGTTGATTCCAAAGCAAAACTTAATTCTATACTCACATAAAAAACAAAGACATGCCTAAAGCAAAATAATTCAGAAAGTCTAATGAAGAAAGGATGGGCAAAGGTATATGAAAAAAATGCAAATAGAAAGAACTGCAATTTTGAAATCCAAATAACTAGAATTCAGTCCAAAAACCATTACTGAAACAAAAAGCACCTGATAATGCTAACGGCTAAAATTCACAGTGAAAATAAAATATTTATAAGAGATATGCAACAAATAATACAGTAGCTTTTTTCATATAGCAGAAACTATAAGAGATTCAAAGAGAATAGAAATACATAAATATAGCAAACTTCAGTACACTGAGTCTAAGACAAAAAAATCATTTACAATAATTGACTCTTTACATACAGACACATGTATACCTAAAATAATTACATAAAGAAAAATACAAATATTCTGCATCAACAATATGATAAAGTAAAAATCCAATTTACCCAAGGGCTACAAAAATATAGATTCAAAGGGGTACATACTCTGCAATGTTTATAACAGCATTACCAACAACAGCCAAACTGTGGAGAGAACACAGATGTCCATTGACTGATGAATAGATGAAGTTGTGGCATATATACACACACATATATATATATACACATACACTCTATAAATGTTATATAATATAGTATATATTTATATATAACATAATACTCTATAAGTGTTATATAATATAGTATATTAATATTGTATGTGATATAATGTATATAAATATATACATATATAATCTATATATAATCTCTGTATATAATCTATAAATGTTCTATAATATATATAATCTATAAATGTTATATAATATAGTATATATTTATATCTAACATAATATTTTAATATTGTATTGATATAATGTATATAAAATATATTCTATATAAAATAATATTAATAAATAATATTTATAAATATTACTCATTCATCGAAAAATGAAATCTTGCCACTTACAGCAACATGGATGGAGCTAGAGTACATTTTTTAAAATTTTATTTATTTATTTGACAGAGAAAGAGGGAGAGGGCACAAGCAAGGGGAGCAGCAGCAGAGGGAGAGGGAGAAGCAAACTCCCCTGCTGAGCAAGGAGCCCAAGGCAGGGCTCAATCTCAGAACCCTGGGATAGTGACCTGAGCCAAAAGCAGACACCCAACCCACTGAGCCACCCAGGTGCCCCAAGAGCTGGAGTATATTGTGCTAAAGTGAAATAAGTCGGTAAGAAAAAGACAAACACCATATGAGCTCACTCTTATGTGGAATTTAAGAAAGCAGATGAACATATGGGAATGGGGCGGCGGGGGGAGGATACCATAAGAGACTATTAACAATAGAGAACAAACTAAGAGTTGATGGAAGGATGTAGGTAGGAGATGAACTAGATGGGTGATAGGTATTAAAGAGGACACTTCTGATAAGCACTGGGTGTTGTATGTAAGTGTTGAACCACTGAATTCTACTCCTGAAACCAACATTGCACTATTGTTCACTAACTAAAACCTAAATTAAAAAAAAAATCCACCACTATCAAAACATTAAGAAAGTCTTTCCACCTTAAAATTTAAAATTTTTCTATTAAACATAGCCTGGCTCAAAGGGAAATACAGTTGATACTGAAAATTTGTAGAAAAAAAAAATAATGAAGGTGCACCTGGGTGGCTCAGATGGTTGGGTGTCTACCTTTGGCTCAGGTCATGATCTCAGGGTCCTAAGACGGAGACCCACATCCTGCTCCCTGCACAGCAGGGAGTCTGCTTCTCCCTCTCCCTCTGCCTCTCTGCCTGCTTGTGCACTCTCTCTTCTTTCTCTCTCTCAAATAAATAAATAAAATCTTTTTAAAAATAATGAAAACATGGCATTAGAGTCTACAAGATAATGCTGTTTATAATAAAATTCATAGATTTAAATATTTTTATATCAATAAATATGAGACAAATGAGTGAAACATCACATTCAAAAAGTTAGAAACATTTAAGTCTTATTTTCAGGGTTTTTTTTTTTCTAATTTGGCTTTAATTTGTTTTTTAATTAAACAACCTAGATTAGAAAACAACCTGAAAAACTAAACCTATTTGCATTAAGCTGCATTTAGCACTTTCGTAATTAGCTATTATACTGGTAATGTTATTTTGAAACTATATATTATAGGAAAAAGTAAGTAAACCTGTTCATATTATTAGGGACCATGTATTTTAGCAGAAAAGTCCTGCAATATAAAATCAAATGAGTTAAATAAAAACTTCTATGTTTCATTAGAATTAGAATATCAGCCCAAATTTGTGATTTATTTTTATCTTTCTTTGAAAAACTATATATTTTTTAGATTTTGCATTATAAAGTCTGAAAAGTAAAAAAGTAAAAGCTCTTTAGCCAGGAACATCCTTAGGTGCATGGATTGTGGTCACCAAATACAATTTGCACTGAAATTGAGAAATGGCTGATTTTGGTCTAGGGCAGTAAATGTTCCAATATGACACTGGGATTCTTACAACATCAGAAAGCAAGGACGCTATCAAGACATTTATGGTTGTCAAATGAACATAGGAGCCAAAGATGGGCAATTTGAGCTTTAAAATCAATAATCACTGCAATTATATAAGAATGAAAATAGAGTTTCCAATAGAATCAATGGAAAACTCCTAAAAGCAACAGAACTTTCAATACAGTAGCAAAATATAAAAATCAGTATCTTTGTATACTTAAGCAATAAGCAATTATAGGGAAAAATAGAAGAGCTGACCCAAAATACAGTAATGACAAAAAAAAAAAGAGAAAAATACTGTAGGAATAAATTTAACAAGAAATGGGCAAACCCTCGATGAGGAAAACTTCAACGACTTCCTAAAAGACACAAAGCTGGGATGGGAATAAAAGAAAAAGTAAAACCGTACTTTCCAACAGAATTATGCAAAATCATAAATTTATATCAATTTTTAAAAGTATTTTCATGGATGTAGATTCTATACTTTATATGGAAAAATAAATAAATGAGAATATCCAAAAAAGAGGAGGGGGAAGAACCAGTAATGAGACAGATCTAGCCCTACCAGATATTGGAATATATTATACAGTTTCTGCAATTAAAACAGTACATTAACACAGGAATAGACAATTAGATCGATGGAGAAAAAATAGAAAATATAGATGTAGGCTCAAATACAACGTGGAAATTTATGTATGTGGTACCTTAAATCACTGGGAGAATAGTATACTTTTTAAAATTAAATCTTGTTTAAAAAGCTAAATGCTACTTTGAAAATAATAAAATTGGATATATACCTAGGTGGAATTCCAGCAAAAAAAAAATATATTTTTTCCAACTTGGATCATATAAAGAAGCAATAGGAGTATCCAAATTGAAGGAGATTCTGGCAAACCACTGGCCTGAACTTTTCAAAAATGTCAATGCCAAAAAAAATAAACAAAAAGGCCAGGGAAGTGTTTTAAATTTAAGGAATCTCAAGAGACTTGAGCGCTAAATGCGATCTGTGATCCTTGTTAAATCCTGGATTTATATTTTACGCACAACAATAGAGTAAGCAAGGTTTTACGGGGAGGGTGGAATCGATGAAATAAGAATATGAACTATATAGTCGATTATAATAATGTAAGAACGTTTAGAGGATTTGGACTCTATATCTTAAGAGTTCATTTCAGTTCATTTACAGTTCATTTACAGTTCTAAAGACACTGTATTGTAATCCTATAGGACAGTAGTCCTAAGTAGGAGTGGTTTTGCTGCTCTCTCCCCTCTACACACGTTTGGCAGTGGCTAGAAACATTTTTGGTTGTCACATCTGGGGGAAGGGAGAGCTACTGCTGGCATCTAGCGCGTAGAGGCCAAGGATGCCACTAAACATTGTACGGAGAGCAAGACAGCTCCTCCCCACCAACCCCCGGCCCCCAAAATCATCTTGCCTAAAGTGTCACTAGGACCGTGGTTGAGAAACCTCAATGGGGGAGAATCCCTTATTCTTAGGGGATACCTAGATATTAGGCTGAAATAAATGAAACTGTCTTTCGAACAGGTGAAAACACTGGTAACATTTAACCGTGAAAGGTTATGATGTTCATAACTCAAACTGTTCAGCAGAAACCACAGTAAGTGTGCTTCCGCCCTGACTTCCCTCCTCCCTCAGGGACCGGGGAGGCTTGCCCCCCACCGCTGGCGTGGAGCTGACGGGCGGAGCCTGCGCGGTGAGAGGAGCCTGCAAGCCGCCACTGCGCAGGCGCTGGGCAGCTGGCCGCACTCCCGCTGCGTTTCTCCAAAAGTTACAGTCCAGCGGGTGGACCACCGTCCAGCACAGCTGCACACAGCAGAGAAGGGAAAAGAAAACTCCCCGGGGCTCTGTTGGCTTCTCTGGAGGTGACAGAGATGCATTCCCACTAGAAGTCCGGAAGCCTCCTCTGCAATCGTTGAGGGCTGCATGAGCACCATCCATTCTTAGAAAACCCCCTGCTAGGAAGAGTGTTTGGGCCCGCGGTGCCTGGCTATCCCCTTCCAGGCCGATTCTGCAGAGGTGAGTTTTTTATACTCTCTTTAGTGCATTACCCCTTCCCGTATTTGACGCGCCTGGGCAGTACTCCATCTCGTGACACCGCTGACTGAAAGTGTCCCAGGGAAGGCGCATTCCACACCCAGCACTTCACCAGCAAGCGCCAATCTAGGTGACGTTTAAAATGTCTTAAAATTCTTTAGCCTAGAGTCCCTTAATCAAGGAGTTGGCACACTTTTCCTGTGAAGAACCAGATAGCAAATATTTCAGGATTGGCACACCAGGAACGGTCTCTGTCGCATATTTGTCTGTTTCAACAACCTCTTAAAAAGGCAAAAAAAAAAAAAAAAAAGTCTTAGCTGCCGGCCTTACAAAAACATGCACATTATGATTACATTGATCACTCACTTCACCCAGCACGAGGCTAAAGCTTCTTTCTGGCCTGCACTCCGTCCCAAATCCCCCCACAGTTTTGCAGTAAGGATTTTGGTTCCACAAAGACTATAACCCACATTCACCTGCCCAGATTTGTTCTCCATCCTTTAGGCCCCTCCATCTGCACCTTTGCTCCTCCTCCCTGCCAGGTAGCTCGTGCTGAGTTCCTGAGTCAGCAAGGCTACCAAGAAACCCCCAGACCAGCAGCCAGAGCATTCTCCACCCTAAAACGCCAGTTGATTCCTACCTAGGAGCAAAAGCCAAAGTTCCTACACAGTGAATAAATTAGAATAAAGGTAATACAGGAATATGTCAGGCAATTGTGTTTTTATGGCATTTTTTCTAGTGATAAATGTAATCTATGTCCACTAGGGTGATTGGGAAAATACTGAAAAATATATAGAAGTAAATAAAAATCCTCTGTAACCCAATCAACAATAAAAAGGAGAAAAAACAAACTACTGAATGTTTGTGTATTCTTTAGGTCCTTTTCCCAATACATATCCATAGGATGAATTACTGAACAACTGGATTTTTAAAAATATTTCTTAAGTAACTTTTGTTGAAGTCATAATACAGAAAAATATGCAAACTATAAATGTACAGTTCAGTAAACTTTCAAAGACTAAAGCAGATATACCCTTGCAGCCACCATCCAAATCAAGAAATAAACCATTCCTGCCCCCTCCAACCTGCTGCCCAGTCAGGAGCAACTTCTCCCCCAAATAAAATCACTGTCTTATCCTCAAATACACAAATTAGTCTTGTAAGTTCTTCAATTTCAATGAAATGAATTATCCATTAAGTTTTCTATAGTATTTGATTCTTTCCATTTATATTTTAATTGAGATTAATTCATGTCATTATTGCTCATAACAAGACTTTTTTTTCTTTATTTTATGCTGTTTGGCCTTCCATTATATCAATATAATAGATTTTATCCTTTATACTATTATTTTTTAAGTAACAGATTTGTTGAGATATAATTCTCATACTATTCATCTATTCAAAGTATGCAATTCAGTAGTTTTTTAGTCCATTCACAGATAGATCGTCATCACAATTTTAGAGTATTTTCATCACCTGAAAACAATGCCATACTCCAGCTATCACCTTGTAGCCATGCCCCACCATCCTTTCCAGTCCTATGTAACCATAAATCTACTTTCTGTCTTTATAGGTTTGCCTGTTGTGGACATTTCATAAAAATGGGATTGTATAATGCAGAGTCTTTTGTGACTGGTCCTTTATACTATACCAGAGTCTTTTCAAGTTATTTCTAGATTTGAGGCTATTATAATACTACTGGGACATTATTATACATATCTGTATGTTATATGTATCTATCAATAGATTTGTATCACACAGATACATATTTCTATTGGGATATATACCTAAGAGTGGAACAGCTCAGACATAGGTTATGCTTGTAGTTGGTTATAATTGGTAGTGCCAAACTCTTTTTAAGTTCACACTCCAACCATCAGTGTATAATGAGTTTTCATGGCTCCACACCCTCACCAACATTTGGTGGTGGTGTGGTTTCAGTTTATACTTCTCTGATGACTAATGAAAAAGAACATCTTTTCATGTGATTTTAAGTCATTTTTTTTTATTTTAAGTCATTTGACTATCCTCTTTTAGTAAAGCATCTTTTGAGTCTTTTTTTTTTTTTTTTTTTTTTTTTTTTTTTTTTTTTTTTTTTAGATTTTATTTATTTGGCAGAGAGAAACACAGCCAGAGAGGGAACACAAGCAGTGGGAGTGGGAGAGGGAGAAGCAGGTTTCTCGCCCAGCAGGCAGCCCAATGTGGGGCTCAATCCTAGTACTCCGGCATCATGATCTGAGCTGAAGGCAGAGGCTTAACCACTGAGCCACCCAGGCACCCCTGAGTCTTCTTTTCTTTTGGGTTTTTGTCTTTTTCTACTTGGCTTATTTATTCTAATGTGAGCCCATTTTCATTTATCAGTGCTGCCCAGAAACACCTTTCCCTAATCTGTGGCTTGCATTTTAATTATCTCGTTGTTTAATATTAATACATGTAAATTTTTTATTTTTATAAAATTCTGATTTATGAGTCTTTATGATTCATACTATCCTACTTAAGAAATCATTGCCCACAAGGACATTTAAAAACTCCTCTATGTTACATATAGGAATTTATAGGTATGTTACAAGTTACATCTAAAAACACTGTTTTTCATTGAACAGTTAGATCTAACCACATAGAATGAATTTTGAAATATGGTATGAAGTAAGGGTTAATTTTATTTATTTATTTATTTATTTATTTATTTATTTATATTTTTTTATTTTTAATATCCTTATCCTACTGACCAAGGCCCAAAAAGACCATCCTTTTCCCACTGTTCGGCAGCACTGTCATAAATCAGTAGAAAGGCAAATCAGTGAAAATGTTGGGATTAGTATGTAAAGATTTTAAAATAACCATGACAGATGCATCAAAGAATCATCCAAATTTAAATATACTGAGAAAAAAAATGTTTTTATAAACAAGCATCAGTGACTGATAGGCTAGTAGCAAGTGATCTAACATACATGAAATTGAACTCCCAGAAGCAAGGAAAGTATGGGGTAGAGAAATATTTGAAAAAATATTAGCAAAAGATTTCTGAATTTTTTCAGATATATTTATCCTACGATGTTTACTGGTTTTCAGTGGAGAATTAATCCCAATATTCTAACTTGCTATGAATAGAATTTAGAAGTTAACATAAATGTATATGAATAAGCAGGACATTTTAAAGTCACAAAAAATATGGAAAAATACCTTATTGATTGGAACTGTCCTGAGCATTACTATACTTTTATAAATGCCTACTTACTAAAGGCTAGTAGCATCACCCCATCATAGTAACATGAAAATGTCCTCAGTTTTTCCAGTATTCCTCGGTGCATAACATAGCCATGCGTGCATTGAGGACCCCTCTCAGGTGTACCTGCCACTCTTTCCTTTGTCCACATCCTTTTGAACCTTGTCTTCTAACGCTCACATCTGTCTAACCACACTGACCGTATTCCATCTCATGGCTTTCCTCAAATCCTTCTCCCCCAGATATCTGTATGACTGATTCTTTTCTACTCCTCGGGTCTTTGTTCAAATGTTATTTCCTCAACAAGACCTGTAGGTTGAACAAGACAAAGTAAAAATGTTTCATATTCTTTCCATACTAGTTTGAAATGTTTTTATTTGAAATGCTGTGTATTTTAATTATTTAATTTGCTATTGTCGAGGCACCTGGGTGGCTCAGTCAGTTAAGTGTCTGCCTTCCACTCAGGTCATGATCCCAGAGTCCTGGGATGGAGTCCCACATTGGGCTCCTTGCTCAGCAGGGATATTGCCTTTCCCTCTCCCTGTGCCTACTGCTCCTCCTGCTTATGCTTTCTCTCTCTCTCTTAAATAATAGATTAAAATATACATATATATATATGTATACATATATATATATTTTTTTAATTTGCTCTTGTCTCACTTACCCCACCATTAGCATATAACTTCCTGTGAGAGGGCAGGGAAGTTTACCAATTTTGTTTACTGTAGTGTCTTCAATATCTTAAATGAGTGAAATATTATCATTGTTAACATTTTTCTCAGGGCTGACATATAGGCAACCTTAATTTATTCCTGATAACTCCCTATATCTTTCAAGGTATTCCTTCAGTTTTCATGAATAAGTAGGCCTAGTAGTACTCCAGTAATTTACATTTTTAAGGTATGTTTGGGTTTCTTAGCAAAAAGAATTACAGTAATCACAGTTCCAGCTTTTTAACCACGGACAATAAGAAATACGATATGAGTGTTTCCAAAGCAACAAAAAGCACTACCTGATTAAGGAGACTGAGGGTTCCCCCTTATTAGATTGAAGTATCCGACCAAATTGCTGAGGGCCCCCTCACAGAGAAAAACTGCTTAGAGCTATCATCACATACCAAAAATTTGTCTTTCAATTATAAGCTAATTTGAATCCAACTTTTTTTCTTTAGGCATTCAGGCTTCAGGATGGATGATGAACTTTCAAATAGGAAAGCAATGGAAAATCATAAAAATCACTACAAACTGTGCTGCCAGTGGAATGCGTGTTTCTTTGTAGCATATGCAGGGTCAAGGAGAATTCTACTCCTGCGTTATACAATCCCCCAACAGCCTGCCAACCTATTGTCTTAATCCAGGTGAGTCTGGAAAGCAGAGCCTGAGACAAAGGTAGGCACACATTCTATTTGGGAATGTGATCCAGGGAGCAGGAATGGAAGAGAGGGGAGTGAACAGGGGTAAAATGGAAAGAAAATCCAAGCAAAATAGGTAGTGGTATGAAGTAGTCCTCCACTATTAATGGGTACTTAGCGCATGCAGATCCTTCTAGGTATCTTAACTCAGCTTTGTCTCAGAACCACTCACCTCTGAAGGATGAAGGGAGAAGCATTTATCTCTCAGCAGCCATCTCCTCCTCGCTGAGGGCTGCTCCTATGCGGTATTAACTTCTCCATCACTATGGGTTGCAAAGATCGAAGCCTCTCAGATACCAGAGCATTAACACATTGCCGCTCCAGAGAAGCCTTGGGACAGGAAGCTAGATTCTTGATGCATACCTGAAGCCAGGCACTATCAGCACTGAGCAAGGCAAAACCTCCTCTAACTATTCACGAGACCTGTGGCTGGAATTGGAGGTTACAGAGATGTGGGACAGTGCGTAAGAGGCATCTCATAAGTCTATAGAAGGTGTTCCTAGCCTCACCTAAATCTCTATCCTCCTGTCTATCATCAAAATTTCAGTGTCCTTCATCTGGGTATTTTGGTCAAGCATCTTCCTTCAGTTCAGGTCATGATCTCAGGGCCATAGGATCAAGCCCTGCATGAGGCTCTGTGCTCAGCATGGATTCTGCTTGTCCCTCTCCTCCCCTAGCTCACATGTGTGCTCTCTCCCTTTCTCTCTCAAATAAATAAATAAAATCTTAAAAAAAAAAAAAGTTTTAATGTCCAGAACAAGGTTGGCAAAAGGGTTAAATTAGGAAGGTTAAATGTATTAGAATGTATATTAATAATCATTCTAACCTGGAGTGATGTTGATTAGAAATTGACATCAGTACTTGAAAGATTCAAAAATGATTCTACTTAAAAAATTGGACCATTGGATGGAGATATTAGACTTTGTCTAAACTCATGTAATCTCAAAAGCAATCAAGAATTGTTTGGGGGGAAATGGAGAAATAAAATTAACCATTTCTTGTGTTTCTGTGAGCTTTATAAATCAATATCATTAAGTGAAATATTGTTTTCTATTGTCACATAGCACCAATGATACAGAGCTTATAGCCAATTAAGGGAAAATTGGTAGAAACCCAGAAAGGAAAAGTATTGGGATGATTTCCATCACATAAAGTGTTGTCATTAATATTGGTTGGAACTGGGGGGAACTTTGTGCTTTAACTTAGGGTTCCTCTATGAGGCTCTCTTACCAGAAATGGTTCTCTCTCCGCTTGTACCTTGAGCTGTTATCATTCTCTTTTATTTGGTCTGGAATTGCCACAAATGAGATAAAACTTTTGAATTACTCAATTCAGTATATGTTCATCTCCTACTATTTCCTGTGTATCGGTGCTATACATATCAATAAGACATATCCATAAATTTCAGAATACATATTCTCTTAATGTTCACCTAGAACATTCACCAAAATTGACCATATGATGAATCACAAATCAAATCTCAACCAATTTCCAAAGATTGAAATCATATGAATTTCATGATTCATGAATTAAACCAGAAATAAGTTATGTAAAAATAAAAAAAAATTTCTAAGTGCTTGTAATTCACAGAACATACTCTTCATGACCCATGAGTCAAACTATAAATCACAGTGGAATTTAGAAAATATTTTTAAATGAATGCTAATGAAAGTATAATATATCAAAACTTGTAGGATGCTGTGAAAAGAAATGCTTACAGAAAATTTATAGCTCTCAATACATATATTAGAAATTTTACAAAAAGATTGGCTGTCAGTGTTCCAAAAAGCCAGGGGGGGAAAGAACCCAAAACTGTGCAAAGTTTCTTTTCAGACATTGGACAACAGGCATAAAGGACTGAGCACTGTAAAGGAGTAGTAAGGTAACCCTACATTTGCCCTGCTTTTCTGAGTTTTCGCACTCTGGATTATGTTGCAGTCTTGCTGAGTTAAGGAGGCAATGACTGGAATTGAGTGAAACTGAGATGTCTTGAATTTTCAGAGCACAGTACCAGCGAGGAGGAAGTTTTGCAGAGGAAGAAACTTCAGAAATCCGCACACAGATCCCTTTGTGTTCATTGCTGAACACTAAGCTTAATTCCCAAAACCGGCATGAGATCAGGAAACAATTTCCATCCAGCCTAGTGCTCACTGGGAACTTTGGATATTCACTAGGATCTCAAGAAGGTTATACCTTATGTAAGAAGGGCTAAACTAGCCTGAGAATAAAATCTACACTAGACTTGCCCCCTCCCCCAAAATGGCTTAAAAACAAGCCTTAGTAGTATGGAGCTGATTCATAAGTAGCTACCTGCCAAAACAAAGTCCAAGTGTGTTAGTTCAGGTCCTCTAAGAAGCACATGCAAAGACAGGGTTAGTTTTACAAGAGATTTATTTGGGGAAATGGCTGTGACTGTTAAAACAGAAAGGAAGTCAGAGAAGGCAGAGGAAAGAAGGAAGGAAGGTGGGTTGAGTAGTAAGAGTCTCAGACTGCAACACAACTGAAGAAAGCCAGTTACCTAACAACCATGCAGGGGCACCTACCTATCATCTTGTCAAAGAAGGGGCTTTGGGGCCATCTTCCACCACAGGGAAGTCCATAGCTTTTCATAAAGTACTATTCAGGCCCATATGACTGCATCAGTAAATTCTCCCAAATCTTTAAGAAGAAAAAAAAAATACCAATCTTACACAATTTTTCTACTAAACAGGAAAACACAAATCCACCCTAAAACTTGTTTTATGAGACAAGCATAATTTTGATTCCAAAACTTGACAATATGAAAATGGGATAGTATAGATTGAGACAACATAAAAGACAGGATTGTCAAATCAGACTCAAAGACTCACAGGAATAAGAGATTTTTACCCATTATAAAGTTTTGCTAATAATCTCAAGAATATAAGCAATCAAGAGGACAGGTAAAAGAGAAAGGAGTCTTGAACCGTGTTTACAGTTCCCCAGATTCTTCCTTCTGGCATTGGACGGGCTTATTTGGCTAAACTGGAAAGATATGTTCTTTAAGTGAATTCACTACCACACAACATGGAGCATTTTAGGTCATGACACTTCTCTATTTATACCCAGGTAATTATGTAACTTACATGGCATTTTCCTGGGGGCCATGCCCCATAAATTCATAGATTTTGGTTTTGCTTACCACAGTCAATCCTGAATCAAGGGCTTCCTGGTAAAACACTTCATAGATAAGGACTCACCTCCTAATAATTAATACTACTTGATTTACATAAATTCTGTTATCAATATGTTTACGAAGAGATTAGCCTGGGTTATCTGGGTTATCTTCTTTCTTTCCAGGAAACACCCCTGAATGTTTCCAGGTGATAAATTAATTGGAGGTTAACTACTTAACTTTCTCCTGATCAAAAGGCAGTAATTCTCATAAACATAGAGGCTAAAGTACTAAATAAAATATTATCAAATAGAACCTGAAATATGTAAAGAGGCTAATACATCATGATGTTGGTTTGACATTTTGAAAATTAATTAATGCAATTCATCATGTAACAGGTAAATGAGAAAAAAACATGATAATCTCAATAGATGCAGAATAAGCAACTGACAAATCAACACTCATTAGCACCATATACTATCAGCAAACTACAACTAGAAGAGAATTTTCCTAACCTGATAAGGATCTCTACTAAAAACTTACTGCTAGCATAAATGCTTAATGGCCAAACATGGAATCTTTCCCCTTAATACTGGAATTAAGGGAAGGATGTTCACTTGCATCACCTCTATTTAACATTGCTTTTGATGTCTAGCCAGGACAGTGAAGGAGAAAGAGGGAGAAGAAAGCAGGAACATATATCACAAAATAGAATAGAATAGAATAGAATAGAATAGAATAGAATAGAATAGAATAGAATAGAATAGAATGAATAGAATAGAATAAAATAAAATAATAAAATAATAAAAATAAATAAAATAGTAAATAAAATAAAATAGTTAACCATGTGATTGTATAAGTAGAAATCTGAAATTATCTAGAAATAAACTATTTGAGTGTGAATTTAGCAAGAATAGCATAATACTGAATCACTATCAAAATCAACTGCATTACACATCCTGGTACTGGATCAATTAAAATATTTAAAATTTAAAATAGTATTGAAGACATCAAATACCTAGAAGTAAACCAATTGTAATATTTATGATTTTTCTACAGGGTAAATTATACTGCAAAGAAAGGGGCACCTGTCTGGCTCCATTGGTCAGGCATGTGACTCTTGATCTTGGGGTCCTAAGTTCCGGCCCCACATTGGGCACAGAGTTTACCTTAAAAAAATGTTGCTAAGAGAAATTAAAGAAGATTTAAATAAATTGAAGTATAGATAATGTTAATGGAAGGAAAACTCAACATTTTAAAAATCAGTATTTTTAATTTGTACCAAATTTATCTATAACTCCAATGTAATGCCAATCAAATCTCAGAAGTTTTGGGGTTTTTTTTTGAGAAAATTAATGAACTGAATCTAAAATATATATGGAAATAGAAAGGACCAAGAACAGCCAATAATCTTAAAGAAAGAACAAGCTGGAAGACTTAACACTACCAGATATCAATACTCATCACACAGCTATAGAAATGAAGACAGATAGTGTTTGCACAAAGGTACACTAATAGACTAATAGAATAGAGGAGAAAACTATGGGTATTTTTCTCTAAAGCAAACAATTTGTTCTTATACCAGCACCTATACCCACCCAAACTTATCCCCCCCACTCAAACTAGATAGCAAGCCTCACACCTTGAGGAAGAGAGGCCATAAAACAAACAAGCTTAAGAAAGGTTAGTTATTGGCTTTTGAGGTTCCAAAGACCACAAACATCTCATAAAATTTAGGGTTAGAGGGATATTTGTCTTGCTAATCTCTTCATGCCCTACGGGCTCCAAACTCACTCAAAGAAAGGGGGTGGGAAGAAGCACTAAGTGAGAAGAAAATAAATCACAGTTGGAGAGAAAGCAAATGAGTTAATGGCTGGTGAGGGTTTCTGAAGAACTTCAATATTCTAAATTAGAGCATAAAAGAACCCCCAGAAGAAATTTACCTGATCTAAGAATGGAGAGACCAGTGCTCTACCTCCTATCTGGTTATCTTGAGAAAGCTCCATAGTTTTGACACTGTGTAATTAGGAACTGGAGTAGAAATATCTGCATTGAACAATTAGGCAGATGGATTCTGAACTACTTCACAGACATTATGGGGTCACAGAATCAAGTCAGTGTTTTTCTTGATGCAATTAAAAATACTTGAGAGGGGTGCCTGGGTGGCTCAGTTGTTAAGCGTCTGCCTTCAACTCAGGTCATGATCACAGAGTCCCAGGATCGAGCACAGCATCGGGCTCCTTGTTCAGCGGGAAGCCTGCTTCTGCCTCTCTCACCCCACTGCTTGTGTTCCCTCTCTAGCTGTGTTTCTCTCCGTCAAATCAATAAATCAATCAATAATCTCTTTTAAAAAAGAAAAAGAAAAAGAAAACTCTTGAGAATGACTGTAAGAACTAATAGACCTGAGGGACCTCTTGGGCAAAGATGTGGTATGAACTCTCTGAAGAGGTTATGAATGGAAATGCAAAATCTCAAAAGATGTCAGCAGGGAGGGTGATATCAGTGTGAACAGATGCCAACCCAGGATCAGATATATCCCCAAAAGCATGACATGACCTAAGTCCTCTGGAGCTCAGCGGCAGCCCTAGGTAGAAGAAGAAAAGACATTGCAGTAAATTATTTTAAAATATAAGGCCTATGTTCCTGGAAAATTATTAAAGTGCAAGATTTGGTGAATATGTGTGTGCTTGCCATCAGGCAGAATGAGAGATTAAGAAATAAGTTCAGATGGAAAAATAAAGTCACTTCTCCCACACACCCGAGTATGGGACTTACAAGCTACGGTTCGTAATATACCAACACCAAAGTTTTTGAGCAGGAACACTAGACAGGATTGCCTGGAGCAAACCATATGTATTCAGTTCTTTCCAAACAGGCTGCAAGGCACTGTAAGATCAGGGAGACATTTACCAAATTATCTTCTGTGGAATACTAGCTCCATAAGATATGAATTAATGTTAGGAGACAAACGAAGTGGGAAGATTTCTTCAGTGCCAAATTCTCAAAGGCATTCCTATTTGAATGGGTATTTTTCCCATAACCCAGCCACCCTATCCCCCTGACACCTTTGAATGTTTAACACAACTCTCCAAATGACATGATTTGACCTGGCCCATGTGGGAGCATTGTGATATATGGGCCCAGATCCCTCTTCAAGAAGGACTTGTTCCTCATTTACTGGGAGTACTGTGAGTAGGCAGCCTACAGCTCACAGCCCTCTTTGGGAATTGCCTCTTCTGCAGAGAACCAATTTATGTAATGTTGGCCCTCCTCATGGGGTTGCCCATATTCAGTGACCTATCAGTGCAAGGGTAGAGAGCTGTTCTCTTGCCCATCTTAGGACAACTCTGAAGGTCATTTCAACTCCATAACTCCCCCATGGCACTGGCCAAAGCTGTGGTTGTACCTGCATTACAATTCAGCTTCTCTCTTTCTTCCTTTTTCTACAAGTGTTGGTCCTATTGGCTCTTCTTAATAAAACTCCTGCAGGTAAAACACATCTCAGAGTCTGAATCCTGGAAAACCCAGTGAGATGCCTCCCAATTCTATTGGCCCACTAAAACCTTTCTTCTCCAAGTACCTTTTGGATGCCTGTAAGTACAAGCGTAAGAACTGGTATTTATGTGGAGGTTGCGGGAGGGGTGCCTGAGACTTGAACACCAGCCCATGAATTCCTTTGCTATTTGAAACTAGCCCAATTTTGAAATATAAGTGTCTAATTTTTTAAGTGCTTCAGAATCCATTATCTATTGAGGTAGATGCAGAAGTTGTAACTATTTTATGATGTATGCAAATAAGTTTTATTTTTTTCTACAAAAATGCGTAAGTCTCTAAGGTGATCAGTGGTATTGGATAAAATGCACTCATTTCCACCTGGCGAATACAACTATTTTGCAATCACAGCTGTCTTTGGATATAGAGTGGGAGAAAAAGAGGGAAAGTACAACAAAAGCCTCTGAAAATCAGTTTTCAAGAAATAAAAATTGGACAGTAGGATTTCCACAAAACTGAAAAAAATCTTCAGAACTGGAAAATCTATCCCAAAAAGTCCAATGAGTTATAACACATTTAACTTATTAAAATATTTGTTTTTGGCAAACCACTTGGTAATATCATTTCAAGATGTTAGTTATATTACCAAAAAAAAAAAAAAAAGAGGGAATGAATATTTTTTTACAAATCTTTGAAAGAATCACTTCTTTAATTCTAACACTACTTTGGAACAAGGAGCTGGCTTGAAAGACTAACACCTAAATGATCAGAGAGAGGGAACATGATCAGCATAGAGTGAGTCCCAACCAAGATGAGATGCAGGGAGCCTCTACAAATGTGGCTGGGGAGGAGTTTGCTTCAGCTCACTTAAATAAGCTACTGTCTATGGCTCACAAGGGTCCCGTTCTTAATGAGGTGGTGCGTAGCAGCAGCACACTGTGAATCCAAATAGCAGATGGCAACACTGTTGAGTAGGCTGGCAGTCTGATGTCTAGCCACCAACTGGCAGTAATCATTATTAAACTGATTCATGTGCCCAGGGAAAATCTTCATAAGAGTCTTAGCAAATGTGAGCAGTGAGAAGCAAATGATCTGCTATTCCTATCTTCTATGGTTACTACATGTATTTTAAAAAATATTACCCCCCAAGGCAACCCACGTGAAGAAATGGTATGTCCCAGTGTGAACTAGGAGCCTTATTCCTTTCTTATATACTAATGTACCTTTAAACATGATAGCTATGATTTCTCTATTGGGTAAATAGCTTTTACTTGAAGGAGATAGCTTCATAGCTTTGACCCTATGGACTCAAGGCAAATATTCAGTGATAGGCAGGCACTTATAGATTCTCTAAATAAAGCTTCTGTGAAAATGGCACTGTGAATCTAGTGATAACATATTCTGTCTCACATAATGAAGCAATGGCCTAAATTGCCTATGGTCCATCTACTTAAGTCAGGTAACTCATCCCTGGGTAAAAAGCTTGTCATTGCAACTCTTGGTTAGTAATGCAAAGTAAAACAGCCACTAGATTTAGAAAACTGTTCTCATGTAAGGACCTTCCTCTTAAGTAAAAATCTGGAAGGGATTCATTTTTTAAATTCTGTCTTTACAAATCAAAATTCTAAGCAAACAGCATTTTTTTCTTTTCAAATATTAAAAGGATCTGTTGTCACCAATAAAGCCAATTTCTGCATCATTATATATTAATAAAGAAGATGTAAAGTAGGGCTTTTATTGAAAAACAAACTCCTGCTTCATTCGCTTTTAATATGCTTATTCTTACATTAAAACAAAACAAGCCTACCTGTTCTCTAAATCTTTATTACTTTTGTTTTCTAAAACTAAGAAACTAGGTTTCCCTTATGTCATGTGCTTAACATAACAAGGAGAAAACACTACAGTCAAATGTCAGGTATCTCACATGTCATAATCACAAATATCATATATTATTTTTATGGTAATTTTTTAATGGAAGCAAAATGTTAAACCTTTTATTTTTTTAAAGTGTTAAGATCTCTCTGAATAGATTCTCTTTGGCTCTAATCCAACTCGGGCCGAAATATCATTTATAACTTCTGGAGAGAGTTCCTGTGTCCTGGATCAAACATGAGGGTGATTCTTTCCCAAAATTAGATACCCTAACCCTGATAAGAAAGCTCAAAAGCAAGGCCATATACCATCTCTCGAATCTTGCAATAATTATTTCCAAACAAGAAATCAAATGCCAGAAGTCATTATGTACTTTAATATATTTTTTAAAGATTGTATTTATTTGAGAGAAAAAGAGAGAGAGTGAGTATGAACAGAGGTGAAGGGGGGCAGAGAGAAAAATAGACTCCCTGTAGGGAGTCTTATGTGGGGCTCAATCCCAGCACCTTGGGATGATGGCCGGAGCTGAAGGCAGCCACTTAACCAAGGCAGGTGCCCCTAGCCTTTAATATTTGAGGCCCAAAACTGCAAATCAATGAAAGGTTTACTTAGATTTGCTTGTCTTTTTGTTACTTTACGAGAAATAATTTATATCCATGTTGGAAAATAAGATGTCTATATCTTGTCTGGGAAAATAAGTGCCATGAGAAAATAAGTATAGTATCATGTGTTAAAAGATGTCTAAAAATGGTGGCACATGAGTTCCTTAAAATGGCTAGATGTCCTTAAAATATTCAGCAATTCGTTAGACAACAAAATTATGTTTTTAATCATACATTATAAAATGTTATATATTAGGAAAATAAGATAGAATGAAGAATATTTGTCCCTGGATATTAGACCCTAACAATAGTAGGTATAAAAGAAAGCCAGCAGTGAATAGTTTAGCTCAAAGGACATATTTCCAGGTATTTGTATACAATATTTAAAAACTTGAAGGTGAATAGGAAATAGGATAGTAATATTACAGATCCTCAATTTGAGTAAATTGACCACATTACTAAAAGATGAATATTCTTTTAGAATATTTTAGAAGAGAAGAATTACAATGGTCATGAGCTAGGAATGATAGAAATTCATTCCTGAAAATTTGTATGTACCAAATGATTGTTTTCTCTTCTTTCACCTTTTACTAAAATGGCCTTTGTGAAAGACATCTATGAGATCTTCTTGCCAAAATCAAAGTTTCATTCTGTGGCTCTTGCTTACTTTGACTGTCAGGGGCATTTAATGCAACTGATCACTACCACCATCTTGAAACACTTTCTTGGCTTGGTTTCCAGGAGAGAAGTGCTCTTGTCTGGTTTTCCTCTTTCCTTACTGCAATTTGTTGTTCATTTTCTCTTTAGCACTTCATCAAAATCCTGACCTTTGGACATCTGAATATTCTTTGATATTCTTTGATATTTGTACATTCTCATATCTGAATGAACTCAGACATTTTGCTATGTACATTCTAATCAGGGCAAGGACTGTGTGTGTCTGGTTTACTGCACCATGTCTAGTACATAGAGGACATTCAAATATCTGTTAAAGGAATGAATGGATACTGGAACAACATACCTAGTTTGAATGAATGAATGTAAGCACAATGATGATGACCTGGAAATTAAATAGCTCCTAACCTGATTTCATGGAGGTCGGTATAAAGATCATAATCCTCGTCTTTAAAACAGAAATTGAAATTTTGGTAGGTCAAGTTGCCCAAAAACATGCAGTGTCTAAGTGTCAGAGCTGAGACTTATACTGTTGCTGTCATAGTCCAAAGGCCTTGGTCATCATTCACCATTGTACTTACTGATAAGTACAAGAGACGATGAGGGGACTAAGAACCCTACTTCAGCTTACATATCTCCTGATCCTTTGCTATCATGATAGTCTTGAAGTTGATGGCTCTGATGTTAATAGGACTACAAATGCTATTTTTCTCACATTCAAAAGAAAAATGACCTGCATGATTTCACAGTGGTGGGATGGAGCCCCATGTTGGGATTCTCATTCCCACTCTGCTTCTTCCCCTCCCATGCTCTCTCTCTCTCAAATAAATAAATAGTTTTAAAAAAAGAAAATGACCTTGTTCCTTATTTATAAAATGGAGATGAAAATACTATTAGTCTATCTTTCACAGATTGTTATTTTTAGGGTAAAATAATAAATATGCAAAGTTTAAGTTGTTACACAAAAAATGGATAATTTCCATTAATTATTAATATGAAGAGGTACTAAAAGAAGTGGACAGGCAGAAAAATCGCCCTACTGACAGGGAAAGAGTGGAGAAACAAGAAGAAGACAATCAAGAAAGAGCTAGAACATCCCTCTCTTACCTAACCCTGTCAGTTAGGCAAATAGAAGAAAAGAGAACTAATGTTCTCTAGTTCCCATGTAAAAGATAATGAACATTCATTACACAATTAAAAGAATAGAAAGATCATTGACTTAGCCACACTACATTCAAAAAGAAAAAGAAAAATAAAGACAGTCATAAGGACAAAAGTCTGCCAAAGCTATGAAAAAAAACCAAAAACCTGGTGATTCTGCAGTTAATTTGTTTTGTACCTCTGTGATTTTACCTTCCATTGACTCCAGAGACATTACTATTAGCATATCCCAAGGATGACTGGAGAGAGTAAGTAGGGGAAATTAGGTTAATGAGGCAGCATAGAGGAAGGCAATTCTCTGACCTCCTGGTCCTCAGAATATGCAGGTCTTTAAACTGTAATCAGGTAGCACAGTTAGGAATACTCCCAAGATTTCTTCTCACCACTGGATTCCAGGTTGTAGTATTCAATTATTATAGAAAATGGTGACCAAGATCAACTTAAATTCTGGGATTACTAAAGGTACTTTCTTCCTTTGTTAGCAATATAGTCATCAAATCTCCCTTAGGGAGACTAAGGCCTGTCACTACAGATACCCAGATTTCTTGGTGATGTTTGTTTCTCCACAGCAGACATCACACAAGACATTTCACTTATTTAGCCAAAAGTGTTTCTTAACCCAAAAAGTACAAAGGTATGGCCTTTAGTAAGCAAACCAGGACCTAGAGCTCTGGAGTCTGTTAGATCAGTATCTGAGTATCAGTTCACATAATTTAGCAAACAGAAGAGTCAACGCCAGTCTCATTATGCTCATTATTTAAATAGATACAGCCCTTCAACAAGGATGATTTTTAAAAGATTTTATTTATTTATTTGACACAGAGAGAGAAATCCCAACTAGGCAGAGAGGCAGGCAGAGAGAGTGGAGGAAGCAGACTCCCTGCTGAGCAGAGAGCCCGATGTGGGCCTCGATCCCAGGACCCTGAGATCATGACCTGAGCCGAAAGCAGAGGCTTTAACCCACTGAGTCACCCAGGTGCCCAACAAGGACATTTTTAAAGACCCATGATAATATACTTAAGGTGATCAGATTGCCTGGCAGAGTCAGTTTTCAGTAAAGCATGGCTGTGATTACTATCAAGGTTGTTAATCATTGGAGTGGTGATCCCAAAATTGGCTATAACTTTATTTTCACCACATCTGGGTTTTTTTGTTATTGTTTTTTGTTTGAATAAAAAAAGAAATTCTTGGAGCGCCTGGGTGGCTCAGAGGGTTAAGCCTCTGCCTTCAGCTCAGGCCATGATCTCAGGGTCCTGGGATTGAGGCCCACATCGGGCTCTCTGCTCGGCAGGGAGTCTGCTTCTCCCTCTCCCTCTGCCTGCCTCTCTGCCTACCTGTGATCTCTCTCTCTCTCTGTGTCAAATAAATAAATAAAATAATTTTTTTAAAAAAGAAATTCTTAAATGTGTTTATATAGCACCTATTATAAAGATTTAGGAATTTATCTGACAATCACCCCCAAGTTCTCTTTCAAATTTATTTATTAATAGACACAAGGAACACTAAATGCCAACTATGTGCTAAGTACCAGAAGTCTAAGATCTAGAGTAAAAATAATATATAAGACAGTAAAAGTAAAATAATATATGACAGTAAAAATATATAAGACAAAAATAAATATAAGACAGACCCCATTCTAAGAAAATATATGAAGAATAATTTCAAGAAGAAAATAAACATCACAAGAGAGGCATAAACAAATACTATGAGCATTCAGAGTACATGGTTCTTATGAGTGAAGGAAACTGGGAAAGAATCATGGAAGGGGTGGTATTTGATCAGCACCTTAAAGTAAGCACAAAATTTAGCTATGCAGAGAGGAAGTAGATAAATGAATGGATGATTCATGAATGATTCACTCATTCCAAAATCTTCCCATGGCTCTACTCTCTGGAGGTCAGGCCTCATGGTGCCTGTACTCTGATGATGAACAGAAAGGCCACAAGAAAGTGAAGAGACATGAGCAAGAAACACGGAGTGGTTTATGACGGCCAAAGGGAAGAGCGGCCGATAATAAATCAGCAGGTATTAAATACTGATGTAAAATATTTGGACTTTATTCAAGTCTTCTGGAAAGAAATTTCAAGAACATCAACCCCATGTTAAAGTTAAAAGCAAAAGCTAGAGGTCTGGCTGAAAGGACAAACAGACTCAGAGAGCATTGCTAAAAGATAAACTGAGGCATACTAAAATTTGTGCAAGAGTTCCTGGGAGGAAAAATCTATTTCAATCAGGCAGCCCCAAATTGGAAGTGGTCAGGAGCATTCTGCCAGCAGGAGCCAGGGGAAAGACTTACACAGAAAGAATGCAGAAGCAAAGACAGGAAATTATTGACTGGCTGTAGTTTAAAGCCTAGTTGATAGTTTGTGATTGGTTCCTCTTAGTGTTTTGGTTTTGTAAACTTGAGGTATTTACAGGCTTAGATCCTGGTTTGCATAGTAAGCTACCGCAACATTAGAGCTACATCAAGTTAATGACCTCCTTGTTCAGTTTAACAACATGCATATTAAGACTGGGGGAATGGGAACAGTGTCTAAAATTCTTTCTAGCAGTGTTTGAAATGTATCAGAAGGAAGGAAGTCTGGAGATAGGGACACAACAGATAGGAGGTAATTTCAGTAGGTTAGGAATGAAATAATGAGGACCAAAACTAAAGCTGGAAGAGACAAATGAGACACCATGACGGTGCTTCATGAGTCTTCATAACCCCATTCTCCCTTCTCCCAAGACAAGGAACTTGGTTAAATTAAAAAAAAAATTCAAGTCCATGTCTCTCTCAACATTTGTACTTAACAGGGATGTAAACATTTCCATTTTAAAATTATACATAAAATTGATAGGTGATCGAAAACTCAGTTCATCTGGAAGACTCTAACACAAGCACATACTGTATAAGACGGCAGCTTACCAAACTACCCATTATTTTTCATTCCGACATTGTGCCATCTGTCTGCCTCCATCTTACCTGTGTCTTTTTTTTTTTTTAATATTTTATTTATTTATTTGACAGAGAGAAACACAGTGAGAGAGGGAACACAAGCAGGGGGAGTGAGAGAGGGAGAAGCAGGCTTCCCGCCGAGCAGGGAGCCCCATGTGGGGCTCGATCCCGGGTCTCCGGGATCATGACCTGAGCCGAAGGCAGTCGCCCAACCAACTGAGCCACCCAGGCGCCCCTTACTTGTGTCTTCCTCAGAGATTTTCAGTTAATTCCTCCCTTAAAGTCTAAATCATTGGACAAATACTGAACTCCTTTTGTGGCTGCAACCAGCAAGGCATATCCTGCTAACTTTCAATCTGGCCCATTTGTGTGTGATGACACTTTCTTGAAGCAACTAATATCTCTATGAGAAAAAGCCCTATGTGTGACTTTTCATTATGAAAATATCCACTGGGTACATGACATTATTCAAGAAAACACAAAAGCTTGCAGAACAAGAAAACAGCTGAAAGAGCAGCAAGACAAGATACATCTTTCCTAATAAAAACATGGCAATATATTTTGTTATCTGGGAAAAGTAGAGAGGTTATCTGAAGAGATATATAAGCTTAAAAAATACCATGAGAAATATGTTCACACATAACTATAAACATATGAATAGAGATATATAAAAATCAAAATCATCATATTCACATCCTCCTAGTGTCTGCTTATTTCCACCTCCCCTCACCCTCCTCCACTCTACTACTCATGAAGTTATAAGATTAAGGGGCCTGAGGAGTTCACTTAACCCATCCATTCCCCTAATCACCCATACTTAATTATTTTAAATGTTGCAGGTTATAGTCTACTAATTTACTCATGCCCTTACATAATTTCAACCAATGCACTTTCTTCCCCCTTCTGGTACAAGATAAAGACCAAACTCATTGTGGCATAAAGGCCCATTAGGTTTAGCCATATTATAGCCTTTTCTCCTTTTCTTTTTGCATGCTTGCACCTGCTGTTCTCTCTGCTTGGAATGGTTCCTTCCACTGTGAATGAACTCCAACAAGAAAGTTCAAAGATCACTTCCTTGGTGAAGCTGATGGTGCTCCTTACAGCCCAAGAATGCTTTCTTAAAACACTGCTACTTATCCTTGATATTTTCTACAATTGACCTGTCACCACACCTAAACTTAATGAAATTCGTGAAATCAGAGAGAGATACTGTGTTATCAGTCACAGTGAGAACCAAAACCAGGTCCCTATGCACACAAACACAGGTTTACTCTCAACATTAAGAATTTTACTACTTGGGGCACCTGGGGGCACAGTCGTTAAGCGCCTGCCTTTGGCTCGGGTCATGATCCCAGAGTCCGGGTATTGAGCCCCGCATCGGGTTCCCTGAGGCCTGCTTCTCCCTCTCTCACTCCCCCGCTTGTGTTCCTTCTCTAGTTGTATTTCTGTCAAATACATAAATAAATAAAATATTAAAAAAATAAAAATAATTTTACTACTCAACTGTCTTCATTAGCAAAATTTACTATTCTAGGAGATTCCTTCTCAGTAAGATAACAGTGCAAATAATTATACTGTCCATCCCAGGACTTTCCTAAAATCCATCAAGTCAGCAAAAAATATCAAACAAGTCACACACTAAGACTCTTTAATGGGGGGGGGCGCCTGGGTGGCTCAGTGGGTTAAAGCCTCTGCTTTCAGCTCAGGTCATGATCTCAGGGTCCTGGGATCGAGGCCCACATCGGGCTCTCTGCTCAGCAGGGAGCCTGCTTCCTCCTCTCTTTCTGCCTGCCTCTCTGCCTACTTGTGATCTCTCTCTCTGTCAAAAAAAAAAAAAAAGACTCTTTAATAGGGGCACCTGGGTGGCTCAGTCCATTCAGTGTCCAGCTCTTGGTTTCAGCTCAGGTCAGGATCTTGTGGTCGTGGGATGGAGCCCCACCTCCAACTTGCGCTTGAGATTCCCTCTCCCTCTTTCTGTGCGTCTCCCCTCTCACATTCTCTCTCAAATAAATAAATAAATATAAAGTTTAAAAAAAGACTCTTAATAAATGTAGAAAAAAGAAAAACTTAGGGGCACCTGGGTGGCTCAGTTGGTTAAGCTACTTACTGTTTCTGCTTAGGTCATGATCCTGGAGACTGGGGATCGAGCCCTGTATCCGGCTCCCTCCTGGGGGGGGGGGGTAGGCCTGCTTCTCCCTCTCTCACTCCTGCTGCTTGTGTACCCACTCTGGCTGTGTTTCTCTCTGTCAAATAAATAAATAAAATATATTTTTTAAAAAACTTAAAATGTATTGCAATTATAATAGTAAGAAAATAGTGAATGGAGGAGAATTATTACCAAACAAAATATACAAGTTAATTACAATCCATTCTACTAATTCTTTCTCTAGTGTCTGGCAATTCCTCTGACTTTACTAGCATATTGAAAAGAAGGAAATATTCGTATTTCCTGAGCTCAGCACAAAAGTATTTTCCAGATAAATCTTTGATCAGAACAGAGACAGAGGCAACAAACACCTGAGTCTATGCAACTATCAGTGACATGAGAATTGTGATGGTGTTTTTAATATCTAAGAATTTTTAGGTGAGGTTCAGTGAGGACTGTGCAAGAGAGCAGGCAGAGAGCAGTTATCATAGGTGGCAGCTGGGATATGTTCAGGGCCTGTTCATGGGCAGGGAATAGGATGTGCAGTGTGTAGTCTTCTAGGCATTCCTTTGCTATCAGGGCTTTTCTGGTCTGGTGGTTGGAATGTTCCACGCATTGCAAAACATCTTCATCAATGCCGCAAGAAAGTGTGATAAGAAATAACTGTTGGGGTCTACAGTTGAGCAAGAGGCTTGCTGACATCATCAGCAAAATTACCTATATATTCAGCTTTTCCTATGGTTAGTTTCTTCATCTTCTTGTTTTAACTGAAAGTTGGCAGTGCTCTAGGAACACAACTTATCCCTGATCTTCCTCTCAAACTCTATCTTGGATTCTTTAGATAAATGGGTAATTGTAGGCCTAGAGGTTGGATATACAAAATAATCCTGGACTATCCTGTCAAACATATAACAAGGAATGTATCAACAACCACCAGGATCATGTCAAAAGGACTCAGAGCTAACTTGAAGAGTCTTCCAATGATCAAAAAAGGGAAAATTTGGGCATCATTAAGAATACTACCTACCATAGATTAAAGAATAATAAAGATGTTTAAATCCACGAGTTCATAAATTATACTAAACATAATAATAATTGGTCAATATTAGGGGATACTAGAGAATCATCTCATTATTTTGAAAACAGGTAAAGGAAAATGATGATGCATTTATATGAACTATACCACTGGTGTACCAAATGTAAGATGAGGAGAAATTTCTATTCATAAAAATGTTCTAAGGGATTTCCAGTCTCAGCCATGCATGATAAAGTAGCTGGTATTAAACTAACTCTTCTGCCAAAAACAACTATAAAAGCTGGATGACATATATAAATCAACTGTTTGAAGGCATTGGCAAAAAACCAGGACATGGAGGACTCCCTCAGTCCCTGAAAGAAGGGAAGCACATATGGTGAGCTCTACATTCATGCTACGGCTTTTTTATGAGGGCATTTTTCAAATCATGATACAGGGAATAGAGCTCAAACAGAAAGTGACAGTCTTACTGGACTGAGGAAAAAGAGGTCTAAATTCAGGACTGCCAAAGTGGCTTGGAATTGAGCTTCAAAATCCCAGACAGGAGAGGAATTGAGAGAAGGATCCAAAAATCTGCATTCCAATTACTCTCAACTCATGTTAATGCTTCATGGTGTTAATGTATATGGCACCAACTAGCACAAATTGTGGCAAGTGGGTAAATGAAATTATACTGCAGAATTCTTGCATTGGTCAGCAACTAATAAAGCTACTAATTTAAGGTAGACCACCATAAGATATGGGTGTATATTGTAATTCTGTGGAAAACGCAAAAAGAATAATTTTTAAAATGTATAAAAATCCTGTAGAAGGAAAATGGCCTAAGAAACACCACCTGATTAATCCAAAGTAATTCAAGAAAGGAAAAATAAAGGATCAAAGATGGGTTACATAGAAAACAAATAATATGTTGGTAGACATAAACCCAATTGTTTTAATCCATCTCGGAGAGTTATACCAAACTATCAAAGCTGGACAGCTTATAAACAGGAATTTATTTCTTACAGTTCTGGAGGCTGGATGTTCAAGATCACGGTGCCAGCCCACTTGAGCTCTGGTGAGAATCCTCTTCCAAGTTGCAGACTGCTGATTTCTAATTGTATCCTCTAACGGAAGAGAGCAGAGAGTGAAGCAAGCTATCCTTCCTAGACTACTAATCCGTCTCATGAGGGATCCATTATTATGACCTCATCTAATCCTAATTACCAGAATATTCAGTCCATAGCACCAACTAGTAGTTATATGAGATATGAATGGAGCAAAAGACTTTAATTAAAAGACAAAAGCTGTCAGACTGTGTAATAAAAAAAAGAAAGAAAGAAAATGCTGTTTAAAAGATACATGAAATATAAGGACACAGAAAACTTAAAAATAAAGCAGAATGGAAAAATATATACCATGCAAAAATTAAGCAAAAGAAAGCTAGTATAACTTTATTAATACCAACTGAAGTAGATTTCAAGTATTACAGAAATAGTGATATTTATAAATGATAAAATAGTCCATTACAGAGGAAGATAAAATATTCCTAAATTTGTGCCTTCTAATGTATTAAGGCAAAAGAGATAAATCCATAATCATTCTTAGAAACGTTACAATAATTAACAGAATAAACAGAGAAAAATCGGTAAGAATAGTGAAGATTTGAACAACACAAAAAACCATCTTAACCTAATTGACATCCAAACAACACTGCAGCCAATACCTGCAAAAAACAAAAATTTTTACAGTGAAACTTACACATATGCCATATTGATCAGAGCAAATCTTAACATAAAGAACTGAAATCATAGAGTATGTTTTCTGACCAAAGTGAAATTAAACTAATGAAAAATTAGAAAAGGTAACTAGAAAAATTCCTAAATGTTTGGAAATTAAACAATACACTTCTAAATACCTATGAGGAAGAGAAAAAAATTGCAAGAGAAATAGAATTAATATAAATTCTTACAAAGTCACTTTCATAAGTTGATTTGCTTTTGAATTATTCACTTCATAAAACAGTTTTTGAAAACCTTAGAGGAAACTTATGGGCTTTTTCCATTCCTTCAATCTAAAATAAACTTTTTTTTCCCCCAACTCTAGTTTCAGCAATGGCCAGACATATTTGTAAATAGCTGCTAAGGGCTTGATATTTTACTGTCCTTGCTACCGAATGAGGTAGTCTACTACAGTTTTTAGGTGCTAGCCCAAGACACCAGACTCCTGGACCAGAGCCAAAGGGCTTTATTATTTATAACACAGTGGCAGCATGATCTTCAAGCTAATACTGGTTCCCTGTTCCCCATATCCCATAGGGGTAATGTGGAACATCTCAGGTATACGCAGCTCACAACAGTGATCAATTCACTGGTGTGCCCAAAACTGAAGGGTTTCTGATATTCAGGACTCGCTATAATAATCAGAAAAATCTCAGGCAAACTAGGACAAGTTGGTCACCTGTGTGGGTCACACAGAATTTTGTATCACAGCTGTGATGCCCTGAGTTTAGGAAACACCATTCTTTCAAAGGAGACTGCTGACAAATTTGTTCAGCCTTTGCTCTAGAAAAAGACATTATCTTTATTATCCTGGACAGCAAACAAATCTGCCCTTTGCCTCAGAGACACTGTCTTTATCTCCCAAAGCTGTTTGCCAGACAAACATACTTGAAAAGATATTCCAGAACCAGAACTGTCAATGTATCTGCTTAAGAGACGTGCAGAAATGCAAGAGACACATGGGGGAATGTCTCCCAGGAAAATTCTTATAAAATTACAATACAATTATATTACAGTCATCTGTGTACTAATCTGTGTCTTGTCTGTGAAAATGAAGTTTCCCATACTTGGATCAAGTTCTCTTTGTTAATAACCCAACAGTACAACCTACAACTATCTGGTCAATTAATCTTTCACAAAGCAAGAAAGAATATCCAATGGAAAAAAGTCTCTCCAACAAATGGTGTTGGGAAAATTGGACAGTAACGTGCAGAAGAATGAAATTGGACCACCTTCTTATACCATACACAAAAATAAATTCAAAATAGATGAAAGACCTGAATGTGAGACAGGAAACCATTAAAGTCCCAGAGGATAACACAGACAGTAACCTCTTTGACATCGGCCATAGCAATTTCCTTCCGGATATATCTACTAAGGCAAGGGGGAAAAAAGCAAAAATAAACTATTTAGGACTTCTCCAAAATAAAAAGCTTCTGGCCAGTGAAGGAAACAATCAATAAAACTAAAAGGCAATCTGCAGAAGGGGGAGAAGATACTTGTAAATGACATATCTGATAAATGGTTAGTATCCAAAATATATAAAGAACTTAAAAAAATCAAAACCCAAAAAACAAACAATCCCATTAAAATGTGGGCAGAGAAATAAACAGACATTTTTTCCAAGAAGACATCCAGATGACCAACAGACACATGAAAAGATTCTGAACATCACTCATCATTGGAAAATACAGATCAAAACCACAATGAGAGACCACCTCACACCTGTCAGGATGGCTAAGATCAACAGCACAGGAAACAGTGTTGGGGAGGGTGCGGAGAAAGGGCAATCCTTTTACTGTTGGTAGGAATGCAAACTGGTGCAGCACTCTGGAAAACAGTATGAAGGTTCCTCAAAAAAGTTAAAAATAATGCTATCCTACACTTCAGCAATTGCCCTACTAGGCTATCTACCCAAAGAATACAAAAATACTGATTCAAAGGGATATATACACCCCAACGTTTATAGCAGCAATGTCCACAATAGCCAGACTATGGAAATAGTCCAAGTGCCTGTCAACTGATGAACAGATAAAGAAGATGTGGCATGTGCACGCATATACACACACACACACGTGCGCGCACACACACAGGAATATTACTCAGCCATCAAAAAGAATGAAATCTTGCCATTTGCAATGATGTGGATTATGAGAGTATTATGTTAAACAAACAAGTCAGTCAGAGAAAGAATAATACCATATGATTTCACTCATATGTGGAATTTAAGAAACAAAATAAACAAGCAAAGGGGGAAAAAGAGAAAGAGAGGCAAACCAAGAAACAGACTCTTAACTATAGAAAATGAGCTGATGGTTACCAGAGGGCAGAAGGTGGGAGGATGGGTGAGATAGGTGAAGGATGGACGAGGGCACTTGTTGTGATGAGCACAGGGTGATATATGGAAGTGTTATTATATTGTACATCTGAAACTAATGTAATACTATATGTTAACTAACTGGAATTAAAATAAAAACTTAAAATAAAAGAACCCAATACAAAATGTTTGTTCACTATTTTTTTAATAGGAGATTTGTGATAAAGGCATCTAAGTATACTGAAAATGACCTATCTCTATTTTATCTCAGTTGCAAAGATATAATAATAAATACAAAATATATATTTATGTCTACTGTTTTAATTATTCAATGATACACCTACTAAACAGGTCTCTGGGCAACTACCAAAAGATATCAGGGCCCAAGAAAAAGGCAAAGGAATTTAGGAATGGGGAGAAGTAAATCAGAAACAAACAAATAAAAACAAAAACTGGGTCCCCTTTGTTGAATGAAATGTATGTTACGAGACTGAACTAACCTGGACTTCATGAAAATGTGTGTAATTAATTTCCCAGACTCCATCAGTCTCTAGTTCTGGTGGCTCATATTAACTGTAACAATTTCAATTTCACTGGTTGTTTCTTCCATCCAGGAGAATTTCTGGGAGTTCCCAGGGCAGATTTTACAAGCCCTCACCAAGTCTTTTCTCCCCATGCTTCACCATCTACCCACCGGCATCCACTGTCTACTACCAGCTGAGGCCTGGGTCCTATAACATACAAAGTCTCAACCTATATGGTCACTGCATTAGTCTTCTATTGTTGCCTAGGAAATTACCATAACACAGTGACCTAACACAAAGGAATTATATCACGCTTCTCTAAGTCAGAAGTCTGCCATGGCTTAAGTGGGTTCTCTGTTGAGGGTCTTCCAGGGCTGAAATCAAGGTGTCTCTGGGCTGGGTTTAGAGCTGGAAGCTGTAGGAAAGAATCTGCTTCCAAACATGTCTCTTTGCTAGCTGTCAAAAAGGGGCCACTCTTAAACTACGGGCCACCTGTATTCCTTGGCAGGACGCCACCTTCATATTCAACCCAGCAACAGTACAACAAAACCCACCTTGTGCTTTGAATTTATAACTTCCTTTTTTGCTCAGACCTACAGAAAACTCTCCGCCTTAAAAGGGCTCATCTGATGGGATCAGGCCTACCTGGATAATCTCCATTCTTTAAGGTCATCTAACTTGCGAATCCAATCTACAGAAGATATACCTAGATTACTGACTGAATGAGTAACCAGGAGATAAAAATTTCAGTGAGGGTGGAGGGGAAGCATCTTTAGAATCCCATCTACCACAGTTACCTTGTGGGCGAGAGCTCGCACCTCTGCAGAGAGTTCCAAAAAGAACATTGTTCGTGCATCTATACTTGAGAGTTTTTAGAAAATTGGGTCTTTGGGGATTTAAGTACAGATCTGATGCCCTCCTCGAGACTCAACTGAATCCAGTAGGGTCTTGGCTATAAGTCAAATGAAAGTGAACATTTTGGTGCTGTATTCAAAATAACCCCTCTTCCCAGACAACTAAGATTTTGTTATACTTGTCTCTTAAGACAAATGCTTTCTCAGAAATCTTGGCCCATCAGAAAAATGAATCTTTTGGAGAAATGGCCTTACAGTATACCAGGCTTGTCCAGACATGTGTGAATCCTAGTTGAGTCTGCAGTCCTTTTTTGTGCTACATTTACACACTCTTGATATGGGATCTCTGAGCTTCTCGTGGGTCAGATCACTAAGCACACGGAGCTGCTGCTCTCTGTGGAACAGAAGGTATGTTGCTTCCTGAGTAGCTTAGTGTATGACATGTAGTTTGAGATAAACTGAGATTTATGCTTCCCTAGTTCATGTGCCTCCTCAAAGGACAAGCCACAGGGTGTTTGTGCTTGGTAAGGGTAAGGGCAAAGTAAGAATTAACCAAACACATTTCTACAAAACATAGGTACAGAAACAGTGTTGTTTTTGCAAAAAAGTCTGCATGTCCAAGAATCAAGCAAAAAATAAGCCTTTGTTTTCTGAGTATAAAGTCGAGAATAGCAAAAGCAAAGGAAAATAGAGTTAGCATTATAGGAAGGAATAGTTCTATCCTCTCTCTTCACTTTTTTCCATCCAGTTTGCTCTAAATACACAGTTAGCCCAAATGTGGACTTTGAATTGTAAAGGAGACAGACACACATGTAAGGGGAACAGTTAAGGGCCACCAACAATCTGTACTTTTTTTTTCTTGTTAACTGGTGTCACATAAGATCTTCCTTGGCAGAAAGTAACTCTAAATGTAGGAAAGACCACTACAACTCAAGCTACTTAATATATGTCTTACTGTACTTTTTAAGTCTAAGATCTACATAATTACATTCAGCATCTTTTTATGGAAAAAAATTGTTATATGTCCTGACTTCTGAAAAAATATGGAAAAACAGCAAAGTGGATTGTTCAACTTCTTATATGTTTTCAGGGAGTTGTTCTATTAAACCAACCAGTCAACAAACAGTTGATAAAATGAACCAACAAAAGCAATGGGGAATTTAATTGTAAATTTTTATTTTGTTTTTATGAGTCTCAAGATGATTTATGTAAGAGAGAATGATGCATACAAGGAGAGACACCTTCCAGGTTTATATTATACTCACCCCCAAAACTAATGAAAAGCTCTGAGCAAGAACTAGGTTATGTGTTTATGCTCAACCCAGAAAAAATGATAAAATCTCCTTTGAGATTTTGTTTCTAACTCCATGGTCTCAAGTCAGAAAAAAATAAAATAAATACATAGAAAAAAGGAAAAGCTATCTCTGTCTGTGTGTAATTAATGCATTAAATGGACTTTCACAACAAAGTTTAAATCAAATCTAAATTATTGATAGACAAGTATATATAAATCTTTGTTGTTATTGTTGTTGCTGTTGTTAGAGAGAGGGGCATAGGAGAGAGCTGAAGGGGGAGAGGGAGAAACTCTTAAGATCTTAGGCAAGTTAGGCGCCTGGGTGGCTCAGTGAGTTAAAGCCTCTGCCTTCAGCTCAGGTCATGATCTCAGGGACCTGGGATCGAGGCCTACATCGGGCTCTCTCCGTCGGCAGGGAGCCTGCTTCCTCCTCTCTCTCTGCCTGCCTCTCTGCCTACTTGTGATCTCTCTCTCTGTCAAATAAATAAATAAAATCTTTAAAAAAAAAAAAAAAAGATCTTAGGCAAGTTCCACACCCAGTAGGGAGCCTGATGCAGGGCTGCATCTCATGACCCTGAGATCATGACCTGAGCTGAAATCAAGAGTCACACTCATAACCAACTGAACCACCCAGGACCCCTCAGTCCTTTTGATATTTATATTCAGTCAAGAATTCCAAAAAATGTATGCAAGTAATAAAATTCAGGTAAAATTAGAAATGATAACCTAAATCACTTAAATCCTAGCTTCTGTTAACCATAAAGATACAAATGGTGCCATAAAGTGTAATTTCTGGGAATTACAAAGAAAGCTTTGGATATAATACTACATGTCAGAACTTGAAGTCAGATGGACTCAGATTCGATGCTTAATTCTTCCCTTTTCTGACTGTGTAGCCATAAATAGTTTTCTATTTCTATTTCCTCTGAACCTCATTTCTTTATCTGTAAGGTGTAAATAACACCATTCTTGTTTTTGTACTACATATATCTTACATGTGTTCTCTTCATGCATTCTAAGATAGCATGACAGAAACTGACTAAATGTTTCTCAAACATATTTCCTATTTCTGGGCTGGCAGTGAAACTACATTTCCCAGCAGCAATGCATCCTGGTGGTTCACGTGACCTTCTCTCCAGTGGAACTTAAGAAGTACTGTGGCTCATCCAGTCTGAGGCAGTTTCTTTTCCCCTCACAAATCATGTGCTCTCATCAGTTTCTTTGCTTCCCAATATCACATCACAGGTACCTTTCCAAATAATGCATTTTAATATAATTTTTTAAATTTAAAATCACCTCTAATGTTCTTAAAGTTATATTTTATGACTAATAAAATTCAAATTGTTAAAATTTTCATTGAAAAAAGCAAGGAAAAGGTAATAAATCCTGAGCCAAATGGGACACAGGGACAGCAGTGTGAACCAGAAATTTTCTGGGAAAACCAGAAAAATACATATAACCAAACTAGAGAACCAGAGAGAAAAAGAGATGGAAAGATAAATAGATATTGATTTCCTATGCACATGTTAAACCTCCTCAGAACTGAAGGAGATCATATTTCTAATGGTGAAACATCACAGCAAAAAGTAAGAGGCGGCATTAATTATGAGAAAACAAATGATAATTTCACATCAAACCACTGTTGACATTGGACATGTTTTTGTCTTCCAATTGTGATGCTGTCCCTATTTTACTTAAGATATGAGTAAATTTCTTATTTCTGGCATTTTGCAGCCAACTATCCCATGAGAAAAGCAAAGCTGCGAAGTAAAATTCCAAATAGAAAAATCATATACCCGAGGAATAGGTTTACACCCATCCATAAAATAATGAGAGTCAAGTTTTAGAGGAGAGAGTGTCCTAACACCAAATTCACTCCTCTTAAACAGAAGCTTCCCCCAGAGTAGATACAAGGCCACACTGGGGAACCCTTGCAAGTTAAAGAAAGAAGAAATTTAGAGAGAATTACTATTTCTTTTCCCCTCCAGGGACACAATTCCAAGTGGAAAACGGCCTTCTTCCAGTTTAGATAGAAGAGTCCTTCCCTCCATCACATCCCCACTTCCTCCCCGAGGTTAGCGGTACAAGTACACAAACACTCCCAAGATCCACATCAACACAGCCTACATGGTTACTCGGCTTCATAGAACCAGGTCAGGAAGCAAAGGACAAGTTCTAAATATTCAATGAAGTTATCTTTGAATCCAGAATTTGTTTTCTCAATATGCTCTCATAGCCCAAATTATTTTTCTCAAGAACCACAAGAGGGAGTATTCTTACTTCTTTGTCACAGTCCATCTGACAGCAAATAGATGTGCATTATCCTTATGCATGTCTAAAAATAATAAGACATATTATTAAACACTACACAATCTTCTATTCTATTCATCTAAAATTCAAGTGATTATCTGCTTGTCTTTCATTGATTCATATTTATTATATCCAGTATGTTTTCTTAGCCACTCATGAGGAAGAGAAAACAGACTATTTCATGCTGGTTCTTTCTTTCATGTTTATTATCTTGAAATGTGAAGGAAGATTTCCCTCTCAGGTTGTGTTCAGCAAATGCAAGATAGCAATGGAAATTTTCCCTAACTAGGAGGAAAGTTATCTAAAAATATTAAAACCACTGCTTTGAGCTGATCTCCTGCCTAGTCCTTAAAAAGGGTGAAAGCAAATCACAAACATGAGTCTGTCAATTATCATCATACACCTGCATATAAGATCGTGGTAACTAACAACTTTCAATAGCCAACAAGTAGTGAGAATCAGGAAACTACTGGCTTTATGTAAAGTAAAGATACCACTTTATATTAGCCAAAGCAATTAACACCAACTGCTAAAACGAACAACCCAAAATATCCCTGGATTCACACACACACACACACACACACACACACACACACACACACACACACACCTAGCCTGGGCTCCTATCTTCCAAATGATAACTTAAGAATTTAGGTTCCTCTCACTGTAGTGAGTTCATCACCTTTCCACTGAACTGTCTCTTGACTGACATGCAAAGAGTGGAATAATTTAGGGGAGAGACTAGAAGTGGTATACTTCACTTCTGTCCCCAAACCTTTTTCTAGAACTCAGTCCATAACCAACCAAATTGCAAGAGAGGTTAGAGAGTGAGGTTTCCCATGAGCCTGGAAAGAGGATATAGAATCACTGAGATCTAGACCAAAAGTTTGGAACATGGGGAACATGGGGTAAAAGGTCTTTTAGCTTGGATGCAAAATAAATTCTGTCCTAACTTCTACTTGAAATTTAGCATATATTCTTCAATTATAAATGTAGGTGTAATAGATGCTTCTGAGCTTCAAAGGCACATCCCACTCCGTCCATCTGATTTATTTTTTCTAATTTCTTTTTTAATTTAAATTCAATTAATTAACATAAAACACATTATTAGTTTCAGAGGTAAAGTTCAGTGACCATGTCTTATATAAAATACCCAGTGATCATTACATCATGTGCTCTCCTTAATGTCCATCACCCAGTTACCCCATCTCTCTACCTCCCTTCCCTCTAGCAATCTCAGTTTGTTTCCTATGATTAAGAGTCTCTATAGATCTTGGATATCAGCACTTCATCTGTAGTGTTATTTGCAAATATCCTCTCCCATTCCGTGGGTTGCCTCTTCGTTTTGTTGACTGTTTATTTTGCTTGCAGAAGCTTTTTATTTTGATGAAGTCCCAGAAGTTCATTTTCGCTTTGTTTCCTTATGATCCATGAGCATGGAATGCTCTTCCATATTTTTCTATCTTCTTCAGTTTCCTTCATGAGTGTTTTGTAGTTCCTCGAGTACAGATCCTTAACTTCTTTGGTTAGGTTTATTCCTAGGTATCTTATGGGTTTTGGTGCTATAGTAAATGGAATCGATTCTCTGATTTCCCTTTCTATATTTTCATTGTTAATGTATAGGAACGCAACTGATTTCTGTGCATTGATTTTGTATCCTGCCACATTACTGAATTGCTGTATAGTTCAAATGGGCAGGAGACATGAAGAGGCACTTCTGCAGAGAATACATACAAATGGCTACAGACACATGAAAAAAAATTTTTCTTTTTGCAGGGAAATTCAAATCAAAACCACACTGAGATACCACCTTACACCAGTCAGAATGGCCAAAATTAACAGGACAGGAAACAACATTGGAGAGGCTGTGGAGAAAGTGGAACCTCTTACACTGTTGGTGGGAATGCAAGTTGGTGCAGCCGCTTTGGAAAACAGTGTGGAGATTCCTTAAAAAATTAAAAATAGAGCTACCCTGTGACCCTGCAATTGCACTACTGGATATTTACCCCAAAGATACAGATGTAGGGAAAAGAAGGGCCATATGTATCCCAATGTTGGGTACATATGGCAATGGCCACAATTGCCAGACTGTGGAAAGAGCCAAGGTGCCCTTCAACAGATAAAGAAGATACAGTACATATTTACAATGGAATATTACACCTCTTTCAGAAATCATGAATACCCAACTTTTGTAGCAACATAGACCAGATTGGAAGAGATTATGCTGAGTAAAATGGGCCAAGCAGAGAAAGTCAAGTATCATATGGTTTCACTTACTTGTGGAATATAAGGAGTAATATAGAGGATAGTAGGAGAAGGAAAGGAAACAGGAAGTGGGGAAAATCGGGGAGGGAGATGAAACATGAGAGACTTTGGACTCAGAAACAAACTGAGGGTCTTAGAGGGGAGTGGGTGGAGGGATGGGTGAGCCTGGTGGTGGCTATTGAGGGCACGTATTGCATGGAGCACTGGGTGTGGGGCGTAAACAATGAATCTTGGAACACTGAAAAAATAAAATATTGTAATAAAAAAAAGAATTAAAAAAAAGAGTCTCTTATGGTTTGTCTCCCTCTCTGATTTTATCTTATTTTTCTCTCTCTTCCCCTATGATTCTCTTTTGTTTCTTAAATTCCACATATGAGTGAGATCACATGATAATTGTCTTTCTCTGACTGACCTATTTCACTTAGCATAATACCTCTAGTTTCATCCACATTGTTGCAAATGGCAAGATTTTATTTTTTAGTACATATGATTTCAGTGCAGCTGATGTAAACAATTCTATGCATATTGTGAGCATCTCTCCTCAGGTATGACATCTCTGTTTTTCTGCACCAAGAATTTCTCTGAAGTCTTGGAAGGTCACTGAGTAGATGCACATAGATGGTCAGTAGACACAAAAGTGCAGAAATGTTAACAACCATGAACAGCCCTCAAACAACATTAAACAGGAGTTTTTATATAATTAGATTGGACTCTACTTCTTTAGCAAGACATTTCTGAGGCACAGTCCATAAGGTTCTTCAAAGTTCATAACTAGGATCAAATCCCAGCAGTTCTCAGCAGCAACTTGCTCAATAATAGACCCTTTGTTGGCTTTTTCCTCTCCTGTCTCATTCTCCCCTCTCTCACTTCTGTTTCCTGGGATTATCTTCCAAATAAACTACAGGAACTGAGTCATTGTCTCAGGCTCTGCATTCATGAAAACCCAATTTAAGAGGTGAATGGGAAGTGGCTCCAGAAAACAGACCCTCAGGATAGGATTATGAACCTGAATCACCCAAGAGTCAGATGGCAAGGATTGCATAAGGCAAGTGTGGGAGAGAGATTAACAGTGACTAAGACTCTCATGTATGGTATGTTGCAATGCGGTGCAGGTAAAAGGCAAAATGTTAGCATATGAAATATCTCTAGTACTTGAATGGTATGGGGGAAGATGTAATTAAAAGAATGGAAAGCATGGGTGAATGGATATTGTTATCTGCCTTGGAAACCTTAAAGAAAGTCTGTTTTCTATTAAAAGTCTTTTCAAGGTGTTCAGCTTTCATTAACAGTCTACCAGAGATTCCAAAGCAATCCTTATATATTTTAGGTTTTTATTTTTTGTAATAGCATCCCGAGCAGCACTTCCAGGTACCCAATACCAAAATCTATTTAATTTATGTATTGCTAGATAATAAATAACCCAAAATATGCAGCTAATAACAAGATATATTTTGCTTAAATATCAACAATTTAGGTAGGACTCAGCACAATTTATATATGCTCCACTCAGCTTAGACTGAGGCAGCTTGAAGGCTGGGAACTCAAATCATCTGAAGTCTTGCTCATTCAGATGTCTTCTGACATCAAAATGCTGGACATATCCTGGACCGTTAGCTGTGGATAATAGTTAAAACACCTACATATATTCTCTACGTGTGACCACACAATATGGTAGCAGAGTAACAAAGGTGAGTTTTTTAAAAAAGAGAGCCTTATTGAAGCTGTGTTCCTTTTCCTACGTGACCTTGGTACTGACACACCATCACTTTTCAATTCACTCTGTTTGTGGCTACAATTCACTAAAATAACACTGAACACTATTCAAGGGAGTGTAGTTAATGTGAACCTTTCGATGGAAAGAGTGTTAAAAAGTTTGTGGGTATCGTTAAAAACCACAAAAGCACGCATACTTTACATAAAACCAACTTATAATGACTCCTATTTCTCATTGCCTTGACTGACTGGTGGCTTATATTAATGCAACTATTAATAATAATGCTTTATTAAAAACAAAATATGGCACAAATTTAAGACTCAGCAGGATCCTAGGGATTTTCCTTATACCTTTTCAAACAGCATGTTTTTAGAACTTTACATATCTAATTAAAAACTCCCTGGATTGGCTCAGTAGCAGAACAGAGACAACGGGAAAAAGGATGTGTGGTACAATACCAAAAGGTCTAATATTCGTGTAATTGGTGTTCCAGAATGAAAGAAAAAAGGTTGTGCAGAAAAAATATGAAGAAATAGTAGCTGAAATGTCTTACTTTTGGTGGAAATCAGAAATTTACAGATTTTAAAAGTTCAGTAAACCCCCAGGATAGACACAAGGAAGTTCATGCCAAGACATATTATAATCAACTTTCTGAAAATTAAAGACAATGAAAATATATTAAAAATAGAAAGAAAGAAGAATGCATTAACCATAGAGGAAAAATAATTCAAATGTGGTTTCTTATCTGACACCATGGAGGCCAGAAGAATTGGCTCAGTGTTTTCTAGCACAAAATTTTCTTCAGGAATAAAGATAAATAAGTGCTTTCTCTGTGAAAATGAAGGAAATTTCTTGCCAGAGAACTTACTTTAAAACAGTTGTTAGAGTAAGTTTTTCAGATCAAAGGGAAATGATATAAAAATAAAACTCGTAGTATCAGGATTGAAGGAAAAGCCACAGAAATGCTAGAGACTTGGGTAAATACTACTTTTCTTGAGCTTTTTTTTTTTTTTTTAAGATTTTATTTATTTATTTGACAGAGAGAGAGAGCACAAGCAAGGAGAGTGGGAGAAGAAGAAGCAGGCTCCCCGCTGAGCAGGGAAACCAACTCAGGACTTGATCTCAGGACTCTGGGATCATGACCCAAGCCAAAGGCAGATGCTTAACTGATGGAGCCACTCAGGTGCCCTTCTCTTGAGCTCTTTAAAATACAATTGATAGTACCAGGAGCTTAATATATTGTTTTTTCCCCGATGTTAGGTTTTTACAGTTTTATGGAGACCCATATGTGAATTGGGGTAAATCAGGGAGGGAGATAAAACATGAGAGACTTTGGACTCAGAAACAAACTGAGGGTCTTGGAAGGGAGGGTGTGGGGGGATGGGTGAACCTGGTGGTGGGTATTGAAGGCACATATTACATGGAACACTGGGCGTGTGGCATAAACAATGAATCTTGGAATACTGAAGAAATAAAATAATGTAATAAAACAAAATAAAAATTTAAAAATACATTTGATAGATTAAAACAAAAATTATTACATTGATAATTTTTCAGTGTACATTGATGTTACATGGGACAACTACAATATCAATGGGAGAGAATAAAAAAATCTTCATAGTTATGAGTTTTTTAGATTCTAACTGAAGAGGTAAAATATTGATTTCAAATAAACTATGAAAGAGTTAAGTATGTATAATATATCTCTTGAGCACCAATAGACTATGAAGAGAGAAGGACAGAGAGATAGTCAGATACAATAGATAAATGAAAATGAAATACTAAAAGAGTTCATCTAATCCAAAAGAAAGCAATAAAGGGGAAACAGAAAAGTAAAAAATAGAGAGAAAAAAAACAGAAAATAATAAAATGATAGATTTCAATCCAAATATAATAATGATTATGTTAAATGTAAATAATCTAAACAAATTAGAAGACATTGATTGTCAGAAAGGATTTAAAAAGAAAAGCTAGGTAAGTTAAAGATAAAATGATGGAAAAAGTTATAGCATGCAAACACTAATCAAAAGAAAACTAAAGTGCTCTCAGGGATATTACATCCTATTAAAAGGGTCAATCCACCATGAAGACAAAACAACCCTAAATGAACAACAAAGCTGCAAAATATATAGAGCAAAGTGACAAAATGGAAAAGGAAATAAACCCATAGTTATGCGGACAACCTCAAATTCTCTCAGTAGAATAGATAAATAAGCCAACAAAACTCAGAAAGGATATAGAAAAACTGAACAACACCATCACCTAGGTGGATTTAATTCATATTTATACAATAGCCAATAACAGCATGATATATGTTCCTTTCACGAGCACATGGAGTAATCACAATACAGACTCAGTCCCATTTGTCATAAAACAAAGCTTAACAAATTTTAAAAACTGAATTCATACAAAATATGTTCTCCATAATACAAGTGAACTAGAAATTCCTAACAGAAAAATAGTAAGAAAATTTCTGAATACTTAGAAATTAAACAACATACTGATAAATCATTCACAGTAAAAAAAAAAAAAAGAAAAAAAAGGATATCTCAATGTAGTTAAAAAATATATTGAAGTATATTGTACTGGGGCGTCTGGGTGGGTCAGTCGTTAAGTGTCTGCCTCAGTCTCAGGGTCCTGGGATCAAGCCCCACATCAGGCTCCCTGCTTGACGGGAAGCCTGCTTCTCCCTCTCTCACTTCCCATGCTTGTGTTCCCTCTCTAACTGTGTTTCTCTCTGTCAAACAAATAACATCTTTAAATATATATATATATTACTGAAAAAAATTAAAATCAAAAATATTAAAATTGGGGATAATTCTAAAGCCATCCATTGAGAGAAATTTTTAGCATTAAATGCTTAGGTGAGAAAAAAAGGAAGGTCTCAAATCACTAATGTAAATTTTTCCATTAAGAAATTAAAAAAAAAAAGCATAAGAAGGAAATAACAGAGCACCTGGGTGGCTCAGTTAGTTAAGCAATATGTTTGGCTCAGGTCATAATTCTGGAGTCTAGGATTGAGTCCCACATCAGGCTCCCTGCTCAGCAGGGAGTCTACTTCTCCCTCTGATCTCCCCCGCTACCATGAGCTCTCTCTCTCACACACATAAATAAGCAAAATCTTTAAAAAAAAGAAATAACAAAATTAAGAGTAAAAATTAGGGGTGCCTCAGTGGCTCAGTTGGTTAAGCAACTGCCTTCGGCTCAGGTCATGATCCTGGATTCACAGTATTGAGTCCCTCATCAGGATCCCTGCTGGGTAGGAAGCCTACTTCTCTCCCTCTCTCACTCCCCCTGCTTGTGTTCCTTCTCTGGCTGTGTTTCTCTCTGTCAAATAAAATCTTTAAAAAAAAAAGAGTAAAAATTAAAAAGAGGAAAACAATAGAGATGAATAAATTGGTTTTCATTAATCTTTACAAAGATTAATAAAATTGATAAAGCCCTAGAAAAACTTAAAAAGAACAAGACACAAATTACTACAGAAGTGAAATAGGGGATATCATTATAGGCTCCACAAATATTAAAAGGAAAATAAGGGAATACTATGAATAATTGAAAGCACATAAATCCAATAACTTATTTGAAATGGACGAATTCCTCAAAAACCATCTGCCAACATCAACCCAAAATGAAATAGATATTCTGAGTAGTGTTATAACTATTAAAGAAATTGATTTTTTTAATTGAAAAACGTTTCCAAAAAATCTACTGACTCAGATGGTTTACTGGTACATTTAAAGAATAATATCAGTTCTATAGTCTCTCCCTAAAAATAAGAGAGCAAGGAAGACTTCTCAAATCTGTTGTGAAGCCAGCATTCCTGTAATATCAAAACCCAGACAAGGAGAACAAGAAAATAAAATTGCAGATCAGTACCACTCTTGAATATTAATCCAAAAATTCTCTATAAAATATCAGCAAATAGTATGCAGGAATATATACATAAAGAATAGTGACATCATGGCCAATCAATATATCTACCATCTCAACCATCTAAAGAAGAGAAATCAAGACAAAACCAAAAGATACTTTGAGAAAATTTAACATTTCTTCATGATTAAAAGAAGAACGGGGCATCTGGGTGGCTCAGTGGGTTAAATCCTCTGCCTTCGGCTCAGGTCATGATCTCAGGTCTCTCAGGGTCCTCTCTGCTCAGCAGGGAGACTGCTTCCTCCTCTCTCTCTGCCTGCTGCTCTGCCTACTTGTGACCTCTCTCTGTCAAATAAATAAATAAAATCTTAAAAAAAAAAAAAGAAAGAAGAAGAAAAATAAAAAGCCTCAGCAAACTAGGAATAGAAAGTAACTCCTTGAACTTGTTAAAAAATATCTGCCAAAATAAATAAATAAATAAATAAATAAAACCTCTCACTAACATTACACTTTTTAATTAAAAACTGAATGTTCTCCATCCTAAGGGAGGAGCAAAACAAAAATAGCCACTTTTGCCATTCTTATTCAACATCAAAAAGATTGGAAACGGAAAAATAAAATTGTTGCTATTTGCAAGAGACAAAATTGTCTATGTAGGAAATCCAAAGTAATTCACAACAACAGTATAACAAAATAAAACAAAATGAAAAAAAAAAACCCAAAAACTAATAAATGAATTGTGGAAGGTATCAGGATTTATAATCACAAAAATCTTCTTTCTATATGCTAACAGTGAACAAAACTGTAAATAATTTTTAAAAACATAATAGTTTAAAAGTTCTAAAATAGTGAAATGGTTAGGCATAAATCTAACATAGTATTTGCAAGATCTAGAAGCTGAAAATCACACAGCACTAGTGAAAGAAGTCAATGCAGCCTCAAATAAATGGAGAGATACACTGTGTTTGTAAATTAAATATTTAACATAATAAAAGTGTCAATTTTCCCCAACTAAAATTGACCTATAGATTTAATGTAATTTTGGTTAAAATCTAATAAAATTTTGTAAATATATACAAGCTGATTCTATAATTTATATGAAAAGGCAAAGGAACAAGAACAACCAAAACAATTTTGAGAAAGGAGAGTAAAGTTGGAGGTAATTTAAGAATTACCATAAACCCATTAGCTATAATAATCAAGGCAGTGGGTTATTGATAAAGAGATATACAAAAATATCAATCCAATACAGAGACATACTAACAGAAACATGGCCAGTTGATCTTTTTACCAAAAACAACCCCTTACATAACATCTTTTCAAAAAAATGCATTTTATTTATTTGAGAGAGAGAGTGTGTGAGAGTGAGAGCCCATGCATGGGAGATACAGCATGAGCAGGGGGAAAGACAGAGGGGGGAGGGAAAGCAAACTCACCACCAAGCAGGGAGCCCAATATGGGGACTCAATCCTAGGACCCTAAGTGGAAGGCAGACGCTTTAACTGACTGAGCTACCGGGTGCCTCTAAATGCTTATAAAAATAACCTCAAAATGAATCTCAGATCTAACAGTAAAACATAAAACTATAAAGTTTTTCAAGAAAACACAGGAGTAAATTTTCATGATATGAGGTTAGGCAGAGTTCTTAAACATGATAATGAGGTACAATCCATAAAAGAAAAAAACTGATAAATTGAACCTCATCAAACTTAAAAACCTCTGTTTTGTGAAATATTGTTAAGAGAATGAAAAGACCAGTCACAAGCTGGGAGAAAATATTTACAAGTTACATATCTGAAGAAGAATTTGTATGCAAAATATACAAAATATTCAAATAACTCTCAAAAAGTTGCCAATAAGAAAGCAACACAATGTAAAAATGGACAAAATATTTGTACAGACACCACACCAAAGAAGAGACTTGGTTCGTAAATAAGCATTTAAAATTTGTTCAGATTATTATGAAAACCACAATCACTATCACTTCATATGTACCAGAAAGTTTTTCTTTTTCTTTTTTTTAATAATAATACCAAATGTTGGTAAGGAGGTAGAGCAACTGGAATGCTCATTCATTCCTGGAGTGAAAAATGGTACAGCCACTCTGTACAAGAGCCTGACAGTCCTTACAAGTTAAACACATCTTTCCATATTACCTAAAAATCCCACTCTTGGACATTTACCCTAGAGAAATGAAAACATATGTTTACTTACCATATATTCATCCAGAAGCTCTATTCAGAATTGCCCAAAAATGGGGTGGCTGGGTGGCTCAGTTAGTCAAGTGTCTTGACTATTGATTTCAGCTCAGGTCATGATTTTAGGGTTTCAAGATGGAGTCCTGCATAGGGCTTTGCACTGAATGTGGAGCCTACTTAAGATTCTCTCTGTGCTCCTTCTCCTCCTCCTCTAAAAATAAAAAAAAATTAAAACATTTTTAAAAATTGCTCCAAACTGAAACTAACCTTAAATGAGTGAATGCATAAACATACTGTGATACATCCTTACGATGGAATACTATTCAACAGCAAAAGGAACAAGCTACTGCCACATACAAAAACCTGGATGAATCCTAACTGCATCATGCTAGATGAAGAAGCCAGTCTTGAAAGCTTCTGTTGTATGATTCCATTTATGTGACTTTTTAGAAAGGGAAAAGTATAATGATGGGAAATAGATCAGTGGTTGTTCTAGGTTATGGGGACAAGGAAAGGGTGTGACTTCAAAGGGACAGCATGAGGATTTTTGTGGTAGAGGATGGAATTGTTCTGCATCCCAATTGTGATGATGGTTATGTGAATGTATACATATGTTACTGCTCATGGAACTACGTGCCAAAACCATATGCCAAATTTTATTGAATGTCAATTTTAAAGATTAAAAAGTAAATAATTTTTAAAAATCTGAACTCTAAGGACAAAGAGTTATCTGGTACTTATCTCTAAGTACCAGAAACTTGCTAGCTAAAAGGCTTATATTCATTAACTTACTAATCTTTACATAACCCTGTTATTTAAGGATCCTTTTCTACCAATGAGGACATTGAAACATAAAGAGATAACTTGACCATCATCACACATGTAAGAGGCTGAGTCAGGATTTAAATTCATCTCTCTCCATCCAGGTCCATGATAATCATCACTTTGGACATTGAAACAGAAAAGCAATTTTGGAAGAAGACTGATAATAGGTATTTCTTTTTTCTTTCTTTCTTTTTTTTAGGATATTTCAGACGGTTAAGATGGATATAAACTAATATTTCCTACTGGCATCAAAATTGAAAGGAAAAGTATTTTAGAAGCCTATCAACTCTCAAGATACTTAAGAACTATAAAACTAAAACTTTCCTTTATCTACAATGCAAAAAGCTAAGAAACACGAATAACTGTTTTTTTTTCTGCAATTTACTTTTATGTGAAAAATATAAATGACAAGTAAACAAGCTGATATCAGGAATTTTTGAAGCAATTTTCAAAGTATACCACAGGGTCAGCATATTTTCAGCCCAATTTCTTAGACTGCCTTCTTTGAAGTGCAGAATGAAAATCAATAAGTATTTGACCATCTACTATTTATGTTCATTATAATAACTGTGTTACTTCAAGATCCTGAAATGCCTTCTGAATCATTAAAGCAAGTTTAAAATTTGTCCAGATGGTTTTATGACTGTTTATTTAATCACCCCCCCACCAAAATTGGAAGCCTATTACTATATAGTAATTAGTCAGATTATTAAGTTAACTATAAAATCCCATTTCCTCAATCATTTCAATGACCAGGAGTTCATAGCGTATATCATAAAAGAAAAATTAAAAGCTACAACAGTAAAAAAAAATCATTTTTGATAAATATACTTCCTGATTACTGATTTTGAGCTCTATGATCAAGACACATCAGAAACTTTCATTTCCTGTTCTTCTTCCATATGCCCCTAGGTTTAGAGTTCATGTTAAATTATTTTTAAAATAATTTAAACTGCTGTGAGGGAGAATGCATTCTCAGCTTCTTTTCTCTGCATCCCTCATACAATGCTTCTGCTTTGGGATGCTGGGAAATTCTGCCATTTTAATTTAATTCCTTAAAATTCTTAGTATTATGCCAACTATTGTATTAGATTTTGAGAATAAAAAATTAAGCAGGATGCTTACTCTCAAGTTAATGAACATCAAATAGGAAGACAAACATTTAAATACATGACTGAAAAATTAGACTTCTCTCTAGAGTTTAGAGAGACACAAAGGAAGTAAAAAGCAACTTTGGCTGGGTAAATGAAGGCAGCATAGAACATAAAACTATAAAACTACTGAATGGATCTTAACCCAGCTGAACCTACATTACTCTCCTCTCTTTCCCCAGGGGCCAGTATATAAGCGACCATAAAGAAAACCCACGAGGTCTTTAAGAAAGTTTTATGAAAATATGTATTAATCCAGAGATCATCGAACTCCCCTCACCCCACCCCAGAAAGGACTACATATCAATTATTTGAGAGTCTACACATGATCTCTGAGTGAAAGCAGGTGTAGACTATATGAGAACAAATGAGCATAGCTATGATCCATAAATATTGACAAAAATAAGTAAAGGCTATATTCGGTCTACAGACCACCATTCGCCAACTTCTGCATAATCAAATCAATACAACTTTATGTCTCAGCTTCAAATATAAATTACTTGGTCCTTCATTGATGAAACAAAGAATTAATGTCTATGAAAAATCTGACTTCTTACCAATACAGCTGTAAAGACTCAAATTCTTCTGCTGCAGATAGTTGAAATGCAAGAGCCTTCTCATTTTTTTTTAAGACATTATTTATTTGACAGAGAGAGAGAGAGAGAGAGAGAGAGCAAGCATGCACCCAAGTTAGGGGGAGTGTCAGGCAGAAGGAGAGGGAGAAGCAGATTCCCACAGAGCAAGGACAGAGATGTGGGACTTGATCCCAGCTGAAGGCAGGAAACCAACTGAGCCACCAGGTGCACTGAACCTTCTCCTTATACATAAAACCCCACTCCTAAGAACTTTATTCCTGGCCTAACAGATTGTTCTTTGTCACTAAACTTATGCATATATTAAAAAGCACTGAAATTAAAGAGGAAGCGTTTCATTAATCATGTTCGTTCTCTTACTCTCAGGCTTCTGTGAAGAATCTTGGGATTTGAACAAATGGAAATGTGCATGAGCTGTGTGTGGAAGTGCTTCCATGTTCCAGTGTGGCTGATCAGGTCTTTATTCCTTAGCAACTAAGACTTTTATAGCATAGCCCTGCAGAGAGCTTCTCAGCAAGTCTTAGTGGATGATAGTCTGCTCCATGGGTTCATACTTTGAGCTTGACCCTTTGGATTTGAGAGTGACAAGAGCTACCTGTTTACACATAATCCCAAACTTCTTTCATCACAGTATCTAAGGAATAATAAATGGCACCGACCCCGCCTAACCACGTGACAACAGACAGGACTGGTGTCAGGAAGTGTGAATGCCGTGGCCAGACCACCCTCATTTGTGGCTAAATCTGGGATGTTACTTTCAAAAGAAGTCATTCTGACATCGTCGAGACGCACTAAAATTCAGGTGAATCAGCAGGTCAGTAATAAGTAACACAGTTTTTTTTCAACTGCTGTTTGTTAAAAACATAGTAATTATCATTGACTACAAAGTGCATCCTGCTATAAAAGATATTCTGATGCTTTAGCAAAAGTAATGCTTTTATTTTATTATAAACTGCCCACATGCACTTCTTAGGCTGTGATTCATCTGAACAGTTTTTCAGTTAAAGAACATTTTATTCTAGAATGAAAAAAAAATAAAATCCTGAATGCCCCACAGTGATGTGGGGTTAGCATAAACATGGAATGACAGGCAGTTAAATCTAAAACTGGAAGAATAATATAATCTTACAGTATATTAAAGCTTCTATATGATTTCTCATGTACAGTATTTTGGTTTTCATGACCATGATTTCAAGGGCCATATGATGAGTCATGGTCCTGTTTATGGTGCTTACGTTTTGTTCTCCCTTGTAATGATGATGGGAGTCCAAAGAGATTTCTAGCTTACTCTAATTTTCTTCCCTGAGCTGCTACTTACTGTCTGCAGCTGGTGCCCTCTGCAGAAAGTATTTTGGATAGCTCCAGATTTCAGAATCTTAAGGATATTTCCTAACCGGAGTGCAAGGACCTAAAAGCCCTTAATTAAGTTTCTAACACAAGCAAGATAGTCTTGCATTAAGAGCCCTTTGAAAGTAGCAGCAACTATGTCATTCTGCCTTTGCCATCATATCCAATAGGATTTTTATTTCCAGACCAAGGGCAATTTTTTCCTTGTACAGAGTGAAGAAGAGAAACTCTCAACCGTCAGGCTGAAGAACAGAACACAATAGAATAAGACACATTTCCTTTTCTCTCCCATATGGCTCTAGAAGCCCATTTTATTTTATTTGACAATTCCATAGCAAATACTATTTTACAACTGTTAGGTCTTTTAATCCTCATGGTGACCTTATGACATAGTTACTATTGTTATCTCCAATTCACGGAGGAGAAAATAAGACACAGAGTGGGACACAGAGACTTGCTCAAGGCCAGCAGGTAATGAGCCTGGATTCAAATACAGGTTACTCACCTCCACTCCCAGCACCAGCCAGCTACTATTCCATTCTGGGAGGAAGGCTCCAGCATCTCCCAGCCTCCAACAGGGCTGGAGGGGAACTGGTGAGGAGTAATGCACCAAACAAACAGCACTCCAGAGTCACCACATTCTAGACATACTTAACCCACCTCCAGGAATTGTGATTTTGAGTTCCTTTGTGTAGAATTTAGGCCTAAATAAAAGAGAAAACAACTTGGCAGGTCTCAGATCATCACGGTTGGCTTAACAAGGATGGCGTATTGTTTGCCTGTTCAGTTTAGCTTTGCCTTAGGTTAACCTCGTATCACTAGTAATAATTGCATTAAAAATGTTATGACAGGTCAGTGGACTTCCACTTTTCCATCCTCAGCTCCTACTCAACTAGGAGCCATTAAGATTTTTTGCAGTGAACAGAGTTCCCACTCTAGTCCATGGTTAAATCTGATAGATGCCCAATCCATTCCAGGAGGAGAGCAACTAACACCAGTCCCTGGAGAAGAACATGCAGGACACTCGGTTATGAAAGAAAATGCACGTACACGCCATCTTTTTTGTTTTGTTTTATATGCACGCATATATGTTTTATACACATAGCTTATTGCTTGCTACCCTGCTGGTTTAGTGGCAGTCCAGCCAGTGGAGTACAACTGAAATAGCAATTCTTATGGTCCACAGGGTACCTGAAGCTGTTCCACTTGGTGGACTCTTCAAGGAATAGGGGGATTATAGGGCTGATATATATGAGATATGCTGGGAAAATAAAGGCAAAGTTATCTTAACCTGCATATTACTGATTAAAGTATTCAAATCAGTACCCAAAAAATAAGTTTAAAAAAGTATTCAGGGGCACCTGGGTGGCTCAGTTGGTTATGCCACTTCCTTCAGCTCAGGTCATGATCCTGGAATCCCGGAATCGAGTCCCACATCAGGCTCCCAGCTCCGCGGGGAGTCTGCTTTTCCCTCTGACCTTCCCTCTCATGCTCTCTCTCAAATAAATAAATAAAATCTTTAAAAGAAAAAAGTATTAAAATAAGACAAAAAATTCAGCTTATATAATTTTAGTATAGTCTTCTGACATTTGCTTTAATGTACAGACATATCTTACTTACTAAGAACTGTATTTTTAAAGTTTTTAATAGAACTTTTATTATGTAAGTTTACCAATAAAATAAAGCCAAGTTATCAATCAATAAATGCTTATTTCAAGAATTATGCAACTATAAGTATTAGTACCCCATTTTACTCTCAAAATTTTATATGGTCATCTGATCTGAGGAGGGACTTCATTATACTCTCCCTCCTACTCATAAAAGCTACAATTACTAGAAAGTTCTTCCTCATACTTATTCAATATTTGATTCCTGGCAATTTTTCCTTAGCTTAAGTTCTGCCTCTTGTACCTACACAAATTAAATTCTAGGATCTCTTCCCTGGGAGAAATATTTAAATGTATTACTTTCTGGTTTGTGCCCACTCAAGCAGATTCTGTAATGTTTACAATTCCAGTGTATCTACTTTTTCTGCCTTCTTCTTCTAAGAACTTTTAGAATATTCACTCTAGTAATTTAACAAATATTTTCTCCTAAACAAAACAGATAGCAAAAGATATTTCTTCTTAAAAAGTATGTATCTTTTCTTTTATGTTGTTGCATCCTCATTCCCTCCCTCTAGTAATTATTTCCTACAGAGATAATGAAATACCTAAGCTAAAAAAGTTCAAAAGAAAAAGAAATAGAAATATTCCTCAGAAACAAACAAAAAAACACCACGATACAGAGAGGCACGGGGCACCTGGGTAGCTCACTCGGTTAAGTGGCTGCCTTTGGCTCAGGTCATGGTCCCAGAGTCCTGGGACTGAGCTCCATGACCGGCTTTCTGCTCAGCCTGCTTCTCTCTCTCCCTCTATCTGCCAGTCCCCCTGCTTGTGTGCTCTCTGTGTCAAACAAACCAACCAACAAGTAAATAAAAACTTAAAAAAAAAAAAAAAAGGGAAGGGGGACACAGAGAGGCAGATGAGGCAGATTTCAATATGTCACTTATAGAAAATTGGTATAGAGTCTTTTTTTTAAAGATCTTATTTCTTATTTTATTTATTTATTTGTTTGTTTGTTTGTTTGTTTGTTTGTTTGTCAGGGAAAGATAAAGAGTGAGAGAGATCAAGCAGGGGAAGCAGCAGGCAGAAGGGGAGGGAGAAGCAAGCTCCCCACTGAGCAGGAAGTCTGATATGGGACTCAACCCCAGGAAAAGGAGACGCCCAACTGACTGAGACACCTAGGCACCCCATGTATAGCGTCTTTAATAGAGTGTGGGCTTTTGGTTTAGATCCTGAGGCTTTGGAGGACTATATAAAGTAAGAAAAAGAGAACAGATTGGAAGTACAATGTAAGCATTAGTAATTATTATAATAAGGCATCTTTTTAGGTCTGGTTTTATATACAACTTCTTGATCAAGAAATAAAAAGAAAAAAAATAAAACCATAAACTGTTAGAAATATAAGGAGAATTGACAAAGAATTCAAAAATTTTAAAAGACCATATTCTCTAAGACAATAAATTTGAAAATTCAGATTAAATATATCATATACTACAACAACCAAAATTACCAAACTGATTCAAGAGGAGGCAGGAAATATGAACACATTCTTGGACCCACAGAGACAGTAGATAGGAGTCATGACTGTACTGCTCACCATAGTAATTGCTCCTCCCCAGGGCACCTCACTGAGTTACTAAATAGAGACATTCAGTGTGAATGAACCAAACAAGTATGAAAAATAATGAAGATTTTCATCCAACAAAACAAGAGGACTAGGTGATTTTGGAGAAAGCTCCATCAAATATTTCTTTCTTTTTTTGAATGATTTTCTTTCTTTATTTATTTTTAGAGAGACAATGTGCACTTGAGTAGGGAGAGGGACAGAGGGACAGGCAGAAAGAGAATCTCAGGCAGACTCCACATTGAACAGAAAGCCTGACACAGAGCTCGGTCCCACAAAGCTGAGATCATTACTTGAGCTGAAACCAAGAGTCAGATGCTTAAGCAACTGAGCCACCCAGGTGCCTCTCCATAAAAACATTTCTGAATCAAGGAATTCCTATGTGCTTTTATAACCAATTCCTAGCTATAGTTAAGCTAGCCTAGTGAAACTTGAAATAGCATCTATGAATACAGATGCCAAAATCCTACAGTGTTATATAAAATTATTCTAGAAGGTAATGAATAAGTATAAAAGTAAGAGAAGAGCATATCATATCAGTAAGAGAAGAGCAGTTCATATTAAGACACACTTATTAAAGCAGAAAAACATATGATCATTATCAATGGATACAGAGGAGACACTTGATAAAATTCTACCATACTCCTGCAAAGAAAAGTCATAGAAAATGAGAATTGAAAACCATTTCCATGTATGGGATTTTTTTTTAAGATTTTATTTGTTTATTTGACACAGAGAGACACAGCCAGAGAGGGAACACAAGCAGGGGGAGTGAGAGAGGGAGAAGCAGGGAGCCTGAGATGGGGCCTGATCCCGGGTCCCTAAAACCAAGAGTCAGATGTTTATGATTGAGCCACCCAGGTGTCCCCCCACAATGGGATTTTTAAAAAACATTTATCATAAACTAGTTGTAAACATAATTTTAAATACTGGAACACACATTTCCTAAAGACAAGAACAATACAAGGATGCCCTCTTGTTATTTTGAAGGACTATGTTTTTGCCTAGAACAAAAACCCTTGAAGGTTGGTACAAAATCTAATCCATATATATATATTCACCACTTTTAAAGTATTCTGTAGGGGCGCCTGGGTGGCTCAGTTGGTTAAGCAACTGCCTTCAACTCAGGTCATGGTCCTGGAGACCCAGGATCGAGTCCCACATCAGGCTCCCTGCTGGGCGGGAAGCCTGCTTCTCCCTCTCTCACTCCCCTGCTTGTGTTTCCTCTCTGGCTGTGTTTCTCTCTGTCAAATAAATAAAATCTTAAAAAAAAAAAAAAAAGAACTTGAAAAAAAAAGGTGAAGAAACTTTCACGAGGTCTTTCTTGTCATTATAAAAGAGAGTTCACTTTGATAACAAATGAGAAATCTTCCTTTTTGTTTTTGTACTTCAGGGATTAAAAAGTTTCACTGTTTTAAATTGTGTATTTCATGGACTTGTCAAGGGCCTAAGTTATCACTTACACCAAAGTGTTAAGTCTTCAGTCACTTAACCAATACACTGGTTAAGTCTCTCTTGGTCTCTCCCTCTCTCAACCTTTCCCTGACTCTCTCTTTCTCTCTTTGCCTGACTATATGTGTGTGTGTGCATGTGTGTGCATGCACAGAAGTGCCCATGTGTGAAGATGGGTTTTTCCCACTATGAGCCTACTCCCTCCTTGCAGAGGGGGGGATAATTAGCCTTTCATAGTGATAATTTTGTATTTTGTCTGAAGCCAGTACTTCTTTTTTTCTTCTTCTTTCTTTCTTTCCCTCTCTTTTCCTCTATGCTTGGGAAACTCTGGAGGTTAATTGATCACAAAAAATTGCTTTGTACTAATTTACACATTCTAGAAGTATCTACTTCAGATAGGCAAGTATTTCAAAAAGAAAGAGAAATGTTAGCTATGCTTCTTTTGTATTTTTTCCCAGCTACAACAGTAACTCCAAGCAAAGGTTTAACTATGAATTTGGTAATCATCTTAGAGTCCAGATAAGAATAAAGGCTAGACACTCAGAGCTTTTGGAATTAATTCAAGAGTCTTAAAATATGCCTGAAAAATACATGAGCCCTTGAACAAATTGGAGTGATTTAATTTTAGCTTAAAAACACCTCCATGTCTTCTCCCTGGTTTTGTTACCATGTAAAAATTAATGTTTGCATAATATTTTAATTAGTACAGGATTTGAGTTTAATTTGTAATAATATCTATTTTATAAATTTCCTCCATTAGTTCCATGGGTCTTGGAAGGCATACGTTTTTCCAGAAATGGTTTAAAATTTTAAAAAGTTAGTTCCATGGGTCTTGGAAGGCATACTTTTTTTCCAGAAATGGTTTAAAATTTTAAAAAGTATAAATATATTTCTGATAAGTGAAATTGAATTGATAGATTTTCTAGTGCTACAAATCATAGAATTGTTCTGATTTAATCTTTCTAGTTTGGTTAATGATTTTAGACTAATGTTAAATTGTGTTATTTAGTAAATAACCTTTGCATACTTGAGTAACTTCAGATCATTTCAACAAGAAAAATATAATGCTTTGGTCATTCAATGTAGTTTTTAATTTCTCTTGTTTTTTACTTTTAGATAGAGAATGACTACAAATTAGGGAGATGTGAAAATGTCTATATATGATGTTAAATACATTGTAGTTTATTATCTTAAAAGGTATTTAAGTAAAAACAATATACATTCACAAAAATTAGCTATACTGATCTTGGTTTCTAATCTACCTATCTGTTATGGCCGAAAACATAAAAGTTGGTTAATTTAGTTGAAAATGGTATTAATAAAATTCACTATGGAGAAATCATATGTATACAAGACAATAAATATGATTTCTTTAAGATTGTATTTATTTACATATTTTTCTATTTATATAACTATATAAATTATATAATATACAAATAAATATATTCTTAAATATTCCTAATAACTACATCTAATGTCTACAATAGCCTTTAGTTTACATGGAGTTAAAATCGCTTTTCTGAGCATAGTTCTATGAATTTTAACACATATACAGATTCTTGAAAGCTCCACAAAAAAACAATTTCAAGGCGTACTGCCCAGAAGGTAGTCACTCTTCCCTAACACATAACCCTGGTAACTGCTGCTTTACTGTCCCTATAGTTTCGCTTTTTCCAGAATGTCACATAAATTTAACCTTTTAAGGTTGACCCCTTAGCTTAGCATAGAACATCCGAGATATAACCACATTGCTGTGTGTATCGGTAGTTCATTTCTTTTTTATAGATGAAAAGTAATGCATGGTTTATCTGCTCATTCACTGGAGAACATTTAGTTTGTTTCTTGCTTTGGGCAATTATGAATAATGCTCTTATAAGCACTCACGTCCAGGCTTTTGTGTGAACATAAGTTGTAGTCTATGTAGAATAAGTTTATGTAGAATAAGTATGTAGTTTATGTAGAATAATAATAAGAATAATAATAACTCACAGGAGCCAGCTGTGATAGTGTATTGTTTAACTCTGTAAGAAACTGCCAAACTTTTCTGGAATAACTCTTCCATTTTGCATTACCACAAGCCAGGATATTAGTTTGAGGTTGTTTTGCTTTGCTTTGTTTTTGTTTTTGTAAATGTCCATTATTATATTCCAAATGTTCTATCCTCCTTCTATTTTGTGAGGAAATTTTTATTTATATCATAAGTGGTTTATATCATCACTTATATCATAAGAGACACTGAATTTCATCAAATGACTTCTCTGTATCTATTAATATGATCATGTGTTTTTTCTTAAGTCTGTTGGTATAGAGAATTACACTGATTGATTTTTGAATGGTGAACTAGTCTTGCATCCCCCAAATAAACTCTATTTGGTTCATGATGTATTTTTTAAATATGATATGGTGGATTCAATTTGCTCCTTTTTGTTGAAGATTTCACATATGTGTTTATGAGAGAAACTGGTCTCTAGTTTTCTTTTCATGTACCATCTTTGTCTGATTTGGGTATCAGGGTAATACTGACTACATAAAATGAATTGGAAATGGTCCTTCTATTTTGTAGAAGAGATTGAATAAAATTGGTATTATTGTTTCCAAAAATGTTTGGTTTAATTTGCCAATTAAATCATCTGGGCCTGGAGTTTTCTTTTTTGAACTGTTTTTAAAAATGAATTCAATTTCCTCAATAGATATAGGACTCTTCAGGCTATTTCTCCTTGTTTGTATCTTTCAAGAAAGCAGTCCATTTCAACTAAGCTGTCAAATTTATGTGCATAAACTTGCTTATAGTAATCTTTATCCTTTTAATGTCTGTGAGACTGCAGTGATTTCTTTCATTACTAATATTGGTATTTTGTACCTTCTCTTTGTTCATCAGTCTTACTAGAGATATATTGATTTATTTGTGTTTTCAAGGAAGTATCCTTTGGTATTGGTTTTCCTTTATTGTTCTGTTTAACAATTTTGTTTGTTAACAATTTTCAATTTCATTGATCTCTGTTCCTATCTCTATTATTTCATTCTTTCTGCTTATTTTAGATGTAGTTTGCACTAATTCCCTAGTTTATTTTTTAAATATTTTATTTATTTATTTATTTATTTGACAGAGAGAGAGAGAGCAGGAGCACATAAGCAGAGGGAGTGGTAGAGGGAGAGGGAGAAGCAGGCTCCCCATTTAGCAGGGAGTCTGATGCAGGACTCATTCCCAGGAATCTGGGACCATGATCTGAGTGGAAAGCAGTTGATTAATCAACTGAGATACCCAGGTGCCCCCTGATTCTCTAGTTTATTAGTGCTAAAAGTTACCTTATTGGTTTAAGACAAATATCAGCATTGAATGCTATAAATTTTCCCCTAAGGACTGCTTTCCACAAATTTTAATTTGTCCTATTTTCATTTTCTTCAAAATATGTTTTTATTTTCCTTAAGACTTCTTCTTTGATCCATATTTTTGATAGAACTATATTATTTAATTTACAAATATTTAGAGACTTTCTAGGCAACTTTCTGTTGTTGCTTTCTATTTTATTTCTTCTACAGTCAGAGGATATAATTTGTATTATTTTGTTTGTATTCATTTAATAAGTTTTTTGTGACTCAGAACATGGGTTATCTTGGTGAATATTCCATATGCGCTTGAAAAAATGTGTACTCTGTTGTTGAATAGCATGTTTTATAAATGACAATTAAAAAATAAGTTACTAATAATTCTTTAATTATTATTGTGTATTTTCAAAATATTAAATTGGTTTAAAGTATTATTTCAGCCTTCTATATCCTTGGTGATTTTCTATCTACTTTATATGTTAGTACTGAGAAGGAAATGTTAGTGTCTGTAAGTGTAATTTTGGACTTGTCTATGTCTCCTTCAGTTCTGCCAGGATTTGCATCATGTTAACCCGAGCTTTATCACCTCTCTTGTTAAACACATACACGTTTAAAATTATAATGTCTCATTAGCAAATTGAGACTTTTATCATTATGTAAAGCCCTCTTTATTCCAGCTAATTTTCCATGTCCTGAAGGCTATTTTGTCTAAAATTAAAATATCCACTCCAGCTCTTTTTTTATTCATTAGTATTCATATGGTACATCATTGTTCAGGCTTTTGCTTTTACTGTATATTTCAAATGGTTTTTTGCAGACAGCATATAGTCAGGTCTTACCTATTCTGACAATCTGTCTTACCAATCTGACAATCCCTATTTTTGTTTTTAATTAAAAAAAACCCTTAACATTTAATGTAATGATTAATATGCTTGGATATAGTTCTAACATATTAGTATTAGTTGTTCATTTGTCACTTTGGCTTTTGTTCCTCTTTCCTCTTTTTTTCTCTTCTTTTGCATTAATTGAATATTTCATAGTAAGCCATTTTAATTATTGGCTTTTTAACCATACCTCCTCATATTTTTCTTTTGATTAGTTGATCTAGGGATTACAAAATACATGCCTAACTTTTAATAATTCATTAACTTAAAATATAAGCTTAGAGTTAATATTTTATCACTTCAGACAAATTAAAAAAACAAATATTATAAGTTGTGCATCACTTTTTTCACTAACATGTTGTATTTGTGATATATACCACATCTAACACAAAGAAAGAAATGCATTGAAAACCTCATCTCACAATTTTTAATCTCAAAAGCCATATATGTTTTAAAGCACTTAAGAGGTCATTGTGACCTCTTGGAAAAAAGAGTTCTTGCAGATGTGATTAAGTTAAGGATCTCAAGACAAGATCATCCTGGGTTACCCAAGTGGACCCGAAATCCAATTACAAGTGTCTGTAAAAGATACAGAAGAGGGTACAAACATGAAGAAAAGGTCATGTGATCATGACAGCAGATCCTGAAGTGATGCAGTAAAGGAAACCAAGAAATGCCTCCAGTCAACAGAAACTGTGAGAGGCAAGGAAGGATTCTCTCCTAGTCTTTGGAGAGTGTGTAGTCCTGTCAGCACCTTTACTTTGCACTTCTGTGAGGGAATAAATTTCTGTTATTTTAAGCCACCAAATTTGTAGTAATTTGTTACAACAGTCCTAGGAAACTAATACACCCCGGTATTTATCATTTCAGTTTCTCTTCCTTAATTTGAAAACTTCCAAATTTCACTCTGTTGTTAGGTCCCTTCTACCTAAAGAAATCTGAGGGACACCTGGGTGGCTCAGTCTGTTAAGCTCAGATTTTAGGGTCCTGGAATCGAGTCCTGCATTGGACTCCTTGCTTGGCAGGAAGCCTGCTTCTCCCTCTGCCTGCCATCCCCCTGCTTGTGCTCTCTCACTGTCAAATAAATAAATAAAATCTTTTTAAAAAAAAAGAAAGAGAGAGAGAGAGAGAACTATCTGGGTGGCTCAGTTGGTTTAGCGTCTGCCTTCGGCTCAGGTCATGATCCCAGGGGCCTGGGATAGAGCCCCGCATCATGCTCCTGCTCTGTGGGGAGTGTGCTTCTCCTTCTCCTTCTGCCTATCACTCCCCTAGTCATGCTCCCTCGCTTACTCACTCTCTCTGACAAATAAATAAATAGATAGGTAGGTAGATAGATAATAAATAAATCTAAATAAATTTAAATAAATAAAATATAAATAAATAAACAAAGAAAAACTATCTTTGAGGCTTAATGAATAATACAAAAGAAAATATTAATAACCATTGCAAAGTTTGTATTAATAAATAATACAAGAGAAATACTATAGCGTATGTACCCTTAGATCTACACCTTTCAACTAAGGAGATGTAATTCATCCCTGAAACATTGAGAAACTATCCTAGCCAGACTTAAAGCTGAGGATCCTTAGGAATCCTCCAGAAATACCTGATTTTGAGGGTGGAGATAAATTCTAAAAAAGACCTTCAGAACAAGAGGACAACCATGGAAAATAAATAGCTTCCATTTTTTTTTTTTAAGATTTATTTGTATGGAGAGAGAGAGAGAGAGAGAGAGAGAGAGAGAGAGAGAGAACCCAGGAGTGGGAGGATGGGTAGAGGGAGACAAGCTGACTTCTAGCTGAACAGAGAGCCCTACTCAGGACTCCATCCCAGGACCCTGAGATCATGACCTGAGTCAGACGCTTCAACTGAACCACCCAGGCACCCCAGACAGCTTCCATTTAACACCTATGAACAAAATCCAAATAAACAGAATCATTTCCAGGCCTTAATTTGCATTATTTTGTTCTCTATTTCCCCAGATATTTTCTTTCCTCTTTTTGGTTTAAGATTCCTTATTGTTAACAGACACTTATTATTTCTTAACCATGATACCTGCAAAGTTCCTATACCTAACATCCTTTTTTTTTACTTAACATCTTACTTAACATACTTCTTGGCATGATTCCAATACCTGCCTATAGTTTGATTGTGATTTGGTTAAAGCATAAACTCAACTTGACTCTTGGGCTTATACTCATTTTACTTTAGATGCTACCTACATTCATCTGGTACCATTTCCTTGTTACAAATCAGACAAAACAAAGTATTTGTTACAATGCTTTTTAAGTGGTCTCATCCACCAAGTAACTTATTTAGAAGAAAAAAACACAATAGACCAGACAAAAACCTAAACAAAGTCTCTACTATGTCAAACCTAGAGAGGAGTTTTCCTTCTTGCCAAAGAGAAAAAAAAAAAAAAAAAAAGCAAAAAAGGCACAGAGGAATTGGCCTTTGCAATCAAGCTTTCACAGAAACAGAGTACAGAAAAACCTAGGGAACAGATAGGGTATATGAGAGATTGCCTCACGTTTACAGGCCTTGCAAGAAAGGTGCATTAGTTAAGCTAAGCCCTCATCCCTGTCCAATTTACAGATTGCAGTCAATAGTCTTTTGTGCTTCAAATCCAATACTAGTTGTTAGAAGCCATCCAATGATCTGCTTTCAGGAGAAATACTCATATATGGATGTCAAATAGAACAGGCCCGGTACAAATTCCATCGCCAGTGCCAGGCCAATTCTATTTGATATCCACATATGAGTATTTGAAGCACAAAAGACTATTGACTGTAATCTGAAACCTGTAAATTGGACAGGGATCTATAATACCAGTAAATTGATGACTGCCTTCAAGATAGTTCTTCAGATCAGCTTGGGTCCATTTTGACCCATTAATTTCCCTTCTAAGAAAAATAGACATTCAGATAATTTAATTCAAAAAGGAAAAAAAATCTGAGCTTCAATTTATATTTAAAAAATAATCACTGAAAGAATATTTTAAACTGTATTCTTCATTTCACACTTTGCGGGAGGCTTGAAAAGTAAGGAGTGGTATAGAGAATGCAGAAGTGTTACAAACTAGAGGGCTTACAAGGTAAAACATGCACTGCCCTAGAACTTAGGGAAATAAATGTGGTTGTATTACTATAGAACTCTCTTGGATCCTTACTATTACTAAAATTATCTGGGAGGCAAACATAAAAAATCATAAAATTATGTAATTTGGCTCATAGCCCCATATCTAGTTGTGTGGCCTTTCCAGATTAGGAATGGTACCAATTCTCTTGATTTAATTTGTTCACTTTTGGCTCCCACCTTAGAAGTGGTTACAGGCTCATATCATAATCTTTCTCTTAGTAATTGTCTATGTTGCAATTCTCAAAAGTGTACTCTCCAGAGTCTTAAATTCTTCCATGCAGTTTTATTCCATCAAATGATCCAAACATAGTCTTCCAACAACATGAATAAGAAAATCTGTTCCTCATATAGGTTGTAATGACTACTCTCAGAAACTCTTCACATGACCACAACACATCAGAGAGTGACACAGATCTCTATGCATCATGTCCCTAGATAATAACAGTCTATCATGTGGCTTAGGCTGGAATCCTGAGAAGTGAAAGCAACACAGTTTGCAGTCTTTACGTGAAGCAATACTAGGACCAGGCATGCTTTCCTGTCCCTGTGTTAATAATAAAAATAACTACCTGCCTGCTCCAGGAATTACTTGCTCCCAAGAAGATAAGCCTGTGACCCAATTTAACAGATTACTTATTAAAGCTAGCAATTTGTAATCAAGCTTCTCTTCAAAACCCACATCTTGCTGGATGCATCAATCCAAAGTGTCCAATCTCAACAAGTTACCCACTCTTTGGGACTCAGCTTGCAATTTCCCAACCTCATTGGCTCTAAGACCCTGTAAACCCTCTTCCATAATTTCATTTTGAGAAGCTATCAATATTTTATAAGTTAGTGTTCTCCCTCATTCCTGTAAGTCTAATAAACATAGTCTTAGTTGCTCAATGGGCTCCTCTGGTACTCCCCAATAGACCACAGACACTACTAAACCTTTCATCAAAATTCCCTGCTCTTATCCTGAGTTGCAAAATGGGCCTTTTCTCCTTGGAGTATATTGTCTGGCTAGTTTTCTATAAAGTGAATAATTATTCCTTAAGATTCCTTAGAAGTTTATGAAAGACTTTCATTATCTTCAGTAATCCTCACCTTTCTGGCTCATCCTTCAGCTGTGAACACTATAGTGGAATGCGGGGTAATCTTGGGGATGGTAGAAGAATAAGATGATTCATCATCCTCCTGTTCTGCCAAAACCTGCAATGTTCTATTTTGCTGAATTATCTTGACATGCAAATACATAGGGGTGTTCCCTGCCTCCATAACAAAGAGAAATCCACCAACCACTTTCATGATTGTCTATGCTGCAAGTTTTGCTTTCTGGGAGTCAGTCACTCTGTGTTCCTTAACCAATTTCATAGTCTCAGATTCCCAGTCCAAACACCAGTATTTCTCTTCTAGGATTCACCCACATCTTTGTTAAAGCACGTGTCCCTTTGTCCTAAGTTTTTCTGAGGTTTGGTTGTTTGTCTTCCCCCATCAACTTCCAATGACATAGGTTCTAACAGTACGAAATGCTGGGCCTGCTAGTGGTTCCTTTCTTGTATTTACAAATCCTTCTGAAGCCCCGATTGCCCACACATACTCAATAGAGTCAAATGTATGTTCAGAAAGTTTATAACAAGGGAGACTGACACATGATAATGTCCTTCTCACCTACTTGTAGGACGGCTTTGAAGCTTTACAGCCTGAGTCTGTGGAACTCATGAGCTAATTAGGGCCAGCTAACTATATAACATGATTATCACCCACAACAGAGTACTTTTGTGTCTCTTTAAAAGACTATACTGAATTCATTTTAATTTTTTTATCTAGAAGGGACCTTTCAATGACCAGCCTCTTTCTTCTAGAGATGAAGGACAGAAGGGAGAGGTAGAAGGTCTGTGCTCTTTTTGAGGGTTCCTGGTTGGGCCGGGGTGTTCTATGAGTCTAAGTCTGTTATTACTGACAAGATGCTACCTCTAAGCACAGTCACATATTTAACTCTTGAGAGAAAAGTGGCTTTCTTTATTAGGAGAAGCAGCTGTGAGAATAATTTGCTAGGCCCTTCTAACAGGACAGAAGTTTTCACTGGGAAATGATTGGCATATAAGCAGCTCAAGGTACACTGTGAACTTATGCTCTTTCCTCATAATATTTAGCACAATTTTAGGGAAGAGCACCATAGCAGAGGAGTAGGAGACCTAGATATCATTGGGTCCCAGGAGTTCAGCTAGATAGCTATACCAGTTGGAACACCTACAAACTCAACAGGAGATGGAAGAGAAGAAGAATAGCAATTATAGGAACAGAAAAGCAACCACTTTCTGGAAGGTAAGATGTGCAGAGAAGTGAATCAGAAGCAACATTTGGGAAGACCATGAGGGGAGGGGCTGGCTCCAGGCCAGCAATAGTGAAGCAGAGCACAAAATCAGAACTTTTAAAAGTCTGCTCCAATGAGGGACATTTCCCCAGAGGCTAAGGGGGGTGGAGCCCTTGCAGGGATAGTGTGGTCCAGGACCTGCAGGGTCACAGAAGGACCCGGGGTGCCTGAGCGTGGCAGCTGCCAGGTATTAGAGCAGGGAAGCCAGCTACAGGGACAGAGCTGAGGACTGGGCAGCTTACCTTAAACTATGATCTGAGGCACAGTTGAGCCACTGCTCTTCGAGCAGAGACCCCCACAAGTGGCAGATCCCGGGAGAGCCCCCTCCTTCCTCCACCAGGAGAAATGGCCTGGGAGCGCACTGCAGAAATCTGCTGGGTTTGGAGACTCCAAATGGGGACAATGCGCCAGAGATAGAAACAGACGGTCACAGGCTGTATGAGCACCGAGTGCTTGATTGACTTGATTGCTTTTCTCTGGGGGCACACTGAGGAGTGGGGCCTCCGGTTCTTGGCTCTCCTGGGCAGGAGACTGGGAGGCTGCCATCTTCATTCCCATCCTCCAAAGCTGTACAGAAAGCATTCAGGTAACAAAAGATCCCAAGAGTGAACCTGAGCAGATTGCTTAGCCTGGCCCCTGGCAAGGGTTGGGCAGTTCTGCCTCCAGCAAAGACATTTGAGAATCACTCCCACCCCCAAAGATCAGTGGGAACATCCAGCCAAGATTAAGTTAACCTATCAATGAGAACTGTGGAACTTCAGAATTAGGGAAATGTACCACATAGAATTCATGGCTTTTCCCCCCATGATTCATTAGTCCTTCAAAGTTAATTCTTTTAATTTTATCTTTTTCTTATTCTATTTAAAATTTTTTATGTCCTATTTTAACGTTTTTAACTATTTTATCAATATCTTTTTTAAAAAATCATTTTAAATTTTCATTGTTTTTGTCATATTCTATACCATGATTATATTTAAGCTTATTTTTTGTATACATATAGGTTTTCTTTTCTTTAAAATGCTGGGATATACTTTCTTCTAATAGATTAAAATATATCTCAAATATAGTGCATGGCGTTCTAGTCTCCAGCCTCATTACATTCTTTCCTCTTTTTTTTTCTTTTTTTCCAGCCAGCTTCTTATCTTATCAATTCTTTTTTTAGAATCTTTTTAAATTTTCATCATTATAATCATATTCCATCCCTTCATTGTGTATACCCTTATTTTTGTACATATATAAGTTTTTCTTTCTTTAAAATTTTGGGATGCAGTTTCTTCTAACAGACCAAAATATACCCAAAATCAAGTGTGTTGCTCAGTTCTATTCCCCAGTTTAATCATATATATAGACAGAGACAGATATATAGATATAGATATAGATATAGATATAGATATAGATATAGATATTTTTTTTTCCTTTCTTCTCTCCCTGGTTTTGGGTCTCTTCTGACTTGGTTAGTGTATATTTTTCTTGGGTTGTCACTACCCTTTTAGTATTTTATTCTCTCATTCATCTATTCTTATCTGGATAAAATGGCAAGATGGAAAAACTTACCTCAAAAAGAAAAAAAAAAAAGAACAAGAGGCAGTACTGACAGCTAGGGACCTAATAAATAGGGACATCATTAATATGTAAGAACTAGAGTTAAAAATTATGATCATCAAGGTGTTAGCTGAGCTCAAATAAAACCATGGAAGATATTATAGAATCCTTTTCTGGAGAAATAAAATCCCTTTCTGGAGAAATAAAGGAACTAAAATCTAACCAGGTTGAAATCAAAAAAGCTATTAAAAGGTACAATAAAAAATGGAGGCTCTTACTACTCAGATAAATGAAGCAGAAGAGAGATGTAGTGATATAGAATACCAAATTATGGAAAATAAAGAAGCTGAGAAAAAGAAAGACAAACAACTACTGGACCAAGAGGGGAGAATTTGAGAGATAAGTGATACCATAAGATGAAGCAATATTAAAATAACTGGGATCCCAGAAGAAGAGAGAGAGGGGCAGAGGGTATATTGGAGCAAATTACAGCAGAGAATTTGGCAAAGGGAACAAGCATCAAATCCAGAAGGCACAGAGAAACCCCCTCAAAATCAATAAAAATAGGTCCACACCGGGGCACCTGGGTGGCTCAGTTGGTTAAGCGACTGCTTATACGTAGTCTGCTTATACATAATTTATACGACTGCTTATACATAATTTAGTGCCAAGCGTACAGACTATACGATGGCACTAAATTAATATCTTTTAATAGTTACCCTGAATGTAAATGGGCTAAATGCCCCAATCAAAAGACACAAGGTATCAGAATGGATTAAAAAAATCGGCTCAGGTCATGATCCCGGAGACCGGGAATCGAGTCCCACATCGGGCTCCCTGCTCGGCGGGAAGCCTGATTCTCCCTCTCTCACTCCCCTTCTTGTGTTCCCTCTCTGGCTGTATTTTTCTCTGTCAAATAAATAAAATCTTAAAAAAAAAATAGGTCCACACCCTGTCATCTAGTAGTAAATCTCACAAGTCCCAGTGACAAAGAGAAAATCCTGAAAGCAGCTCAGGAGAAGAGGTCTGTAACATACAATAGCAGAAATATTAGATTGGCAGCAGACCTATCCACAGAGATCTGGCATGATATATTCAGAGCACCAAATGAGAAAATATGCAGCCAAGAATACTATATCCAGCTAGTATGTCATTGAAAATAGAAGGAGAGATAAAAATCCTCCAGAACAAACAAAAACTAAAAGAATTTGCAAGCACCTAACCAGCCCTACAGGAAATATTTAAAGGGGTCCTCTAAGCAAAGAGAGAGCCTAAAAGAAACAGACCAGAAAGGAACAGAGACAATATACAGTAACAGTCACCTTACAGACTATACGATGGCACTAAATTAATATCTTTTAATAGTTACCCTGAATGTAAATGGGCTAAATGCCCCAATCAAAAGACACAGGGTATCAGAATGGATTAAAAAAAAAAAGACCTATTGATATGCTATATCCAAGAAACTCATTTTAGACCCAAAGACACCTCCATATTTAAAGTGAGAGGGTGGAAAACAATTTATCATTCTAATGGACATCAAAAGAAAGCTGGGGTGGCAATCCTTATATCAGACAAATTAGATTTTAAGCCAAAGACTATAATAAGAGATGAGAAGGACACCATATCATACTTAAAGGGTCTGTCCAACAAGAAGATCTAACAATTTTAAATATCTATGTCCCTAACATGGGAGCAGCCAATTATATAAACCAATTAATAACTAAAGCAAAGAAACATATCAACAATAATATGGTAATAGTAGGGGACTTTAACAGCCCCCTCACTGAAACAGACAGATCATCTAAGCAAAAGATTAACAAGTAAATAAAGGTTTTAAGTGACACACTGAACCAGCTGGTCATCACAGATATATTCAGAACATTCCATCCCAAAGCAACAGAATATACATTCTTCTCTAGTAAACATGGAACATTCTCCAGAATAGATCACATCCTGGGTCACAAATCAGGTCTCAACCAGTACCAAAATATTGGGATCATTCCCTGAATATTTTCAGACCACAGTGCTTTTAGACTTGAACTTAACCACAAGAGGAAAGTTGGAAAGAACTCAAATACTTGGAAGTTACAGAGTATCCTACTAAAGAATGAATGGGTTGTATCTCAGTGTGGTTTTGATTTGAATTGCCCTGATAGCTAGTGATGATGAACATTTTTCCATGTGTCTGTTAGTTATTTGTATATCTTCTATGGAAAAGTGCCTCTTCATTGTCTCCTGCCCATTTTTTGATGTGTTCATCTTCTTTTTGGATGTTGAGTTTGAGTAGTTCTGTATAGATCTTGGATATCAGCCCTTTATCTGTAATGTCATTTGCAAATATCCTCTCCCAATCTGTGGGTTGCCTCTTTGTCAGAATGGCCAAAATTAACAAGACAGGAAACAGCAAGTGTTGGAGAGGCTGTGGAGAAAGGGGAACCCTCTTACACTGTTGGTGGAAATGCAAGTTGGTGCAGCCACTTTGGAAACTGTGGAGATTCTTTAAAAAATTAAAAATAGAGCTACCCTATGACCCTGCAATTGCACTACTGAGTATTTACCCAAAAGATACAGATGTAGTGAAAAGAAGGGCCATATGCACCCCAATGTTCATAGCAGCAATGGCCACAATCGCCAAACTGTGGAAAGAGCCAAGGAGCCCTTCAACAGATGAATGGATAAAGAAGATGTGATATATATATAATGGAATACTATGCCTCCATCAGAAAGGATGAATGTCCAACTTTTGTAGCAACATGTACTGGATTGGAAGAGATTATTCTGAGTGAAATAAGCCAAGTAGAGAAAGTCAAGTACCACATGGTTTCACTTACTTGCGGTGCATAAGGGGTAATATAGAGGACAGTCGGAGAAGGAAAGAAAATGGGAAGTAGGGTAATTTGGGGAGAGAAACGAAACGTGAGACACTCTGAAATCAGAAAGAAACTGAGGGTCTTGGAAGGAAGGCGGTGGGGGGATGGAAGAGCCTGATGGTGGGTACTGAGGGCACGTATTGCATGGAGCACTGGGTGTGGGACATAAACAATGAATCTTGAAACACTGAAAAAATAAAATAAATTTAAAGTAAAAAAGAAAGAATAAATGGGTCAACCAGGAAATTAAAGAAGAATTTTAAAAATTCATAGAAACAAATGAAAATGAAAACACAACAGTTTAAAATCTTTGGGACACAGCAAAGGTGGTCCTGAGAGGAAAGTATATAGCAATACAAGCCTTTCCCAAGAAACAAGAAAACTCTGAAGTACACAACCTAACCATACACTGAAAGGAGCAGGAGAAAGAAGAGTAAAGAAAGCCTAAACCTAGCAGGAGAAGAGAAATAATAGAGATCAGAACAGAAATCAATGAAATAGAAACCAAAAGAACAGTAGAACAAATCAATGAAGCTAGGAGCTGATTCTTTGAAAGAATTAACAAGATTGATAAACCCCCGACCAGACTTATCAGAAAGAAAAAAGAAAGGACCCAAATTAATAACATCATGAATGAAAGAGGAGAGATCACAACAAACACCAAAGAAATACAAACAATTATAAGAACATACTATGAGTAACTATATGCCAGCAAAGTTGAAAATCTGGAAGAAATGGATGCATTCCTAGAGACATATAAAGTACCAAAACTGAACCAGGAAGAAACAGAAAACGTGAACAGACCCATAACCAGTAAGGAGATTGAAGCAATCATCAAAAATCTCCCAAATAACAGCTCAGGACCAGAGAGCTTCCCAGGGAAATTCTACAAACATTTAAAGAAGAATTAATACCTATTCTCCTGAAACTATTCCAAAAAATAGAAATAGAAGGAAAGCTTCCAAATTCATTTTATAAGGACAGCATTACCTTGATCCCAAAACCAGACAAAGACCCCACCAAAAAGGAGAGTTACAAATCAGCATCCTTGATGTACAGAGATGCAAAAAGTCTCACCAAAATACTAGCCAATAGGATCCAACAGTACATTAAAATTAAAAGGATTATCCACTGTTACTGAAAATAGTGCCTTATTATTGAAAATAGAGCTACCCTACAACCTAGCAATCGTGTTACTGGGAATTTACCCTACAGATACAAATGTAGTGATCCAAAGAAGCACATGTACCCGAATGTTTACAGCAGCAATGTCCACAATAGCCAAACTATGAAGAGAACCTAGATGTCCATCAACAGATGAATGGATAAAGAAGTGGTATATATGTACAATGGAATACAATGCAGCCATCAAAAACGTGGATTTGCAACAACGTGGATTGAACTGGAGGTTATTATGCTGAACAAAATAAGTCAATCACATAAAGACAATTATCATATGATATCTCTCTGATATGAGGAATTTGACAGGCAGAACAGGGAGTCGTGGGGGGTAGGGAGGGAAAAAATAAAACAAGATGGGACTGGAGAGGGAGACAAACCATAAAAGACTCTTAATCTCAGGAAACAAACTGAGAATTGCTGGGGGGTGGAGGAGGAGGGATAGGGTGACTTGGTTATGGAAAAAAAATTTTAAATAATAATAATAATAAATATTTAGCACAATTTTAATTAGATATTTATTGAGGAGATTATTCAATGCATCTCACCTAGTAGAATATCTTTTCCCCAATGTCAAGGACCATGTTTGCACATAGAAAATAGCACTTTGTCATAAAATTGGTACATTTTGTCACAGAAATAGGTTCTTGTTAGGGCATAAACATTCTTCAGGGAAGACCTTAAATGAATGAATCAAAAGAATCTACACAACGAGGAGGGAAACCAGTCATCTTTAGCAATGCTCCCTAAATTGTGCTTGTCTTCACCAATATGTTGTATAATGAAAAAAAAAAAAAGCACAATGGAGTAAATTTTTCATAATGTTACATAGTTTAGACTACATATGATTCCATCCACTCTTTTGGTCTTACAAGACAGGGGTATGAAGAAATGATAGTTTCCTGTGTTTATGGTCTTTAAATTGACATTACTTGTGAAGTATGACTTCTATTCTACCTCCATTTTGACCTCAAACTTTTTTTTCCCTGATCTCAAACTTCCTAATCAATTAAGTTCTTATTTCCAGTTTATCTCCTAACTCAGGCAAAAGACCCTGCAGGCAAAGCATCCCGTGATGGGAACAAAAACTCTCATCTCCAGCAATAAGGACTGTCGTAACAACAAGACCCTGTGTGACTCTGCCCAAAACCATGATCAACCCAACCTTTACTGCCCAGCTATACATGTACACGGAATTCTGTCCACATTGTCATTTTATAAACCTGTAAGTATTTTCAGCACTTTGGAAACAGTCTTTGAGACACTAGTTCATTGTCCTCCCAGTGTTAGCCTCACTGAAATAAATTCATTTTGTGTTTTACCACCAGTCATTTCTCTGCCTTTGGATATCAGTGGCAAGTGGCCAAACGTGGTCTGTTTGGGACACTGATCCAAGTGCTCTGCACCCATCTGCCTCAGCTAAACTTGGAAAATGACAATTGGTAACTCTATCTCTGTCATCCAACTTCGGTTTATTTTACTAAGTTTTCCTCTTCATGAACTCTGTAAGTTTGGGAACTATTCATCTGAGAGATGTCAAAGTATAATTTTCAAAAATTAAAATCATGACTCTCCTACCAATATATAGTGTACAGATGTCAAAGCTTTCTGAGCTGATTAATGAGAGAATCCACAGGATGTTAAACCTATTTCAAAGGAGAATTTGAGAGACTGAAAGAGAGTTATCGAAAGAAAGAAAGCAGAAATAAGATTGATAATTTAGATAGAGGCAAGGAAATTGCAACCTTTGGGGGTTATCTTTTATATGGAACAAAAATCATTTGAATCTCTGACAGAAAAAAAAGTAATTTGCAATTTATCAATCTTCTCCAAGTTAACACACATCTTTGTAGAATCTGAGCCTTAATCAGTAGTAAATAGTACCTCAAAATTACCTTCCCTTAGAGTGGCAGACAACTCAGACCAAACTGATTGACTCTAATATGGGTTTGGAAGGTCACACAGTTATTTTTCTGCCTTATTTCAAGTTTTGGATAATTTTAGTAACAGGAACCAGCCTCTAATATTTGGATGGAGGTTGCACATATATATGTATGTATAAGTAAATCTGGATCTATAGCTCTACAGGCATGAAATGGGAAGGTGATAAACCAAAAATCAATAGTTATTATGACTTGGAAATAGCATTATGAGTATATTAGCTCCTTAGGGCTGCCATAACAGAGTACTCACACACTGAGGAGGTTAAACAATAGAAATGTATTGTCTTACAGTTCTGGAGGCAAAAGTCTATACTCAAGGTGTCATGCTCCCTGGAAGGGTCAGTCCCAGGTGTCTGTCCTGGCTTCTAGTAGTTGCTTTCCTTGGGACAACGTAACTCCATCTGTACATGGTATTCTCCCTCTGCCCAAGTCTGTGTCCAAACTGCCCCTTCTTTTTAAGGATTCCAGTCATATGGGATTGGACCAGGAACACCCTGGTCCAATATGACTTCATCCTAACTAATTGTATCTGCAGTGATCCTATTTCCAAATAAGGTCATGTTTGGAGGCATTAGGGATTAAGATATAAATGTACAAAGTAGGGGGAAGACACAGTTCAACCTATAACAATGGGTATGTTTTTCTGAGACTTTTCTTCCTCAATTTTCAGAAAAACTAAATGCCAACACCCATTCCCAAAAGCATTCAGTAACAGTTCTGGATGTTTTTATTAGTTTCCAAGGGTTGCCACCATAAATTGCCACAAATTGGATGGCTAAAAACCAGAAATCCTTTTCTCTTATAGTGTGGGAGGCTAGAATCCCAAACTTACGGAGTTGCAGGGGTTGCTCTTGCTAAAGACTGTAGGGTAGAACTTTTCCATGCCTCTTCTGTGAGTGTTGGCAATACTTGGCATTCCTTGTTATGCAGCTTTATCATTTCAGTCTCTGCCTCCATCCTCGTGTGCTGCCTTTTATTATCTCCCTTACTTTTTAAAAAAAGTTATGTCTTACTAGTTGTTCCAGGGCTTACCATATACATCTTAACTTACCAGAATCATCTTCAGATTTCTATTCATTGAATTGCAGCATGATTTAGAAATGTTATTCTTATAGAAATCTATTCTCTCTACCCACTTTTGTATTACATATATGTGTTTTGAATCCAATAAGGAATTGTCACAATTATTACTTTCTAAAATTGTATATCTATTTAAAAAGCTGAGAATAGAAAGAAAAGCAAGTGTATATTTTTGGAATTTGTTATATTAACTTTCTTATTTACCATTTCTGAGTCTCTTCACCTGTTCCTATGGATTTTAGTTATCATCTGGTATCTTTTCTTTACTCCAATATGGTTGTACTCCTATCTACTTCCTTTGTGCTATTATTGGCAAATGTACTGCATTTCTATGTGTTATAGGTTCAACAATACAATTATGTACACATATTCTTTCACAATTGCTTTAAAATCAGTTAGGAGAAGATAGGAAAAGAAGATTCATTTATACTGTCTTTTAAAATTACAAAATTACCTTTACCAGTGCTCTGTTTTTTCCTGGGGGATCAGCTTCATGTCTTGGGTCACAGGCTTCTGGTGCCTGCTCATTCTTCCCTTGTATGGGTCACACTTATGACTCTTGTATGGATGACATATGGTAGCAACACTGGACACTGATTACCCTCCTCTCTCTCCTCTCTCTCTCTCTTTCTCTCTCTTTCTCTCTCTCTCTGTAGCTTGCTTTTGTCATTGTTATTGTTGTTTACTTATTTATTTGTTTAATGATTTGGATAGACAGTGTTTGTTTCCCCTTCAGGAGAAATAGACTGCTCCTAAGAGAGAACAGCTCTGGGCATGTCCACGGTCACTCTGGGATAGTAGCAGTTGCAGGAGAGCCTCTGACTATCTCTTTCCTGACTTCTGTGTTAAGCTGTCTGCCTCCCTTGGCATCACACCAAGCTCTTAGGCTTCATTAATTGCTGACTGATTGCTCTATTGTTTTTGATAATGCCTTGGGGCACAAGACATTCTGCTGTCTAATCTAATTGAATTTGGGCCCCTTTACGTATACTTCTGGAGGACAACCCAGGAGGGCTCTTTGCTGTTTCTCTCTGGTAAACTAGCTGCTGGCCTCTGCCTCAGGTTGTTAATTCCACAGAAGTACCAACTTTCTCTTAACTGCTTACTACCAAAATCTCCATTGTTTTTTGAGAGATTTAAGCCCTAGGGCTTAAAATTACCCACACTGTGTTTCAAATAAAATCAGAGGGGAGCACCTCTGAGCCAATATTCTAGGCACTGGGCAGGAGAAGCAGCGTCTGGCCTTAGTTGGCCTTTTCCAGCATGGAACTTCCACCCCAGTAGTGGGTTGGGGTGAAAGTGATCAGGGCTCCAGGATTCTCAGCCTGCCGTGCCTGCGTAGAGAACCCTCCCTGGGAATGAAGGCTGGTTGAAGAAGGGCACTCCTGACCTCTCAGTCACACTCACTGGGAATTTAGGATCTGCAACTCAGAGTGGAAAGGTATGAGAAATGCTAGCAGTATGTATCTCCGTGTGAAATACTGTATCCATTGACTAAGAGTTAAGGAAAGAGGGAGTCCCATCTTCTTGTGCATACTAACATAGAGTGCAGTTCCAGTCAAGTTGTGCTGGGTTTGGGAGTGAGGGAATGAGCCATGGATCAAGTGACACAGAGTCTTTCCCTTCTTTCCCAGTTTTAGTAGATTTTCTTGAATAAATGTTTCTTCATTTGCTGTATGCCCTTAGCACAAGGATCCCAGACACTTGATTTCTTTAAAAATAATTCTTGGGATGCCTGGGTGGCTCAGTCAGTTAAGCAGCTGCCTTCAGCTCAGGCCCAGGGTGCTAGGATTGAGTCCCACATCGGGCTCCCTGCTCATCAGGAAGCCTGCTTCTCCTTCTGCCTGCTCTGCCTGCTGCTCCCCCTGCTTGTGTGCAATTCTCTTTCTCTCTCTGACAAATAAATAAAAAATATTTTAAAATAAAAATAAAAATAATTATTAGTAGGGGGAATTTGGTTGACTCACTCAGTTAAGCATCTGACTCTTGGTTTCAGTTCAGGTCATGATCTCAGGGTCATAATCTCAGGGTCATGAGATAGAGCCCTGTGTCAGGCTTCATGGCTCAGCATGGAGTCTGCTTTAGATTCTCTCTCCCTCTACTCCTCACCCTTCTCTCTCTCTCTCTCTCAAATAAATAAAATCTTAAAAAAATAATTCTTATCAATTATGCTTGTTTTGTTACAGAATGCCTCATGGCTGCCCTTCCTGATATTTGTTCTTCATAATTAGTCATTTTTTTCTCAATTATAAAGCTGAACTCACACATGGTAGTTGTTAAAAATGAAGAAAAATAAATGTTTACTAATGTTGGGTGCCTGGGTGACTCAGTGGGTTAAAGCTTCTGCCTTCGGCTCAGGTCATGATCTGAGGGTCCTGGGATCGAGGCTCGCGTTAGGCTTTCTGCTCAGCAGGGAGCCTGCTTCCTCCTCTCTCTCTGCCTGCCTCTCTGCCTACTTGTGATCTCTCTGTCAAATAAATAAATAAAATCTTTGAAAAAAAGTGTTTACTAATGTTGAGTTTTGGGAACATTTTGCATTAGAAATATTTAAAGAGTGGACAAGATGGCATTTCAGACTTTTCCCCTCTCATTCTATAGGGGAGAGTGCTGATATTTAATAGAATATGGTTAGAAAAAATGTTTTAGAAGATTCTATATGTTCACAATATCATAAAAATGTTTGAAAATCTATGTTTAAAATCAAAAGCAGACATCTGTTGGAAGGCAACTGGAAATGAATATTAGTGAGATTAAGGTACAAAACCAAATTTATTTTCATGAGTCAATCCAAATATAAGAACTGATCCAATTATAATCTCTCTCTTAATATTCTTTAACAATAGTTACAGTCAAGACAGTTCATTAAGAATCCCTATCAGAGTATATGGTCATGGTTACAAATAAGTATACTACCCATGTCATTTGCCAATTCATTTAGTGCATTAGAAGTAGTTTCAGGGCGCCTGGGTGGCTCAGTGGGTTAAAGCCTCTGCTTTCGGCTCAGGTCATGATCTCAGGGTCCTGGGATCAAGGCCCGCATCTGGCTCTCTGCTCAGCAGGGAGCCTGCTTCCTCCTCTCTCTCTGCCTGCCTCTCTGCCTACTTGTGATCTCTCTCTCTGTCAAATAAATAAATAAAATGTTTAAAAAAAAAAAAAAAAAGAAGTAGTTTCAATTTCAGAAAAGCAAAAAAAAAAATTCACATTAAAGATGTATACTCAAATGTGAGTGTAAAGGAGTGCTTTGTGATGCTTTCATATTAACATTTTCATTTATTTGTATTCCCTGTGATGTGCCAAGTGATCATCAGTTTACAAAATGTGGTACCTATAAATATGCTTTAATTACTCATTTCATTCAATCATTTAGTCAACAAATACTTATTGAGTAAATACTAAGTCAGGCTGTTCTAAATTCTGGGGATACAGCAATGTACGAGACAAATAAGTTTCCTGCTCTCTTGGAGTCTATATTCAAATGATTATCTTAAACAGATAAATGCAGAAATGCAGTATGTATTTTACTAGATGCTAAAATGCACTCTTCAGATATGCTTATCAGGGCCAAGGCACTCATTTTTGAGCTACTGGAAGGATTAGTGGCTGATATCTCACAGCCACATCTCTCCCCTGGATTGCTTCTGTCAAAGGGGCTCACCTTGTCCAAGGTTACAATCACTGTCTCAGGGCAGCCTACATCAATATTTGGTTAATGCAAAGGATGAAAACCTGTTCCCCTTGCATTAATTTGTAGATAACTCTGAAGAGCTGTCTCAGCTTCAAAGATCCATGAAGGATCATCTGAGACATTTGTTCTAATTCACCACAGTGGAATATTTGTCTCTATCCAGTTTGGCTTCCTACACTTCCTTAAAGGTATTGTTCCTGAAGGAACTTCCCAATACACATTCTACATACAAATCTTCTTCTCAGTTCTGTTTCCAGGAAACAACCAAATATGATAGATACTAGAAACAGTCCTAAGAAGTAGGCTCTAAGTCTGGATCACTTGCTAAAAGGTGAGAAAAAAACCAAGGTCAGTCTAATAACATAATTATAAGGGTAGTGAAGCTTCACAGAAGGTTGAACTCTAAGCCTGGCAGCTCTCTTACACTAGAGAAAAGTCTTTAATTAGGCAGGAGGACAGAAAAGGAAACCATTAACAAAATGGAAAGGCAGCTTAATGAATGGGAAAAGATATTTGCAAATGACATATGATAAGGAGTTAATATACATAATATATAAAGAACTTACATAACACCAAAAAACAAACAAACAAAAAAAAAAACACAATCCAATTTAAAAATGAGGAGAGGACCTGAATGGACATGTTTCCAAAGAAGACATACAGATGGCCAATAGACACTTGATAACATGCTTAACATCCCTAATCACCAGGGAAATGCAAATCAAAATGACAATGAAATATCACTTTATACCTGTCAGAATGCCTAAAATCAAAAACGTAAGAAATAACACTATTAGTGAGGATGTGGACAAAAAGCATCCCTTGTACACTGTTGGTGGGAATGTAAATTGCTGCAGCCACTGTGGAAAACAGTGTGGAGTTTCCTCAAAAAATTAAAAATAAAAATAGCCATAAGATCCAATAATTTTACTACTCAGTATTTACTGTGATAGTGGCACAATAAAGACTTGGTGCTCTGTCTCAATATGGCAACACTAATTTGAAAAGAAATATGCACCTCTATGTTCATGGCAGCATTATGGAATGCAAGATATGGAAGCAACCCAAGTGTCCATTGACAAATAGGTAGGGAAGATGTGGTATATACATACAATGAGATATTATTTAGCAATAGAACAGTGAGATCTTGCCATTTGCAACAACATAGATGGATCTAGAAGGTATTATGCTAAGAGAAATAAGTCCGGCAGAGAAAGACAAATACCATATGACTTCACTTATATGTGGAATCTTTAAAAATAATCAAAACAAACGAATAAACAGACAAAAAAATCAAAACAGACCAACAAATACTGAAAACAAATGAGTGGTTGCTGGCAGGGACAGAGGGTTCAGAATGGGTGAAGGGGAATGGGAGGTACAGGCTTCCAGTTACGGAATTAATAAGTCATGGGGGTGAAAGGTACAGCACAGGGAATATGGTCAATGATACTGTTTAATAGTGTTCTATAGTGACAGCTGGTAGCTACATTTGAAGTGAACATGCCATAATGCATAAACTTATTGAATCACTGCCATACACCTAAAACTAATATAACATTGAGTGCCAACTCTACTCAAATAAAAACATTAAAACATTTTTTTTCTAGGGATGCCATAACAAAGCACCACAATCTGGGTAGCTTAAAACAATAGAAACTTCTTCTCTCACAGTTCTGGAGGCTAAAAGTCCAGAATCAAGGTGTGTTCAGGGCCATGCTCCTTCTGAAGTCTCCAGAAAAGAATCTCCTTGCCTTTTCTAGCTTCTGATTGTTACTAGCTTTTCTTGGGGCTTTTTTGGCTTGCAGAAACATAATTCTTATCTCTTTGTTTTCATATGGCCTTCTTCCCTCTATGTTTATTTTCAGTCTCTCTCTTCTCAAAAGAACACTAGTCACTGGGGAACTGGGGCACACTGTAGTCTAGTATGAGCTCATCTTAATGATTATATGTGCGAAGACCCTATTTATAAAGGAGGTCATGTTCACAGGTACCCCAACCAATGGGAAGTGTGAGAGCTGGTGAATAAATGCCTCAGGTTCCCTGGTCCCTGGTGAAATAATTCTGACTCATGTTCTACATTTTTTTTTTCCTCAGAGAATCCCCAATGAAATTGAGCTCCATTTGACTACAGTGGTAACAGGCTTTCATTAATGTATTCTTTTATTGGTTTTCCTCATTAACCTGCCTCACTTTCATCAGCATCCCCACTTCTGCTTTCTGGAAGCACCACCTAAATAAAGGGTTGCCTCAGGCTTTGGTTTTTGGGGATACACAAACTAAGAAAAACAATAATGATGATAAGTGGACTTTGAGTCTCAGATCACCTTTGCCTAAAATTATCTCCCTCTTCTCCCCGTCTTTCAGAGTTCTTCACATTCTTTAAAACCTATTTCAAATTTCATCATAAAAAGCTTTCTCTGGTCCCATACCTCAAAAGGATAAACACTTCTCTGCTATTTTCCTCTAGAAGTGTTATTTATTGAACAATTTGGAGTTAATTTTCCACATGCTTATATCATCATGGGCTCCTTACCATTCCCTAAGAAGTCCTGCAGGGCACACATGTAGCCCTCAAAAGCAAACACCTTCTCTTTCTTGCTCTAGATTTATTTCCTCTGAACAAATGGCACATGTGGCTTTCTACTTCTTTGGTATGATCAGTCTGGAGGTTTGGGTTTGAATATGGGAGAAGGAAGCCATTTAGACCTATAAATTGTTCAAAAAAACTACACAACTCAGCATACTTGAATTTTTCCTAAAGAGGCCAAAAACTCCAAATAATGATTACATTTTACATAGTAGCTTTTGTCCCCTATGTATACATTTCCAAGTCCTTGAGGGCAAAAAAAATTGGTCAAGGCCCTTCTCCTATGAATCCCTAAAGGATCTATATACCAGGAGACAGAGCCAAACAAAATAAAGCATCCATTTCTTGTTAGCAGAATTTGTTCCTAAAACCCCAATGCAGACATCTGGGCTTGCCTCCCTGTAGCTTGAACCACCAAACTGAAATCTTGTAATAATGGACTTTGAAAACTCCTTTCTCATAAGCCATATGGAACAGAGACTAAGAAAGTGAACTCTATAAAGTTTATACAAAAGAAGAAGAAAGAAAGTTCAGGTGAAGAGATCTGATCTTGTGGGAGTCACACTTAAAAAAAAAAGCAGCTGAGGTCAGTGTGTGAGCAGGGCTCATCGCAAGAAACAACTTACTACTTCTGAAGCAAGGGTAGAAGAAGCACATGTATGGAACACATGCTGGGACCTTGTAATGCATGCTGATCACAGTTTACTAATAAGCATGACCAATCAGAGTCCTTGAATCTAACAAATCAGATTAATAACTCCTCTATTTGATGGAAATTAAGAAAGAGAAGTGAAGGAGGCAGGAGCTCGAGTATTTGTGCTCTCCTAGAAGAGGACACATCTCATATATTGTATTCACCATCAGCATAAATACAATGCCAGCTATTACATCTCTTGGATTTATCTTTGGCTCGGAAAATAAGTCTCCATACATATGTCTATCTTCTCTTCCCAAGCACATTATGAAATCCTAAAGAGAAAGAACTCTTTGCCTGCTTCCTTTGTGTTCTCCACAGTGCTGGAGATATGAAAGGAATAAATAAAATTATTTAGATCATAATTATTATACAAATTGTATTTATTGATGGCTTCACACATGTTGACCAATTTACTCCTCACAATTCTATAAAGTATACGCCATTAACCTTCTCATTTTATAGATGAAGGAATTGAGACTCAGAAAGTTCAAGTAACTTCCTTAAATTCATACATCTAGAAAGTGGAAGAGACAGAATTTGAATATTTATCCCATACTGCATGAAAATGTGAAATAGTTATGGAGAGAGGATGGTGGGGTGGAGGGAGGGCAGTCTACAACATAGGGAGTACATCAGTCAGGGTTCAACCAGAGGAGTAGAACCCATAGCAGATATATACACACACATTAAGAGATATTTTTTTTCCACAAGGAATTGCCTTATGCAATTATGGAGCCTAGCTAAACAAGTCTGAACTCATGGAACAGGCAGGCAGGAAAGGAATATCCTAAGAAGGTTAGAGCTCATGAACACAGTCTGAAGCTTATTATCCAGTGGAAACGAGGAAAGAAGGTCCAGAGAAAGGGAGAATAATTAAAAACCCATATACCGTTTCTGTTCTCTTTTAAAGGAATTCCAACAGATTAAGTTAGGGGCACCTAAAATAATCCTCATCTCAATTAACCCAATTATGGACTTTAATCTACACAATCCCCTCACAGTGGAACCCAGATTAGTGTTTGAAAGAATAACTGGACTAAATTATAAACTATGAAATTACAGTCCATCAACTTGTTTGAGAAAATACCTCTTATAGTCTATCTTAACCAGAAACATACTAGAAAGGGAATTCTGGAGCTGTTGTTCACCTTAGCCAAATGGCTTCATCCCAAAGCCATGAAGGGACGTAAGGGAATTTTACAAGGCATAGGACAGAAATTAGGTGGAGGGACAACCAAGATAATCCCAAGGGCAAGAATATAGAAGAGGCAAAGTCCTCGTGGCTTCTTTTGAAAAGACAATTGAGGGGAGAATGCAATCATAAAATCCCAATGGGGACTTCAATATAAGCTGTCAATGGCAAATGTTCAATTCCTATGGGGTGGTGAGGGGAGGGGAAGAGACCTGCTGGTATTGGAAGGTATCTACAGAACTGGGAACTTAGGAAGCCCACAAAGCCAAAGGACAGGGAAAAAGTGATGGAGTGAGTGCCATGAGGTGATGGAACAGGCCAAGAGTTCAGCATTTCTAAAAAATTTAACATGAATAATTGAATGACCTACTAGATACAACTGAGTCTCACTACTCAGATTCTGTAAAGTCTCCCTAAGCACTGAATTACCAAATACCTAGTATTTGGGGAAATCCAGGAGTAAGTTTCCAGGAACCTTGGTCATAACATCTCCATCAGCTGATCAATGTATACCCTTGTTTTCTGTGTGTTTCCGTTTAAAGACATCTTATCTAACATATATTGTTGCATCATTAACATTTAATTCCTGGCCAACAACACTATAACAGACCTGAACAAAGCATATATAATGCATACATTATCTCCATTTTCTCCCATATTTCTTGTGCTTAGAAACACATATACTTGTGGGCCATACTAAGCAGTCAAATCATCAACAAGAAGCATAACACACACACACACACACACACACACACACACACACACACCACATAGCATTAAATAGAGTAAGAAAAGCTTACTTGTTTGAGAGTATGAGAGCTGAAGCAAGAAGGCAGAGCATCACTTTGACCTCAAGTGGGAATGTGCACATCAGAGGACTCAAATTTTTCATCATACTGTGTATGTCCATGGATGACTGTGAAAACACCACAAGTGTTAACTGAGGGGTTACAAATAAATTTTAGTGAACAGATACAGAAATCTATGAAAAGTGAGGATTGACTACATGTGAAGGTTCACTCTTAGATTAATGTTAATGGTTAGAGAGTCCCAGTATCTGAAGCTGACTCCATCCTAGACATATGTGTGATTAAGTCTACAGTAGGCCAAACAGAAGATGAAAACTGATAATGATCCATGCTTTTCTGATTCAGGACATTCCAACATTGAAACTCCTTGACTTAAATTTACTGATCTAGTCTATTTGTGGTTTTCATTTAACCACATACTCTGCTCAGCTATCGAGTTTGGGCTGTGGTTCATTGCTTCTTTGTTTATCTCCCCTACTTAGGATTTCTCTGTTGTGGCTGGACATGTAACAAGTATTTAGCTGTCCTGCTCTTACCAACATTTACTACGTGAGCACTAAAATGACTATCTGTAACTCTACACCTGCACAAAGAAAGTTAACTGGTGGAAAACACTCTCTGGGTGATAGGTCTCACTCTAAATGTACCAATTCTAAACTCTGGTGAGCCCTTAGTGTCAACCAGCAATTCCAATTCCTCTAGCATATTCCTGTTGCCCTCTCCCAGACAATTGTTCCACACCTCTGTCTTATGCTCACCTGGGTGACTGGGTGACTTAAACAACAGAAACTTCTTTCTCAGAGTTCTTTAGGCCAAGAAATCCAAGAGGGTGGCAGCATGGGTGGGTTTTGGTAAGAGATGTCCTCCTGGCTTGCAGATGGCTACCTTCTCCCTGTGTCCTCTCTGATAGAGGGGGATAGAGAGCAAACTCTCTGGCATCTCTTCTTCTTTTTTTTTTTCAAGATTTTATTTATTTATTTGACAGAGAGAGATCACAAGTAGGCAGAGAGGCAGGCAGAGAGGAGGAAGCAGGCTCCCTGCTGAGCAGAGAGCCCGATGCAGGCTTCAATCCCAGGAGCCTGAGATCATGACCTGAGCCGAAGGCAGAGGCTTTAACCCACTAAGCCACCCAGGTGCCCTCTGGCATCTCTTCTTATAAAGGCACTAATTCCACTGCGAGGGCCCCAGCCTCATTTCTTTATCTAAACCTGATTACCTCCCTAAGACTCTTTCTCCAAATACATCCTGTTTGGGTATTAAGGCTTCAACATATGACTTGGGGGAAGAATGGAAGGAGAGATGATACACAATTCAGTCCATAACAACCCCTCTTAAAACTTCTGATTCAGTCAGTTTGGTTTGGTTTGGTATGGTTGTTTTTTTGTGACTGGAGTCCAATCTAGTCTGTTGAAACTAGATTGAACTGCAACACTATGTCCTTTATCCTCCAATATCCTCAATATCCGCTGAGGAATTGACTTCCCTTGTTTAAAAAAAAAAAATTAGTGTAGGGGATGGTGCCCCTCCCGCCATGCCCAAGCGACCGGAAAACTTTGGTGGAGGTACCTGTGAATGTGAATGAAAGCCCCTCTGGGCTTTCCCTGCCTAGAATCCGGAAAGCCACTTACCCTGTGGGTCAGGGAAATATGTCCTTGGTGTGCTTATTCAAGACATAGTTCCATTTAACCCTCCTCCCGGTAATCATATCTCTGTATCTCTTATCTGTATTTCTTGATCCCTCTGCCTCAGTGGTCTCAACTTCTGTAAGTTTAAGCAATCACTCTGTACCCTACAGTAACAATACTAATCCTGTCTCTAGGGTGGGGGCAAAAGCAGTTAAAGATTTAACTGCACCACCCAACTTCCTCACGTGGGAATAATAAGACTGGGACCCTTGACAGTCATAGAGAGAAAAGAAGACCGAGAGAGAAAGACAAAAGGAAGAGCAGAGCGAAGAGACAAAGCCATGAGACTGAAAGTCTGAGAAATGGAGATAGAGAGACAGAAACGGACACAGAGAGAAAGAGAGAACCTGCACAGAGAGAGGCAAAGGCAGAGAGAGCGAAGCAAGGGAGAGAGGAGCAAGAGATAGAGAGACAGAAAGAGAGACTGAGGCAAAGGCTGAGAGCCTGCAAAGCAAGAGACTGAGACAGAGAGAGACAAAGCAAGAGAGAAACAGACAGAGAGACAGAGATTGAGAGAGAAAAAGAGAGAGAAACAGAAACAGAGAAGCAGAGAGAGCAAGATAGACAGAACCAACTGTTTGCCTAAAGCTAGATTGATGTAACTAAAAAGCTTTAAAAAACCCTGAAGACACAGGTTTCAGGGAGGAGATCCCCACGCCACTCTTCGCGTCCGGTCTCCTCGTTTTATCGCCGACTCCGTCACCACCTTCAGGGAACCCCGACCGTTACCATGGCCGGGGCCGTCTCCCGGCAAATTAGAATAGAATTTTTATATTCTCCCAACATAACCCACCTCCTTGAATCTGGACTGTATCTCTGCTTTCTCTTCCATTAATATTAATGAACTGTCAGTGCTTCTATCCAAAACCAGTCCCTCCCCTTGTGCCCTAGACCCCATCTACTCAGGAATATTTACTTCTCATCTACTCAGAGACACCACTTTGGCAACTGTTCACTCTTACTCTCCCATCATCAAAATTTTCTTCTAGGAAATAATTTCCTCTACATAAAAACATAATTTTATTGCTAAAGAAAACTGATCTCCAGTCACCATTCATTTCATTCCTAAGTTCTCCTTCCTTCAATACTTATTGAAAGAAGTATTTGTGTTTATTATCCTTCAGTTCCTCCCCCTTCTTTCTAAATTGTTTCTACTCTAGAGAAGTTTTCAACTTCAACACTCAAACAAAACAGCTCCTACCAAAAACACCAGTAACCCCCATGCAGATCAATTCAATAGCTAATCCTCAGGCCTCAACTTATTTGGGTTATTTGACATGATTAACACCTTCTTTTGGACACATTTTCTTCACTTGGCCTCATTCTTTTTATTCACTGCTCTAATTCTTATTTGTTCTTCCTTACATCCCTGATTGCTAAATATTAGAATCTTCTAGATCTCAATGTTTACCTCTCCTTTATATATCTACTACTCAGGGTACTCAGAGCACTTGATCTCAAGGCCCTTGCACAGCTATTCCTTCTGACTGCTACACTCTTACTTGAACACTGCATGGCTCGTTTTTTGTGTTCTTCAAGTTACATTTTAGGTGACGCATCTAATGACTCTAAATAAAACAGAAACCTACATCCACTCCTCCACTCATTGGCACTCTCGACTTTATCCTGTTTTACTTTTTACCACAGAATTTATCATAGGCTCACATCCATGTTTACTTATTTATAGATAGGCCATCTACTTCCCCTTGACAAGGAATCTCTGCTTAACCTAACTTTAATTAGCCTCCTCTGAGCTCTCTGCTTGACCAGGCCCAACTTTGGACTGCCCTTTATGCCTTGTTTGATACAATACAGTTTGAGCAAATTATTCCTGCTAGACCAGTTTAGCAAAAATCCCCCACTCCCAATATTGTATCATTACAGCCTGCATTCAGCAAGAATTCTGTTGAGTCAGTCTAGCTCAGGTCAAGGGCTCTCATGAGGTCATGAGATCAAGTTCTAGATCAGGCTCTGTGTTGAGCATGGAACCTGCTTGAGATTCTCTCTCTCTCCCATTGCTCTTCCCCCTGCTGGAACTTTCTCTCTCTCAAATAAAAAATTAAAATAAAAAAAATTTAAATAAAAATAACAATTCAGCGACCTGGGTGTCTCAGTTGGTTAAGTAACTGCCTTCGGCTCAGGTCATAATCCTGGAGTCCAGGATCAAGCCCCACATCGGGCTCCCTGCTCAGCGGGAAGCCTGCTTCTCCCTCTCTCACTCCTCCTGCTTGTGTTCCCTCTCTCGTTGTGTTTTTCTCTGTCAAATAAATAAATAAAATCTTTAAAAAATAAATAAATACATAAAAATTCAGAAAACCCTAGAAGAATATACATCTAACATGTTAATAATGATTACACCTAGATAGTAAAGTTATTAGTGGGGTTTCGTTTATTTGTATATTTTTAAATCTTTTTTCTTGTTTCTTGTGTCAGCAGATCTTAAATATAATGCAAAATGATAATCCCAATAATAAAAAATAAAAGTGTAATTTTTCATAAGAATTTAATTATGTTTATAGGGAAGAAAAGATGAAGATTTTAAGAAAAATTAAAATTTATATAAAAATAATGTGCAACATAGAATACAAAATACATTTTTTCTCTCTTGTCTAGTTTTTATACAATGAAAACATGTTGATTTTGTAGTAAGAAATATTTTAATTGCAAAATAATTTAGAAAAATTTCCTAAACTAAAAAGAAAATAAATGTGTCTGCCAAATCCATTTCAGTTTTTACAGTAACTTTGAATGGCTCAGTCAAAAGATTCGTGGTCTGAATCAAACACAACTTCATCTGACTCACTATTCCACATAGACGATATGGTTTTGTGTTACTTCACATCACCGATGCCTACAGAAAACAACGGTCTTGGTTTGGCATTCGGGCTTTCATTCATTTCTTGGATTCCTAAAATTTTAAGTTCACGGCTGTTTGCTCTGGGCTTGTCCTATAATATGTGTTGAGTGAAAAAAGAACATAGACGGGGCGGGGGGTGGGGAGAAGGGATCGATCTAGAAATATCAGCCATTGTTCCAGGTAGCCTTTCTCTCAGGAAAAAAAAATCACCATTGCTTCTCGGCCTTTTCCATCAACAGATGAATGGATACAGAAGATGTGGTACATATCTACAATGGAATACTACGCCTCCATCAGAAAGGATGAATATCCAACGTTTGTAGCAACATGGACTGGACTGGAAGAGATTATGCTGAGTGAAATAAGCCAAGAAGAGAAAGTCAAGTATCACATGATTTCACTTACTTGCGGTGCATGAGGGGTAACCTGGAGGACAGCGGGAGAAGGAAAGTAAATGGGAAGTAGGATAACAAAACAAGAGAGATTTTGGACACAGAAACAAACTGAGGGACTTGAAGGGAAAGGGATGGGAGGATGGGAGAGCCTGGTGGTGGGCACTGAGGGCACCTATTGCATGGAGCACTGGGTGTGAGGAATGGGCAATGAATCCTGGAACACTGAAAAAATAAAATAAATTTAAAGTTAAAAAAAAACAACAACAATAAAAACCTCACAAGAATCCTACAAGGGAGGAATAATTACCAGGAGGCTACCATGTGCATAATGGTTTATGCTACCTAAGAGCTTTCAGCTAAAAAATCTGGACTAGAACCCACATGTATTCAGCTATATTTTTTTGTTTTGTTTTAACACCCTGGTTGCTTTTAGAAGGAGTGGAGGAGGTTTCTATTACTTAAATTTTCCTTTACCTCTTTCATTTACTAATAATCCCAATTGATCATTAAAAAGTTAGATTCAGAAGTAGGAATCAAGAATACTGACAGATATTCTTCATAATAGTTTATATCTATCTTTGACTGTCACAGTATAGATGGTCAGATGACTTAGAGATAGTGGGTTTGTTAAATGATCCAGGCCCTGCCTGAAGAATAAGCCAATGACTCCCAAAGCATGCCACATGTATCACCACTGATCCACAAGATGATTTTGTTAATGTTTGAACATTTGCCAGTTATATATTTTTAACATTTTCATAGTTACATATTTTAAACATCTATCAAGAAAGAAATTAACTAGCAGAACAAACTCTTACTTTTATAAGTGTTATTATTTGAAATAAGGCCCCCAAAATACTCCTATAGTAATTCATTTTGCACAGACCAACTCTGGTTACACAGGCAAATTTATGAACGAGTCAAGCCTTCAATAATCAAAATTTCTTCTTTGGATGTAAGAATGGTATGACTGTATAGATGTCTGGTATTCTCATATTAAATTTCCATGTTCATCATCATGTATTTCTTACTAACGTATTAATTCATCATTTCTGAAAGTAAATCATAGCTTACTATATAAGTATGTATTATTATTATGAATTATAGTCTGGATTAGGTTTTTTTTAATTGAAACTATCATGATAAGAAGTTTTAAAAGATTTTTAGGCAGAAGAGGAGAAGATATTTATAACAAATATGAGCACTATTGTTGGTAGTGATAAAACCACATTAACAAAATGAATCACCCTGTTATTGTTATAGAAACACCAGTTTCAAAAAAAACACAAAATATTACACAAATATCATCAAAATTGTTTGAAATTTGGAATTTCACTGCCAACTGGGAGTGACTCTATTTCATTATATGTTGCATTTGGGAACACTGGTATCATTTTGACACATTCAAAGAACACTATGAGAAACTTGTCAAAATTTCTGAAGCAAAATAGAAGGACAGTCAAGCATCCAAAAACTAACGTGCTGTGTAATAAGGATAAGAATACAAAAGCTTTGTGGTATTTTGAAATAATTAGTGAAACATGAGGCATCCTACTGGCAAAGAAAAAAGTAAAAGCAATGATTGGGAAAAAAGTAAGTGAAATGACTGATAAAGTGCCTCTGTCAAATAACAGAGTTCATTTTAGAACTATAGATATGAACAGAAAGTGAAGTAGTAATTATTATTCAGAGAATGACAAAGTCAATACGATTCTCTGCAGACTGATGAATCCACTAACATTTTAGAGTCAGAAAATCTTTGCTATTTGTCTGACATAACTGGAATACAAGTAGTCTACAAAAACTTCTCCACAGACAAATTGTACAAATGAAGAAGTGTATTTTTTTGGTTTTTGTTTGTTTGTTTGTTTTTAGAATTTATTGATGAAACCAAATAAGCAAAAACAATGACAAAAAGTGATATTGAACTAAATGTAGGTGTCAAAGACAATTAGACAATTAGTTCAACAAGACTTGATTAATACTGTTATGCAACTGTACCTATGCTTGCAGTTATAGCCAAAGAAACCCTGGTCAGTAGAGATACAGATAAAGAGATAAGAAAAAGGGGGCATCTGGGTGGCTCAGTGGGTTAAGGAACTGCCTTCAGCTCAGGTCATGATCCTGGAGTCCCAGGATGGAGTCCCGCGTCAGGCTCCCAGCTCAGGGGGGAGTCTGCTTCTCCCTCTGATCCTTCCCCTTCTCATGTTCTCTCTCTCTCATTCTCTCTCTCTAAAATAAATAAATAAAATCTTGAAAAATAATTTAAGAAAAGTATTTATTCAAACTGTCAATCACATGCAAGCCTTTGAGTTCTCAAAATTTTCTCACTTTGTGAAAAAAATTAGCATAAACTAAAAATCAGAAATTACTGTTCTATGTCATTTGTTGGATTTCCTGACACTAACAGGAGCCCTTATATGTCCATTAAAATTAATAAGAATTGAGAATCCAGAAAGAATCCTTACCTTTATATTTAATAGTTGTTTGACAAAAGTACCAAAACAATTCAATAGGGAAAATATATTCCTTTCAACAAATGATACTGGGACAATTTAATGTCTTTAAACACAAATATGAACACTTTACTAACACTGTTAATTAAGTCAATTAGCTAGGTCACATATAAATAACTCAAAAATGGATCACAGACATAAAGAGCTAAAACTATAAATTTTCTAGGGGCGCCTGGGTGGCTCAGTTGGTTAAGTGACTGCCTTTGGTTCAGGTCATGATCCCGGAGACCTGGGCTCCGCGGGAGGCCTGCTTCTCCCTCTCTCACTCCCCCTGCTTATATTCCCTCTCTACCTGTGTTTCTCTCTGTCAAATAAATAAATAAATTATTTTTTTAAAAAATTATAAATTTTCTGGAAGAAAACATAGAAGAATAATTTCTGTAACATTGTTTAAACAAAAAGTTCTCAGATATAGCACAACAATCACAAGTTATAACAACTACCAAAAATCTCCAGTGAATTGTAACTCATTAAAATTCAAAAACTTTTGTACCCAAGTATACCATTAAGAAAATGAAGAGGTGATATACAGACCAATAGGAAATATTTCCAAATCATACATTTGATAAAGTTTTGCATTAAAAATATTTAAAGAACTCTTACAATCCAATAAGAAGATACACAACCAAACAGAAAAACAAGCTTGAATAGACATTTTACACCAAAAAAACCCCATATGAATAGCTATAACCACATTAAAAAGTGCTCAAGATCATTAGTTATTAGTGAAATGCAAACCTACTAGAATAATGACAATCAAAAATACAGACTATACCAAGTATAGGGAAGAATGTAGAGACATCCAAACCTTCATGGAACTGTTGGTGGGAATATAAAATGGTGCCACCACTTTGGAAATAAGCTGGGTAACTTTTTAAAAAATTCAAATATAAGCTTATCATATGACTCACTAATTCCAGTCCTACGTAGGTACCCATAAGAAATAAAAACATGTCCACACAAAGGTTTGTATATGAACATTCTCAGGACTGTTATTCATAATATCCATCAATTGGTGAATGGATAAACAAAATGTAGTATCCATACACTGTAATACTGTTCAACAATAAAAAGGAACAAAATATTTATATATTCTACAAAATGGATGAACCTCAAAAACATGATGCAAATTAAAATCCAGGAGCAAAAATGTTCATACTGTATGGTTTCATTTATATAAAATGTCAAAAAAAGACAAATGTATAGAGACAGAAAGCAGATCAGAGGTTTTTGGGACTAGAGATGGGAGTAAGATTGACTCAAATAACTGATATTGGGGGAGGGGATGATAAAAATGTTCTAAAATGATCGTGGTCATGGTTATACAGCTCCATAAATTTATTTTTTTTTAAAAAGAGCTCCACGTGGTGTTGCAAACCCTTGCCAGAATTCAGCCAGTTCTTAGACTTAGAACCCATCAGCTGAAGGAACGACTCAGTCCCCATAAGGAAATACTTTGAATAGATTAAGGTAGTGATTGACCCACTTGTTCCTTAAAGGAATTTGATTATTTATTTCTGGTAAGTGTCCATGAGGGAGAAGAGGGAAATCCAGATTCTGTGATGGCTCTTGAATATAAAGTCTGAATCAACATTGATACCAGAGGAACTGAAATGCTATAATGTCTCCGTCAGTTGTCTTCCAACATTAGTGTACACTGAATCACCACGAGAGCTTGTTAAAACATAGATTCCTGAGTTCCTTGCCAAAAAAGGGATTCTGGTTCAATGAGATTCTGAATTTCTAAAGAGCTCCCAAGTGATGAAGACAATACAGTTCCACAGACCACACTTTGGATAGCACTTATTTACATATAATGAAAAAATTACATATAAACCATTAATCATGAGACAACTATTCTCTTAGGGAAGTTGCCTCCAGGGTGTGCCCATGAATTATAAAATTACATAGACATGAAAATACAACTGTGTATGACATTTATATCAATGTGCATAGAAATGACTATATGTACTTCGTCAAAAATCATTGTTTCACCTCTTAAATTTGTCTCAATCTTTTAGTTCAATAATTGGAACTCATTTTGTCCTACAGTTAAGAAAGATTATCCATTGTTTCCAATGGAATATACAAATAAATCAATGTATTAGTATTTTATTAATATTAGGATTAATATTATTTTATTAATATTAGGATTCATTAGTCAAATCAGATGCTCTACATAGAAGACAACTTCTTAAAATGAATCTGAGGTCCACAGAAGGAAATATACTACTATATATAAAATTAATTCATCACTGGCCTATTCTAACGATGATTAAGAACAAAAAGTACTCAGGCAGTATCCTTCAAATACTCAATTAAACTCTAATATATATAAACAACACAGAGTCAAGCTTTACCTAAAATGTGTAGGAAAATACTTCTACATCTAGACCTTCCTTTGAATGTTATCAGTAATGGGCCGCCTCTGTCCCTTGCCTTCCCTTTTATTGTATAAAGAAACTCCATATTGATATCATCAGTTAAAATGCAACATTTGCTCCCAAGTATTGCTACTCAGTAATCAGGAATGTGATGCATGAAGTTGGATCACATCATGGGTAATTGCTGGATTGTTGCTTTTAAAATAACATCTGTGTGTATGTGTACTTTCAGCTGAAATATGTCAGCCCCAATGCCAGAAGCTGATATTGTCACAGCACATTTCAGAAGTGTAACAGCTTTCAAAAGAATTTCTTAAAGCATTTTACTTTTATCAGGGGAAAAATTTCAGAGCTTGCATGTGAATTCAAGACAAAGCTATGCCTCTCCATGCCATCTAATTTCTGAACATACCTACTACTCTTGCTCTTACACTGACACCACTCAGGTGACCAGGGGCAAGTATCTAGCCCTTTGCCCTTCTTTATCCCTCTCTCTAGCAGACAGGAGATTATTTGCCTCCTCACTGAAATTACTGTGGGTCTCCAGGTGTTAACAGGATTGTGAAGTTGCTGCCAATTTCTGTTCAAAAATCTTGTCAAATTTTCTCATTAAAATTTTGTTTATAAATGTGCTAACAAGAGTAGAAGCTTTGGGAAAAACAAAACAAAACAAAACAAAACAAAACAAAACACCACTGCTGCAAACTTCTGTGAAAGCACATTTTGGAACAACTCTAATTTGGCCAAGAGGTAAGTGAATCATTCCCCTTCAGTGCACTTCTGGGTGGCCTCAGGATTCTGGTCTAGACCAGCAGTACTACTGCCTTAGAGAGAGTAGCCAAATCAACTAGACTCTCCCCAGACCCCTAGGACCTCATTGACTTTCAAGAGCCCCTCATAAGAAGTGAAGCCTCCTAGGGAGATAAATATAGATATTCCTGCTACTTTAAAGTCTTCTGACACCTCCATAAATTAATCTAGCAAGAATGAAACTCCCTAGCATGTTACTGTTCGTACATGGTCCATGTAAGGTAGAAATACGTGGCTTATCTCTAAAAAGTGCCCACTTTCTATAACCGTTTAAAAAAAAGTCATTTTTTTAAAGCATAGCTAATTGTATTAGAAAAATGCAAATCCTTTTGTGTGAAGAGTATTTTATTTCCTGAAGGTCCTGGATTATGCCCCAGAATCAAAGAAAGAACAACAGGAATGAGGGTTTCTCTGGGAACAGGGGAGAAACAGACTCAAATGTCAGCACTGCTTGTTCCTTCAGTTCACCTTATTGTACTCATCACTGCATGATGGCATTGCCCTCTTAGTTCTTTCATGTGGCAGTGGACCTGGCCACATTTTCACAGCTCCTGAACACAGAGAAAAGATACCTTTTTTTCTCCCAACTCCTGTTTAGAACTTTCTAGAAAAGGATACCTCCTATCTTGGTCTAAACCCCTTGCTGCTCCCTTGACAGTTCATGGCAACCACCGTCATTGGCCCAGTCAGGCTAGTTGCCTGTGGCCAGGGCACTGGGTATGTGATTGTGTGATTGGCTGCCCTCAGCAGAACTGCAGGGGAGCAACAAAATCACAATTATTCTTGCTTCATGATAGCTCCCCCTGTTATCTCCTATAGTAAAGTTATTTTCCCCATTTGTAAATAAGAAAATAGACTATGACACAGATTAAGACACACACACACACACACACACACACACACACACACACACACAGAGGAGAACTGGAATGGAGTCTCATGGCATTCCCACAGATTCATTTATGAGGAATAAACATACTTCTCATAGCAATCAATTACTGGTAGGTTATCTTTCCAGAAATTTGGTTTTAGGAAAAGCTGAGAATTTCAGACTTTTAAATTGTCATCAAATACCGATTTTGTCAGGAAAGATAGGAGACAACTTCCAATACATTCTTCACCAGTCTGGGTACATGTTAGAATATCTCTGGTGAGCCAGATATCAGAGTTTGATGGCATTTTCAGTATCTATTGTTTCTATTCACAATGGTGCCCCTTCTTTCCTCTTCCAACACCAGAGAACAGAAACAATTCTGTGGAGTTCAGATCTCTAATAAATGACCAGTGGTTATTTAGAGGTGTCTAATGGTCTAACACCTAAAACGTTAAATTTATGTATGATACTCAGTTGAATTTTTTTTAGTTAATTGGGTGAGTTAATGGCACAGATTCCTACTGAACCATCATTATAAGCCAGGAAAGTATTTCATTCCTGTGTGGTTCTTGCAATCTAAATGAGACCAACTTTTTTTTTTTTTTTTTATGAGAGAGCAAGAATCCTATTAAGAATTAAAAGTTATTCAAAAACACTTCAGGCTTTAGAAAATTAAATCAAATTAATTTGGATCGTCAAACTTTATGTAAAACTATAAAAGTAAACATTAAAAAGTAAATCCAGATTGACTGGATATAACCCAAGGTGAAACCAAATTTTAGGGAGATGTTTTGACCTTATGTAATTACAGACAGTCACTTTTTTTTTTTCTTCTTACTTTGTTATATTGTGTTGGAAGATACCTAACATAAAATGCACGTTTCAGGCATTTACCCGTACAGTTTAGTGATATTCAGCACATTTTTACTGTTGTGCAGCCATCACCACCATCCCTTTTCAGAGCTTTTCCCTCTCTCCCCACTGAAACGCTGTATTCATTAAACAATACTGCCCTCTGCCCACCCCAACCCCAACCCCTCCCCTTAAGCACTGGCAACCACCTTTCTTTTTTTTTTTCTATTGTTACTTAAATTTTTTTTCCAGTGTTCCAAGATTCATTCCCCATTCCCCACACCCAGTGCTCCACTCTTTAGGTGTCCCCAGTACCCACCACCAGGCTCTCCCATCCTTCCACCCCCCTCCTACCAAGTCCCTCAGTTTGTTTCTGTGTCCAAAGTCTCTGTTGTTTCATTTCCCTCCCTAGATTACCCTAGTTCCCATTTACGTTCCTTCACCCACTGTCCTCCAGGTTACCCCTCATGCACCACTAGTAAGTGAAACCAGGCGATACTTGACTTTCTCTTCTTGGCTTATTTCACTCAGCATAATCTCTTCCAGTCCAGTCCATGTTGCTACAAAAGTTGGATACTCATCCTTTCTGATGGAGGCATAGTATTCCATTGTATATATGTACCACACCTTCTTTATCCATTCATCTGTTGATGGGCACCTTGGCTCTTTCCACAGTTTGGCGATTGTGGCCATTGCTGCGATGAACATTGGTGTACATATGGCCCTTCTTTTCACTACATCTGTATCTTTGGGGTAAATGCCCAGTAGTGCAATTGCAAGGTCATAGAGTAGCTCTATTTTCAAATTTTTAAGGAATCTCCACACTGTTTTCCAAAGCGGCTGCACCAGTTTACATTCCCACAGACAGTGTAAGAGGGTTCCCCTTTCTCCGCAGCCTCTCCAACACTTGTTTCCTGTCTTGTTAATTTTGGCCATTCTGACTGGTGTAAGGTGGTATCTCAGTGTGGTTTTGATTGAATTTCCCTGATAGCTAGTGACGCTGAACATTTTTTCATGTGTCTGTTAGCCATTTGTATATCTTCTATGGAGAAGTGCCTCTTCATGTCTCTTGCCCATTTTTTGATGTGTTCATCTTCTTTTTGGGTGTTGAGTTTGAGTAGTTCTTTATAGATCTTGGATACCAGCCCTTTGTCTGTAGTGTCATTTGCAAATATCTTTTCCCATTCTGTGGGTTGCCTCTTTGTTTTGTTGATTGTTTCCTTTGCTGTACAGAAGCTTTTATTTTGATGAAGTCACAGAAATTCATTTTCGCTTTTGTCTCCTTTGCCTTTGGAGACGTGTCTTGAAAGAAGTTGCTGTGGCCGATGTCAAAGAGGTTACTGCCTATGTTCTCTTCCAGGATTTTGATGGATTCCTGCCTCACATTGAGGTCTTTCATCCAATTCGAGTTTTCCTTTGTGTGTGGTGTAAGAGAATGGTCTAGTTTCATTCTTCTATATGTAGCTGTCCAATTTTCCCAGCACCATTTATTGAAGAGACCAGACAGTCACTTTTAAAACCGTTCAATTTTATAAATTTACATTCACTTGAGGTTTTTGGGGGGGTTGAAGGGATTATTTATTTATTTATTTATTTATCTTGTAAGAATAATGTTACTGGGGCACTTGGGTGGCTCAGTCAGTTAAGCATGCAATTCTTGGTTTTGGCTCAGGTCATGAACTTAGGGTTGTTGGGTTGAGCCCAGTCCCTCATCACGGAGTTTGCTTGAGAGTCTTTCCTTTCTCTTCTCTCCCTCTCTCCTCCTCCCCCACTACTGCACACTCTCTCTCTCTCTTTCACTAAAATACATAAAATCATAAAAATAAAAAAGAAGAAGAAAGCTACTTTTCTGGCCCAGGGTTCATGCAGATAGTTTTCTCTCTAACATAAATTATGATGTACAGATAATACAGAGACTAAACCAGGATACATAATTTAGTCCTAAATCACATAATCCGGGGCACCTGGGTGGTTCAGTCATTAAACATCCACCCTCCGCTCAGGTTATAATCCCAGGGTCCTATGATTGAGCCCTGCATCCGGCACCCTGCTCAGTGAGAAAGGAAACTTTATCCCTTCTCCCTCTCCCTAATGAGGGAGACTCTCACAGTCTCTGTCAAATATATATAATCTTTTAAATCAATCAATCACATAATCCATAGGGATGTATACCTAATTTCTCAAAGGAGAAAGTTAATGATACAAAACAACCTATTAAGCAAACTTAAAAGTGTTATTTTGGAAGCCTTAAAATATCCTGGTAGTCTGTCATGGTCAGATACTAAGCATGAGTTTGAGATACAAAATTCTGTCCTTCTATTTTAGAAAGACCAGAAGAAGCATCAATAGGATATGGGGGAAATAACACCAGCCTAGGAGTCAGGGTGTCTGGAATTTAGTGCCTTCTACAACTAAATAGCCAGGTGACCTTGATGAGTACAAAACCTCTCTGGGGCTTAGTTGTTTCTGTAAAATAAAAAGATTTGATTGATGGCCTCAAAGTCCATTCCACCTCTGTAATTCCATGACTCCATACTTGGAAATGCAGTTAGCACACTGCTTAGAGCATAGCAGAGAATTCAAAGGATGTGACCACCTCTCCATTCCTTCTTTTTTTCTTTTTCTTCCTTTTTTTCTCAATCCTTTTCATGAACCCAGGCATAGTCTCAAAATGTATTTATTTCTGTATCTTCAATTCCTTGCACAGAGACTGGCAGAAATTGCTGTCTAGATGAATGGATAAAGAAGATGTGGTACATATAAACAATGGAATACTATGCCTCCATCAGAAAGGATGAATATCCAACTTTTGTAGCAACATGGACTGGACTGGAAGAGATTATGCTGAGTGAAATAAGCCAATAAGAAAAAGTCAAGTATCACATGGTTTCACTTACTTGCGGTGCATGAGGGGTAACCTGGAGGACCGTGGGAGAAGGAAAGTAAATGGGAAGTAGGGTAATCCAGGGAGAGAAACGAAACAACAGAGACTTTGGATACAGAAACAAACTGAGGGACTTGGAGGGAGGGGGGTAGAGGAATGGGAGAGCCTGGTGGTGGGTACTGGGGACACTCAAAGCGTGGAGCACTGGGTGTGGGGAATGGGGAATGAATCTTGGAACACTGGAAAAAAAATTTAAGTAACAATAAAAAAATACCAAAAATAAACTAAAATAAAATAATAAAATAAAATAAAATATAAAATTAAATTAAATTAAATTAAAATATTATTTCCCCCCAAAAAAGAAATTGCTGTCTATAAAAAGGGCTATCTATCTTCAAGAAACTCAATCTAATAGAGCAAAAATATAAATAAATTGCATTACTGTGATTCAAGTCCAAAAAGATATTAGTAATTTATATTTCACAAAGACAGTACAGCAAAGAGACTGAGGAACTGATCTTTAAGCTAGTCCTGAGAAACTTCATTAAGCAGGGAACAGCTCAATATCTGAAACAGATTTTTATAAATGATTAGGAACTCGTCAAGTTTTGTTCAAAACATTCATTGGAGCCATGACACTATAATGTGTTCTGCTCAGGTGCAGATATAACAATTCTGATTGCCATGAATTCTCTGACCTTGAAAATTAGATTCCCTGGGACCACTCCTGAGTGATTTTTTAATCTGATAAATGGCTTAATTAGTTTAGAAATGCAACTGAAATATCTCTATAAAACTTAGTATTCCTTGATTATTATAAATAAGCATATAATATTAAAGATTATATTTTCCTAAATTATTTGGGGGCTTGTTATTCATTTCCACTGATTAATATGCTTATCCTTTCACAAATATTAAACATATTTGACTATCATAGCTTTATAACATATCATGATACAGAGTAGTCTTCCCACCTTAATTTTCTTCTTTTTTTCTTCAAGAATGCTTTGTCTATTCTTGGATTTCTTTCTCTTTCATGTAAAATTTTAGAATCATGGGGCGCCTGGGTGGCTCAGTTGGTTGTGTTCTCTCTCTGGCTGTGTTTCTCTCTGTCAAATAAATAAAATCTTAAAAAAAAATTTAGAATCAGTTTGTCAAGTTTCACTAAAAAAAAAAACTTTTGAAATTTTTATTGGAATTTCATTAATTCAGAAAATTAATTTGATCTTTATAAATCTTTAGGATACTGAGCCTTTTATCTATGAAATACTCTGTATTTTCATATATATCGATATTTTTAAATATTTTTCAATTAAGTTTTAAATTGCTTACATATAGCTTTATCTATATTTTGTTAGATTTATTAATGCTCTGTGCCTATCTTTAGTGCTGTTATAAATGGTACTTTTAATGCTTTTTTCTTTGTGGTACTTTTAATGCTTTTAAAATTTCTTCTTCTTGTAGTATTTCTTCTACATGTATTATTAGCTAGGAACCTCCAGTACAAACTTAAATACCTATGTTGATGATAGATAACCTCCTGATTTTAAATGAAATGCTAATACATTTTACCATTAATGGTGTTTTCTGTTCATTTTTTTTAAAAGATTTTATTTATTTATTTGACAGAGAGAAACACAGCTAGCAGAAACACAAGCAGGGGGAGTGAGAGAGGGAGAAGCAGGCTTCCCACCAAGCAAGGAACCCGATACGGGGCTCAATTCCAGGACTCCGGGATCATGACCTGAGCCGAAGGCAGACTCCCACCCACTAAGTGACCCAGGCACCGTGCTGTTCATATTTGATAGAGACTTTTTATTAAAATTAAAATGTACCCTTATATTCCTATTTTTCTGAGTTTTTATAGTAAATGTGTATTGACTTAATGTCAATGCTTTATTTGCTTTCATTGAAATAAAATTATGTTTTTCCTTTTTAATCTATTAATGCAGTGAATTACACTAACAAAGTTTGTAATATAAAACTTTCTTGAATATTGGAATAAACCAAATTTGGTCATGATGTGTCTTTTTTTTTTTTATACTTCATTGGATTTCATTTGCAAATAATTTGTTTAGGATTTTTTATCTATGTTCATTCCTGATATAGAACTGTAAATATTTTCCCTCATACAATCTTTTCCAGTTATTTACTGCTGCAAAACAAAGTTCTCCTGAACATAGTTTGTAATGACAACAATAATACTTTTAATATGTCTCCTGATTTTTTGGGTTAGAAATTTGGACAGGGCTTTACTGGGAGTTTTCAGTTTCTCTGGATTTACTAAGATCACTCAGTGGTGTTCAGCTAGTGACTGAACTGAACTAAAGCTTAAGACAAATTCCTGGTGCCTTAGCAGGGAAGGATGGAATACTAGACTCAGTGGGATTACTCTGGGAAGTTTCATTGCCTCCCCACATGATCCATGTCAACAGGGTAGTCACACTCCTTACCCAATGGCTCAGGGCTCCAAGAGACCAAGGTAGTACCTGTCGGTTCCCTTAAAAGTTAGCTCAGGAACTGACATAGCACTATTTCTTCCATTCTTTATTGGTAAAAACAGTCATAAGCAGTAAATATCATAGAGAAGGAGATATCATATCTCCTCTCTATGGAAGGAGTGTCAAAGAATTTGTATACATGTTTAATCTATCATAAAACCTGTTTGTGATTTTGTTATCAAGGTCAAACTTGTCTAATAACATGAGTTCAGAATATTCCCTCTTTTTCTGTTCGCAAGAAAAAAAATTAGTAAGATTGTAATCACGTGCTTCTTATGTGCTTGGTTCAAGTTTCCTCTAAAACCATTAATCCCTGTTGTTGTTTTGTTTTGTTTTATGAAAATGATGATCCTAAAGCTATTCAGGATTTCTATTTCTTCTTGAGTCAGTTTTGGTAAGTCATTTTTCTAATAAATTATTCATTTTGTGAAAGTTTTCAATATAAAGGAAAAAACTGTTATTGTATACTTTTTATCCTTACAGAATCCAGTTATTTAAATTTTATTAATAATATTATTTCTGTGTTGTTTGCCAATCTAACCAAAATTTTTTGGGTTAATTAATAGTTCGGAAACTAACATGTTTGATCATTTCTATTGCATGTTTGATCCTTTCTCCCTATCTTGTAATTCTACTACTTTTTCTCTCTAATTCTGTGTTTTTTACATCTCTCATTCTTATCCATATCTTATTCTTTTCTAAGAATTCATTATTTTTTTCTGAATTCAAGCTTTCTGTTGATTATAAGGATTATGAATATGTTCTCCTAGTCTGTCACCTGCCTTCTCACTTGCTTAATGAATTAAAATTCTTAATTTTAAGGTACTCTAGTATATCAATCTTTTATTTTATGATTAATGTTTTGTATATGCTGCTTAAAAAATCTCTTACTCAAAGCCATGAAGATAGTCACTATTCAAAGAGATCTAATATCCACCTGGATTTGATATTTGCACATGGTATCAAGTAGGATAAAGTATCATTTTTAAAGAATATAGATATCTAGTTGACCCAGAACTGTTTACTGAAGAGATCTCCCTTTTCCCATTGCTCTGCTTTACCATAAATCATGTAGACATATAGGTGTGTGTTTTTTTCTGGGCACTATTCTTTTATGTTCGCCTATTTATCCATCCTTGCATCAGTAACTTAAAAATAAGCTTAATATCATATAGACAAAATTCTCTCATATCATTCTTCCTCATAAGACAATTGATTATTCTTGACTCTAGGCTTTTTGCATTGTTACAATTTTTAGAATCAACTTGTTCATTTCTATAAAACAACAGGATTTTTATTGGAATTTCACTGAAGCTAGTGGCTCATACTAGGGAGAATTGACATCTTTGAAATATTGATTCAAGACATGAATATGGTATATTCATCCATGCCCTTTAAAATCTCTCTACTTTTTGTTTTGTTTTGTTTTCTGAACAGTAATCTTGCACAACTTTCATCATATTTATTTCTAGGAACTGGGTGTGTATGTTTAATGCTACTGAAATTGTTATTTTTTTTACTCCATATTCGAATTCACTGCTGATATATAAACATACAAGTGATGTTTTCATATCAGGCTTGTGTGAGAAAAACTTGCTAAAATCATTTATTTACTTACTTTTTAAATAGCTTGTTTATTTATTATTTATTTATGTATTTATTTATTTATTTGACAGAGAGAAACACAGCTAGAGAGGGAACACAAGCAGGGAGAGTGAGAAAGGGAGAAGCGGGTTTCCTGCTGAGCAGGGAGTCCCATGCAGGGCCCCATCCTGGGACTTTGGGATCATGACCTGAGCTGAAGGCAGATGCCCAACAACTGAGCCACCCAGGCACTCCTCATTTATTAACTCTAGGAATTTATTAGTGATTTTTTTTATTTTCTAAGCACAAAATTATATTGTGTATGAATAATGACAAGTTTTCTTTCTTTTTCCAATTACAATATTTTTCTTTCTTTTCCTTAATTTACTGCACTAGGTTGGACCTAAATAAAATGTTGACTAAAAGTGATGATAGTACCCTTATGTTACTCCTATTGCAGAAAAAAGCTTTTAACATCTTAGCATTGAATATGATGTTGTTACAGTTAGTTAGGTTGGCTTTGTTTATTTCAGAATATCCTATATCAAATTAAGGACATTTCATTCTCTTCTTAGTTAAATAAGTTTTTATCAAAACAAATGACATCAGAAATTGATCTAAAGAGAGAGAGAGAGAGAGAGAGAGAGAGAGAGAGAGAGAGAGAAAGTGGGGAGGGGGAAAAGGATAAGGAAAGAGAGAATCTTTAGCAGGTTCCACACTCAGCACAAAGCCTGACATGGGCTCCATCTCAAACCCCTGAGATCACGACCTGAGCCAAAATCAAGAATCAAATGCTTAACCAACTAAGCCACCCAGGCAACCCTACACTAATTTATTTTGTAATAAAACTACCTTGCACTTGTGGAGTAAGTTGAATGAGGTCAATATTTTATACTTTTTAATATATTGCTTAATTCAGTTTCGTAAGTGAACTTTTAGGACTTACTACTATGACTCAGTTTAACCTATACTTTCGATTTTTTAATATCCTTTTAAAAGTCTTATTATGTGGGGTACCTGGCTGGCTCAGTTGGTGGAGCATGCAACTCTTGATTTTGAGGTTGTGAGTTCAAGTCCCACGTCAGGTACAGAGATTACTTAAAAATAAAATCATTTAAAAAAATGTTTTATTATGAAAATTATACTAGTTCTATAAAGTGAGCTGGGGAGTGTTTACCTCCTATTTTATTCTCCAGAAAAGTTGATAAAATTTGCATTTGTTCTTAAATATTTTATAAAAGTCACTGGTAAATATTTTTATTCAGGAATATTCAAATATTGGGACACCTTAGTGGCTCAGTTGGTTAAACGGCTGCCTTTGGTCCTGGGATCAAGTTCCGCATTGGGGTCTCTTCTCAGTGGGATGCCTGCTTCTCCCTCTCCCTCTGCCTGCTGCTTCCTCTGCTTGTGCACTCTCTCTGTCAAATAAATAAATAAAATCTTTTAAAAAAGAATATTCTAATTTTTATTTCTTCTTGCATACGTTTTAACATTCTATTTTTTCTAGGGCTTTGGTAATTTCACCTAAATTTTCACCTTATTTCACCTTATTTCACCTTATTTCAAAATTTTCACCTAAATTTTCACCTAATTTCACCTTATTTCAACTTCATACCAAATTTATTTGGTATGAAGTTGAAATAAGGATCCATAGAAATATCACCTTTCATTCCCAGTGTTGACTATTTCTGCACTTTCTTTCTCCTTTTTTTCTTGATCAGTCTCACAAGACGTTTTTCAATTTTATTACTCTTTCCAAAGTATCACTTTTTGGTTTTGTTGCTCTATATCACTTTTTAAAAAATCTACCATTGATTCTTTTCTTCTCTTTATGATTTCTATTCTTCTTCTACTCTCTTCGGGATTCATTTGCTGTTTTTTCTAAATTCTTAAGACAGATGCTTTAGTTCCCTGACTTTAAATTTCTCTGACTTTAATCTTTCTTCTCTTCAACTCTTAAAATTAAAAATTTCTCTTTCAGCATAGCTTTGGCTACATACCATGAACTTGACAGATGGTATATTTATTAACATTTTTAAATGTTTTATAATTTCTGGGTGCCTGGCTGACTCAGTTGGAAGAACATCTGATTCTCAATCTTGGGTTCATGAGTTTGGTGTAGAGATTACTTAAATAAAATCAATCAGTCAATCTTAAAAACAATGTTTTCCAATTTCCATTGTAATTTCTTCTTTGATTCACAGATTACTGAGAAGCATACTGTTTGTTTTCCAAACATTTCAGAGATTTTCTACTTATTGTTATAGACTTTTACCTTAATTTCACTATGGTCAATAGGCATACTTTATTTTATTTTAACCCCTTTAAATATGTGTAGACATGCTTTCTGGCTTAACATATACTAAATTTCAGTGAATTTTCTCTTATCAGAGAGAATCAAGCTAAAAATATCATTCAATGTTACTTTGTCTCTTTCTTACCTTTTTTAAAAAAATCATTTATTTGAGAGAAAAAGAGAGTGAGAGAGAGCAAGAGGAGGGTCAGAGGGAGAGAAACTCAAGCAGACTCTGTGCTGAGCTTAGAGTCCAATGCAGGGCTCAATTTCACAACCCTAAGATCATGACCTAAGCTGAAACCAAGAGCCTGATGCTCAGTGGACTGAGCCACCCAGGTGCCCTCTTTCTTACCTTTTTGAATAGTTAAATTTTTTTTTACTTTAAATTAAATTTTAATTTTTTTACTTTAAATTTTATTTTTTCAGTGTTCCAAGATTCATTGCCCATGCCCTACACCCAGTGCTCCATGCAATATGTGCCCTCAGTACCCACCAACAGGCTTTCTCATCCCCCCACCCCCTCCTTCCAAGTCCCTCAGTTTGTTTCTGTGTCCAAAGTCTCTCATGTTTCATTTCTCTCCCTGAATTATCCTACTTCCCATCTCCTTTCCTTCTCCTACTGTCCTCTATATTACCCCTTATGCACCACAAGTAAGTGAAACCATATGATACTTGACTTTTTCTACTTGGCTTATTTCACTCAGCATAATCTCTTCCAATCCAGTCCATGTTGCTACAAAAGTTGGATATTCATCCTTTCTGACGGAGGCATAGTACTCCATTGTATATATGTACCACACCTTCTTTATCCATTCATCTGTTGAAGGGTACCTTGGCTCTTTCCACAGTCTGGCGATTGTAGCCATTGCTGCTATGAACATTGGGGTACATATGACCCTTCTTTTCACGACATCTGTATCTTTGGGGTAAATACCCAGTAGTACAATTCCAGGGTCATAGGGTAGCTCTATTTTTCATTTTTTAAGGAATCTCCATACTGTTTTCCAAAGCGGCTGCACCAAATTGTATTCCCACCAAGAGTGTTTTATACACTCTTTACTTTTTTTTTTTTTAACTGGAGGAAAAGAGGTTACCCTGAAAGATTGAAACATAGATTCTTGGTTCATCAAAGTCTAACAATATTCAGTACTTTTGTAACAGGATTTCTTTTCTTTTGGTGATCATGGTTCTTGGTAACTTCACTTTGAAGAATGAAGAGGCAGACAAGATAAAGAGTGGTGGGCAGCAAAGCAAAGTTTATTGAGTGATAGTACAAAGCTCCCAAAGGGTAGGGGACCTGAGAGGGTTGCCACCAAATTTCCTAAGCCTATGAGTTTTTAAGGCCTTGTTGCTGGTGGACTGTTTTAACCTGATTAACCCTGCATGCACCTGACATCCAGTCAGGTCTTGGTCATCTATCTATCACGTGGGAAAGGGAGGGCTCCTTCCAGGGTAGTGTAAAATCTTTTTAAGGATGGTTTCCTCTTAGGGAAAGAGGGCCCCTTGTCCCTACCTGCTTTTCTTCCAAGTATCCTTCATCACTTACTTCTTCCAAGATAATGCAGGAACCTTCGAACACATGACCTCAGCTTATCACTCTTCAGATTTATACGTCTGTTATCATGTGTTTTAACTCTCTATATATTAAATCCCAAAGATGGTATTATATTATTACTATTATTATATTAATACTAAGTATTTCTTTAGGTTTACCAATATATTTATCTTTTCTGATGTTCTTTTTGGCATTTCCAACCTTCTATCTGGAATCATTTCCCCTTTCTTACTGAAAGATGGACTTCAGGATGTTTTTTTAATGTGGATTTATTAATGATGAAGTCCCTCAGTTTTTTTGTTATATGAAAAAATGCTTTCACTTTCATTCATAAAGAATATTTTTATTGGAAATAGAATCCTAGATTAACAGTTTCCTTTCAGCACTTATTTCATTGTCCTTTAGCTTCACCTGCTTCTATTTAGCTCATTGACTTTAGTCTTTCTCCTTTTCTATATATGTATCTAAAACTAAAACTTTCTTATAACATGGCTTTAGCTACATATCATGAGTTTAGGTGGTTAATCCTATTTTGGTTCCTTTGGAGTTAATTTTTTTTTAGCTGCCCTTTTTTTTCTTTAAAATTTTATTTTTAAGAAATCCCTATACCCAAGGTGGTACTTGAACTCACAACTCAGATCAAGAGTTGCATGCTCTACCTACTGAACCATCCAGGTGCCCCAGATGCTTTAAGTATTTCTGTCTTTCTACTTCAGCAATTTTATTACGGTGTTCCTACATGTGATTTTGCTTTTATTTACCCTGTTCAGGTTTCATAAAGAACCCAAAATCTGTGGCTTGAAGTCTTTAATCATTAGAGAAAACTGTAAGTCCATCATCAAATATACTTCTGCTTTTTTTCTCCTCATCTCCAGGAATTCTTTTTTTTTTTTTTTCTAAGAGGTACTTGTTTATTTAATTGAGAGAGAGAGAGAAAGAGAGAGAGAGAAAACACAAGTGCGAGGGGCAAAAGGAGAGAGAGGGAGAATCTCAAGCAGACTCTGCACTCAGATTGGAGCCCTATGTAGGGCTCAATCTCACGACCCTAAGATCACAACCTGAGCCGAAACGAAGAGTCAAATGCTTAACCAAATGTGTCACCCAGGCACACCTCTTCTCCAGGAATTCTAATTATTCATATGTTAGACATTTCTCAGACTGTCCCCTAAGCTTCTCATGCCATTTTCTCTACTTCTCTCTTTGAAAAACCATCTTTTTGAACTATTATAATTCATTAATCCTTTCTTCTGCTGGGTTTAATTTAGTCATACACACTATTTTGCATTCTCTATTTTACAGTTTTGTTTTGTTTTGCTCTGTTTTTGTTTGTTTGTTAGTTTGTTTAGTTCTAGAGTTTCCATTTAGTTCTCTGTTAAAATTATCTTGACCCCAGTCAACATACCTCATATTTTCTGGATCCCCCATGGCCCTACTCTTTTATGTGTTATTTCTCTTAAATTTTGATCATATTATCTTACATGCTTATGAATACTTTTTATTAGTCATCTACTTGAGTACCTGATAGTGTATGTACAACTTTTTAGAATAAATTTAGGCCTATATTATCCTCCCAGGGAGAGATTTAATACTGTTTTTGGCATGTGGTGAAGGTCCCTTACAATCTGAGGTGATCTTAATACAATTCTAGAAACAGATTATTTCAAGCTAGTTTTCAGACTCTGCAAGGGTTTGCTTCATTTCTGGCTTCCTACTGCTCCTAGAATGTAGCTGTTTTACTGTAAGAAAGAAGAAAAGAAGGTAAGAAATAAAAAGTAACATAATGTACAGGATCTCAACTCAAAGCATGAGGATTCTATCACTTCTCACCTTTCTTAATAGGCACTGCTCTCTAATGTTTTGGAAAAACACAGGGGTCTTAACTGAATATACTATTATCTTAGAGAAGTATTAAATTGGTTTCTCCAGAGACCCATCTAGTGCTCCTGACTTGAGTTCATGCTAGTCCATTCAAAGATTCCACAGCTTAAACTGGGAGTCTTGTTACCAGGAACTCATCCTTACTGTATAACTAAAGCTCAGTCTCCTTATCATAGCGCTGGCATTGACATTACAACTAGGGGAGCCCCACTCTTTCGCAAAAGCTTACCCATTGCTCCAGTTTTATATCTTAATTTTTTGTGTGTTTTCTTCCTCATGTGTTTCTGTTTGGGGCTCTTGGAGATTTTCCTTTCTCCCTGCAAGCTCAGTGATGTAAGAAAAAGTTTCTAATGCAAGATCTATGCAGAATCCTCTTACCATATTCTGGAAGGCTCAGAAGAAAAGTTTCTGCCTTCTTTTTTTCCAAGTTATCACTTGGTGAACTTTTTTTTGAGGGAGTAGTCTCAGAATACGTATCAGATAAAAAAAAAAAAAGTTTAGGCTTAGAACTCTTAAGGGAAAAAACTAATAGTGAACAAAAACACACACTTTTTTTCAAAACACATGTTTTTGAAATTATAACATAAATAATTAAGCCTTCCTCTTCTTCATTATATTCTAGTTGCTTTACAGATGACTAATAAATCTCAGATGAGTCAATTATATAAAACAGTCTCATAGGGGATCAGTAGATAATCAAGACAATCATTTATTTAAACCTCAAATTCTGACTTTAAAAGGATTCACACAATGGTAGTCATCCCAGTTTTAGTTGTCTTATTTATAAGTGTTAGAACCATCTATACACCTTACTAGCTGAGTCAACATGAATGGGAGTTTTCAGTAGGTGTTGAATGAATGTAAAAGCAGAAGAACTAGATTCAGTCTCTAGAACAAATTACAGGTTTGGGTTTTTTTTTTTTTTTTTAAGTTACAGGGAGGGAGGTGGGTGGGGGATGGGCTAGATGGGTGATGGGTATTAAAGAGGGAACTTGCGATAAGCTTTGGGTGTTGAATGTAAGTGATGAATCATTGAATTTTACTCCAGAAACCAATACTGCATTGTATGTTCACTAACTAAAATCAAATAATAAGAAATAAAGTTATAGTGAACCATTTTTGTTTCTTTTACACACACACACACACACACACACACACACACACAAATATCTATAGACTTGGAGTATGCATGAGGAAAAGTGAAATGTATTCCAACGTTCTGGTAGCATGAGCAGTCCAAAATGGCCTACTTCTGCCTAGTCACTCATTTTAACTATAAAAATTGTACCACTAAGAAAAAAATTGTACTACTGTGTCCAAAATTATGAGTAAAAGGTGGCAGAGGGGAGTGGTAAAACTATAGGCTAAGGTTAGACTGACCTTTAGGCTTAAACCCCAGTTCAATCAGTTACTTGCAATTTCACTTTAGATGAATTTCTCAACTTCGCTAGGCTTCTAGTATAATGATAGCACTTGCTTCATAAGACTGCTATGAGGTGTTCAGATATAACCACAAGTTCTTAAAACATAGCAAAGATTCAGGAAGTTTATTAAGTTATTTCTTGCTCTCTCTGTTTTTCTTGTCCAGGAAGAATAATAGTGTTCTGAAGGACAGTCCTCCAGCCAGGCTCCAAAACAGATCTCATGGCTTACGAGGGAGCATGAAAAAACACAAGCTGGTGTTCAATCCATGCTTTGTCTAAACTAAGTAAATCCTAAATAGCCAACACAAATAATGAGAAACAAATGGGATGTTTAAGAATCTTTGGTACAGTCATCTATGATATTTTTAGTAATACAATGGAGGAATTGTTTTAATTAAAATGCAGAATTCTAAACCTGACAACGTTAAACTCAAAAGAATTATTGGTAATGTTGGAGGAAATAAATGAATTTTAAAAAGAAAAAAGAGAAAAATGGCTATTTTAAAAAGCAATTAAATCCTTGGGAGTTGGAAAACAGAAGCAATGCTAGTAGTACACTCCAAGAAACATACTAAAATCATTAATATCAAAAATAACAGAAGCTTTAAGTATGCATATAAGAAAATGTACAAAGCAGCAATTCAGATATTTAGCCAGCTAGCATATCACACCGTACTTAAATGAACCATTTACCTCTTAATTCATAATTACATTTGGAAGTTATTTGGATTTTTCTTCTTTTATTTTTGGTTTTTTTTTCAGTTATTTGTTTATTTTTAATGTTTAATATATTTTTAAAAACTTTTTTAAGTTGGGCGCCTGGGTGGCTCAGAGGGTTAAAGCCTCTGCCTTCAGCTCAGGTCATGATCTCAGGGTCCTGGGATCAAGGCCCACGTGGGACTCTCTGCTCAGCAGGGAGCCTGCTTCCTCCTCTTTCTCTGCCTGCCTCTCTGCCTACTTGTGATCTCTCTCTGTCAAATAAATAAATAAATAAATCGTAAAAAACCCCACAACTTTTTAAAGTAATGTTTAATAAGCATTTACTGAGCATTTAACTACTAGGAAGTATTATACTGGCTTGGCAAGTGAAACACAAAAGGCTTGGATGTGGTTTTTGCCCACAAGTAAAGCCATCCATTAAAATATGATTTTAATTGATTGTACAAATTTGAATGATTACATGGCCATGCAAGACATGGCATATTTCAAGTGCGCAAAAACAGAGAAAAAGGGACATCTGAAAACATCAAAGGGAAAGATCTATGCCACATTGTTATTCAAAAGTTTAGAGGAAAGACTCTTCTGTATTCTTTCTTATCTACTCTAGCAAAAGCAATAGATTACAGGTATTGATTTCCGCCTACTACAAGAAAAAGGTATTGTGTTAAACTCTTTAAATATCTTATTGAACTTCCATAATAGTCCTACAAGCTAGGCACTCTTTTTATTTCATTTTCTAGATAAGCAGTTGAGATTGACTGGAATCATACAGATAGCAAGTGGCAGAGCAAAGACCTGAACTTAGGCAGTCTAGCCCAGAAAAAGCACTTCACCACTTGCTATATGTTTCCTAAACATCCAAGCAGACAGCACCTTCAGTTCCGGAGGGACTCTATCTCAGATAACCCATTCCAGGAAAGCCAGCATGCTCTGGCAGGTTCTTCTCTGTATTCTTACTTCAGTCTCTGCTGCTGCAATATGAGCCTATTGTCTTTATTTAGATGTCTCAATATTATGCATAAGTGAAAGAAGTCAGATATGGAAAGATAAATATTGTATGATCACATTTATATATGGAATCTAAAAGCACCAACCTCACAGAAACAGAGAGTAAGGGGCACCTGGGTGGCTCAGTCATTAAGTGTCTGCCTTCAACTTAAGTCATGATCCTGGAGACAGGGGATCAAGCCCTGCATCGGGCTCCCTGCTTGGCGGGAAGCCTGCTTCTCCCTCTCTCACTCCCCCTGCTTGTGTTCCCTCTCTTGCTGTGTTTCTTTCTGTCAAATAAATAAATAAATAAAATCTTGGGGGGGATAAAGAAACAGAGAGTAAAACTGTAACTGCCAGGGGCAGAGGTGTGGGGGTCATGGTGGAAGATGTTGGAAAAAGGGTACAAACTTTCAGTTACAAGATGAATAAGTGCCAGAGATCTGAGGGATCTGGAGGGTAAATAAAGCTCACACTACTGTATCCTAGACTTGAAGTTGCTATTAGAATAGAGCTGTGATGTTTTCACCATAACAACAAAAACAGAGTAAATATGTGAGGTGAAGGATGTCTTAACTAACATTGTCATGGTAAACATTTTACAGTGTATATGTGCATCAAATCATCTTGTATTCCTTAAACTCTCACAGTGTTATATATCAATCATATTTCAATAAAGCTAGAAAAAAGTGAAAATAAGGGCTCCTGGGTGGCTCAGTGGGTTAAAGCCTCTGCCTTCGGCTCAGGTCATGATCTCAGGGTCCTGGGATCGAGGCCCACATCAGGCTCTCTGCTCAGCAGGGAGCCTGCTTCCTCCTCTCTCTCTGCCTGCCTCTCTGCCTACTTGTGATCTCTCTCTGTCAAATAAATAAATAAAATCTTAAAAAAAAAAAAGTTCCACCTTAAAAAAAAAAAAGTGAAAATAAAATAAAGAAAAATGTTTAATTGCCTCAAAAAGCCTCTGGGCTCCTTTGGTTCAAGAACCATTTTATCTTAGTATCCTTATCTGTCTTCACACATAATTCTAACATGCAACAAATTTTAATTCAATTCTAACAACATGCTAAGCACTGGGAATACACCAGTGAATCTTCAAAGTATCTAGAGCCATCATTATTACTACAGTACAGCAGTCCCGCCTTTTCCGTAGTGGGTATATTCCAAGACCTCCAGTAAGCATCTGAAACTGCAGATAACAGAGTCCTCTTCTGTCTACTCTGTTTTTTCCTGTACACACATACCTATAATAATGTTTAATTTATAAATTAGACATGGTAAGAGATTAACAACAGAAGTTAATAATAGAACAATTACAATAATAAATTCTAATAAAAGTTACACAAATGTGGTCTTTCTCTCTTATTACACTAAAGAAATAAATTATTTAAGAAATAATCTTATTGTACTGTACTCACCCCTCTTCTTCTGATGAGGTGAGATGATAAAATGCCTACATGATGAGATAAAGTGAGGTGAATGACGCAGGTACGGCGACATGGCGACAAGCTACTATTGACCTCCTGACCATATGTCCAAAGGAGAATTATTTTCTACTGGACCAGGGCAAGGATAAGTGAAGCCACAGAAAGCAAGACCACATGTAAGGGGAATTACTGTAAACTTAGTTTAAGACATTAATAAAAACCCAACCGGGGTGGCTCAGTTGGTTAAGCGACTGCCTTCAGCTCAGGTCATGATCCCGGAGATCCGGGATCGAGTCCCACATGGGGCTCCCTGCTGGGCTGGAAGCCTGCTTCTCCCTCTCTCACTCCCCCTGCTTGTGTTCCCTCTCTGGCTGTGTTTCTCTCTGTCTAATAACTAAAATCTTTAAAAAAAAAAAAAACTCAACCAACGAAAAGCCATATTGAACTCCTATTATGTACATGGCATTGATTTAGAGTCTGAAACACAGACAAGAAGTTTAGGGCATAGTTCCTGTTCTCAACAAGTTTACAGTTCAGCTGTAGCAAAAGAGAAACAGAAACATAAAAAGGTAAATAATTTAAGAGTTATATTATACACAAAAGAATAAAGCAAAGCTTACCACAGGGTATTATGTGATGACTATTTGTTAGGATATTATGGAGAAAATAGATTCTGTAGTAAAAAAAAAAAATCGAAGATTCTAATTGTATATATTTGAGAAGTTTCTGTAATGTGCAATTTCTCATAGCCTTTGTTATGGTAATATTCATTGTGAATTCCCAAGAGCTTCCGAATTTGCAATGTTTTCCCAACTTGTTTGGAAAAGGAACACTATTTCATGAGATTCCATTGCTTCTGTGTAAAAAAAAAAAAAAAAAAAAAAAAAAAAGCTGTTTTCTGTATAAAAACTCTTAAAGAACTAGTGGGTTATTATTATTAAATATGTAATATGCATGCTGCAACCTCCATATAAACCCCAACTTCATGGACCATAGTGCTCACAGCTGCCTTTCCCAAGAGCTGGGACATAGTCTCACAAATTCTCAACAAAGTACTCCAGCTACTTCCTCCTAAATGATTAAATATATGTGGTGAAACGTTTTTTGCCTTCCCTAGATTTAGTTGTACCAGATGAAGGAAGAATATAATCTGGGATAAACCAGCTTCTAGAAGGAGATAAATATTGAACTGAGCTTCTAAACATGCCTGAGAAATTTCTTCAATAATCCTAAAACTTTATTTCTTTTTTTTTTTCTTTTTAATTAAATGAACTTAGTTGCTTACTCAGTCTTTCCTTTTAGCATTCTGGAGAAAGGAAGGTTAAGGGACAAAAATGGAAATAGACACACTGCCAACTATAATTAGGCCGAAAAGAGTTACTAAATACAGCCATTCATACTAAGAACTCGTGAACACTACTGAATAAACACCACTGGTCTGACCCGACCTTCTTGAGGCAGGTCTCCCAGCATTTGGGTTCTAGTAGGATGATATTAATGGTTACATCTCAGATTTCTTTGCCACTTATCCTCACCTGTATCGGAAACAGAAATTGATCCCATGAAAAGTCAGCCCCTGCACCCCTGCCCAACCCTCTCTAGAGGCCCTGGAAGAATATCTCCAAGGTTCTCACAATCTTCTCGTTTTCAGGCTGTGACCCAAACTGTTAGTCCCACACTGACAAAGGAAGTCAGCGAGAGTGCTGATGCTCATGTCAGTAAAGTTATGTCCTGGTGCTCCTCAAACTTCAAACACTCGAGATGCCTACATGGCATGACTTCCCCATAATTCTTTCTCAGCCAAAGTCCCTTGGTGTTTCAAGAAATAGGAAAAAATGTCTTCCCCGCTACTATCTCTTTTTTTTTTTTTTTAAGATTTTTTTTTTTTTTTTTTTTGACAGAGAGAGATCACAAGTAGGCAGAGGCAGGCAGAGAGAGAGGAGGAAGCAGGCTCCCTGCTGAGCAGAGAGCCCGATGCGGGCCTCGATCCCAGGACCCTGAGATCATGACCTGAGCCGAAGGCAGAGGCTTTAACCCACTGAGCCACCCAGGCACCCATTCCCCGCTACTATCTCCTAATAGTTGTCACTTTAGAACCAAGGCAGAGTTGTCTCTCTGCTTTGTGCCCATGTTTTCCCAAGTTTCTTACAAAAATATTCCCTTCGGTGACTGTTTGGAGCACCTTGTGGGAAACAAGTCTCTGTGGGTCTCTAACACTTCTGCACAGCTTGTGAGCCCATATTCTGGCTGCCTTTGTTCTGGATTATGTCTTTAAGGATGGTTGCACAGCCAAAAGCCTTGTCTTTAAAGATGCTGGCAGAGTGTCTGCGTCTGGAGCGAGAGGCAGATTTGCTTACTGTCCTCTAGAGTGAAAGTCAGGCAGGCTCTCTGCCTATTATACTTTCTTTGTAAAAGATTTAGATTCCCCATGCTTGAGATTCTTCTCCTGTGACATACCCCAATGGGTGGGCAGACATCAACTAGCCCTATTTCCATTTCCCTGTGGGAACAAGCAAACACACTAGCTACTATGTCATTAGTAGTAAAGTCCTTTGTCTCTGACATGGGAGCCTCATGTGTTCTGTCAGCATCCATGATACTGTGCCAGGCTGATCTGTCAGCATCTTAGACCCAACACAGCTGTTGCCACACCCCTCACTCCAGGATTCAGATGCAAGTCCTTGGATAAGAACTGCTACCTAAGACAAACAGTGCACTGCCCAGGGCTTCTCAGATCGCCCATCAAGGAAACCTATATTACTCTTGCAAGGAGTAGAGTTCGTGGATATTCTCTAAGACATAACTTGCTCAAGAGGACCTCAGCTTTCAAGATTTCATCTCATGCTCTTTCTAGGCATCTCATGCTCTTTCTAGGCAAAAGTCAGAGTTGAGTGGGGGGTACTAGGATCACAACATTTCTGCTCAGTTAGGGGTCTCCATCTCAGGAATAATCTTTGCTCCAGAGCTCCCCGTTGGGCTGCCCAAGATCTTGTCAGATCAGTAGGCTTTCCATGTGCAATGTAATTCTTCTTATTTTGATCTTTTATAGATGTTTCCCCAAGAAACTATACTCCCAACTCCATCTCAGTGTTGGCTTCCCAGCAAACCCAACTGATATGCCTATGTCTGGTCACAGACACTGAAAAGGAACATTTTTCTTCCTCCAAGAATGTTTTGTTTGGGAGGCAAATTAGGCTCTGAGACTGAGTCTTCTTTGCCAGCAATTTATTTAACCGAGGTTTGCTATGGGAATTTTACAAGCCAATAGTATCTAGGATAATGTCTCTTAAGAAAATAATACAGAAATAACATGTTCCATATGAGTGATATACTAATCCCTCTACTGTTTCAGGCAAGAGAAGATAAAAGGAAAAAAATTCCAGATTTAGTTGAGATGCACCTTTATACAAGTTGGTGGGCGGTGGGGGGAGGGCAGTGCTTAGCCAATTGAGAACTTACAGACAGCTGCCAGTGCAAAAGTAAAAGTCCCTTGTTGCTAGAGCTCCTTACTAGGGGGAAAGCCTACCCTGGTGTTGACAGGCTGGCAGATTCCCCAATGGCCACTGCTGGTAAAATTGTTGCGTTTACTATGGCAAGAGCAAACTGCCCCAATGCCTTCAGAGAACTTTAGATCAGCAAAATGTCGCCCTCCCTTGACACAACAATCCCTGCTAGCCCTCATGAAGTCTCAGTATGTATAGTTAAAATGTCCCTTTGCCATAGTTATTCCTTCAAAGACTTTTTTTTTTTTTTTTAATCAATAAGCCTCCACTGGGGCCCTTCAGCAGCTGAGCCACTGACTTCTGAGAACAGATGCAATAATGGTATCCTCGCACAATGCATTTCATTCTTCTTTCAAAACAAGATTTTTTTTTCTTTTGCCTTTGTCATGGACAATAGATCAAAATGAACTTCACTTAAGTCATAAGTGGATCTGAAGTCATATCAGACCATCACACAACCAAGAATAGCCCATATGAACCAACTCATGTCAGCACCTAATTCGCATGCCCAGGTTCACACAGCGTGCCCGCACATGTTAAGTCCCAGCTTGGGTTCAAGTTGGAACTTCCGCTGAATGAGAAACGTTCAACATAGCCTTATGTCCTTAAAATTGTTACATCAGGATATATTGGGCTCATGAAGTGCTCATATAAGTTTAAGGATTGATCATGTGTGATAGATACATTTATGTAAGACTCGAAAGTTGGTCTTTAATTTAGGTATTTATAATAAATTAATTTTTGCTGCATTTCAATAAATCTAAGATGCCACTAACTGTAAGCATGTTATTAAGTATTATTACAAAAAGAAAAGATCACCAATGAGTCTATAATAAAATGCCAAGATGCCTGCTAATGTAAGGCAAAGGCCAACTTCAACGACATTAAAATGTGAAAAAAATGTGCATCTTTGACCCAATCAAAAGTAGTGACCTCGGAATTCCTGGTCCTGGATTATTTCTGTGTTTCGAATATTTGAATGAAGAGTTTTCAACTCCTGAAATATTTTATATGACATATGATCATTCTCAATTAAATAGGTAAATATTTAAGTTAAATGGTTAATAACCAAACAATGGATAGCAATCAAGTGAATTCTTTAAAAGCATATAAATGTAGGTTTACATTATGAATGTGGTATATAATAGGATATTGAACATTTACTACAACAGGGAACATTTTTTTTTTAAATTCAGAAATCTGAAAGTTAATTAAATCCCCCTTCTGACTCCTAAGGTATACCTTTCCTAATAATGGATTTGGAGTGGAATTAAGGTATCAGTGAATCTAGACCCTTCATTTCCCTGAAGATCACCATGAAGCCTAGAAAGCGAGGTGTGTTTCCTTACAGAAATGAGTTTAACGGTTACTCACAGCACAGAAGCAGAGCCTTCTGCTGATGAGCTCCCCACCACCTTACTCCAGCAGACTCCAGGAAGTCAGACTCACATTGGACAAGTCCTCCAAAGATCACTCAAAAAGAGAGGCTCTCCCTCCCTCAGCACAAGGATGAGGTTGTCTCTTTATTGCCATAAACGATGGATATGCAAACAAATCCAGTAAGCCCAGATCTTAAAACATGAGAAAGAATTCCTTCCTCCTACTTATTTCTTTTTAATTATGACCCTACTAGGAAACTATTGGGATCTCACCAGTTGAGGGGGGTGGGGATGAGATGTGACTGTTTCAGATGGTGAATCTGTGGATTTATGTCCTGCAGCAGCCTTCCCTTTTCCAGGTAAAGCCAATGCTGACAGAGTTTTAAAGCAGGAGACAGAACAAGAGTCAGGGGATGAACTTCAGCTACCACCCTCTACTCTCCAAACTTCTGGATCATGAGCAATTACAGAGAGGAAATGTGGTCATTCCACAGGAACCACAAAGAAACTAAAAGAAGTTTGGTGAAGTTTGTTTCACCTTTTGGACAGATAGGAAAGAAAATATTGAGGTTGTATGGAAACATCTCTCTCATTCTCCTTTTGTGCCTCAAACTTGATTTAGACTTGTCTGGCAGCATAAGCTACCTTCCAGCCTTCCCACTCTCTTCCCTCTGTCCTGGAGTCAGTCGATTTCACAGAAAGAAGAGATCACATCAAGAGAATAAGTTAGCAGCAGGCTTCTGGCTTTTCCTCTTTCTTAAAGCAATATCAACAATTTTATTTATTTTATATAGTTTTTAATTTTTAAATTAAAAAGTGTGGAGCTCAGTGTGAGGCTTGAACTAACAACTCTGAGATCAAGACCTGAGCTAAGATCAAGAGTCAGATGCTTAACAGAATGAGCCACCCAGGAACCCCAGTATCAACAATTGTAAAAAGAAATGTCATTGCAAAGAAACATCAAGAACTATATCTTACAGGATCAAATGGCATAGGCTGAATTAAAAATGAACAGAGAAATTTAGAAAATAGAAAGGGAAAAAATGAGGTCATCAGTAATGACTTTTTTTTTCTCCTCCTTTTTAAATTGCTCTATCTCAAGGCAGCAAAATGTTAGGTTGCTGAGTTTACTGATACATCAAGAATGTCCTTTTTATGACACAGCACTAAGCACACCACAGATGATTATTAAACATGTATCAAGTATCAAATGCTTATGATAGGCCAGGCACTCAGTTGTTTCTCATATATATTTTCTCATTTACTTTCATCCCCTCAACAACTCTGTTTAGTACTACCATTCCTCTATCATAGCTAAGGAAAAGGGGCATAGAAAAAAAAATTTAAAGCTTTTACTGAATTGACAGAGAGAGAGTGCACAGCAAGGGGAGCAGCAGGCAGAGGGAGAGAGCAAAACAGGCTTCCCACTGAGCAGGGAGCCCAATGCCTGCCCGATCCTGGGACTCCAGGATCATGACCTGAGCTAAAGGCAGACACTTAATAACTGAGCCACCCGGGCACCCAGGGGCATTGAAAATATTAAGAAACTGTTTGCCACACCTATACCTGGCAATTTCAGGTTACTCTTCACAATGCTCTATTAAAAAATCGGGTCAGGACACTGGGTGGCTCAGTCGGTTGAGCATCAGATTCTTCGTTGTGGGGTGGAGCCCTGCCTTGTGCTTCAGGATCACTGAGGGGTTTGCTTGAAGATTCTCTCCCTCTGCCCCTCCCTTAATTTTTTAAGATTTTTTAATTTATTTACTTGACAGAGAGAAGCACAACTAGAGATAGAACACAAGCAGGGGAAGTGAGAGAGAGAGAAGCAGGCCTCCCACTGAGCAGGGAGCCCAAGGCGGGGCTTGAACCTGGGACTCCTGGATCATGACCCAAGCCAAAGGCAGATGCCCAGTGATGGAGCCACACAGGTGCCCCATATAAATCTTTTTTTAAAAAAATCAGGTCAGTATGATTTTTCTCATGGTTGCAGTGAAAAGGAAGAAACAAAAAAGATGTCCAGTTGTATCAAAATTACAAACCCTGCACCTAAAATCAAAATTTGAAATTCATAGGCTTCTCATCAAATGCAATCCACTCTAAATAGGCTTTCCTGTGTGCTTTTCCAAAACGCTAAGCTCGGTAATGTCATCCAAATGTGTGATGACTAAAAATGAGTCTATTTTATTGGGTGCATGAGGAGGTGAATAAATTATGCTGTTTTTTCCTCTCCCAGTTTCCACAACTGAAATAGGCAGAGGAGTACAGCAAATCAAAGATGAAAATACTACCCCTATAATGGACATGGCAGAAATGTGTGGGGACCACACCCAGCATCAGCCCCACTCCACTCCCTGATATGGTGGGGTGGGGGCTCCAGGGGAGCAGGGTCAGCTCATGGCACAAAGAACAGAATGAAGAGCCCTCAGCAAGCAGGTAAACCCCAAAGACAAAGGAAAAAGAGGAAGGAGATGAGTAAGGGTCCTCTGAGGGGATGGAGGAAGGACAGGAGTGACATGCTGATCCTTCATTATTGCTCCTCCTGGTAGAAGCGTGAGATCTGAGAACACACACACTCACACACACACACGCACACACAAGCGTGAAATCTGAGAACACACACACACACACACACACACGCGCAGATACATGCTCTGTGACTGGCCTATGATATGGTCCATTCTGTTTATTTTGAACATGTTGGGCTTCAGGCACGATACTCTATGATCATTTCATTCATAACCATCAGTAGGGAATGAAAAGTGAAATGACAGAGCCCTGCTATGAGTAAAGTCCATGTTTTAAGAGGGGGAATACTTGTTACTTGTATTAGATGTATAAGAAAGACAAATACATGTAATCGACATAGACAGAAAAAAGAAAGTGCTCACCAATGACTCGATTTTAATTAAATAATAGTTACTAGTTAAATTATATCTCTGAACAAAGGAAAGATACAGCTGACTCACTCCACTGCAACAATGACTCTGCAGGTAGGGGAGCCCACACATTCAGGTGGGAAGAGAAGGGAGGAGGCCAGCAGAGAAGCAGGGGTGGGGACAAAGTGTTGTTGGAGCAGCTTCAGTGTTGGAGGCTAACAGCTTCAGTGCTGGAGGGTAACAGCTCCTTTCAAATTGGTATTCAAAGAGGAGAGGGAAAAAGTCCAAGTTTAAAATGACTCAGTTGTCCCACAAAGGCTTTCCTTCTCTCTCCCCACTGTGGGAAATCAGATGCAGTGCTCAGGGGACAACTGCAGTCTGGAGGAGGCACAGTGAACCCCGGGGGTGGCTCCTCTTCTGTGGGGGAGGTGGGTGGAAGAGTTCAACTCTCCCTTTGGAATTACCCCTCCCAAGGTCCAGTGGTAAGGCCCATCAGAATTTCATAAGAAAATACTGGATAGATCACTTCTGTTGTTTCTTAGTTCCTGAGCCATCAAACTCAGTATTTAATTTTGCAGCTTTGGCCTCTCAATAACTCATAAACACTTGCTGTGTTCCTCACTGATCACTAGAGATACCTGGATCAGAGGACAACGCTACCCTCAGTCACTTCATGTCAAAGGCACAAGTGGAACTCCAGCCCTGGTTTGATGCCATTGCTCTTGGCTCAAGCTCCTCACCTGAAATGAGACACAAAGCAATCTATCTATAGTGATTATTATATATAAAATAAATTTAAAAAATGATATATATATATCATTTTTTTATTTATTTTTATTTATTTATTTGACAGAGAGAAACACAGCTAGAGAGAGAGGGAACACAAGCAGGAGTGAGAGAGGGAGAAGTAAGCTTCCCGCCAAGCAGGGAGCCCAATGTGGGACTTGATCCTGGCACTCTGGGATCATGACCTGAGCTAAAGGCAGATGCTTAACGATTGAGCCATCCAGGCACCCCTATATAGATATATTTAAATTGATAGAAAGCCTATAGATAGATAGATATACACTATCTGTATTATAGACACTATCTATACTATACATATACACTGTATATGTATATATATATATGTTGAAGAACAGTGAAGAACAAAACATGTAGGGCCCCTGATGTCATGGTGCATATAGCCTAAAGGACCTTCTTACTTTCATCCATCCAGATCTCACTCATTCTTTGTTGAGAGAGAGAGAGAGAGAGAGAAAACATGTGTGAGTGGGGGTGGGAGAGGGGGAGGGGCAGAGGGAGAGAGTGTTAAGTAGACTCCACACTGAGCACAGAGCCAATGGCAGGGCTTGATCCCACGACCCTGAGATTATGACCTGAACCAAAATCAAGAGTCACTCCCTTAACCAACTGAGCCACCCGGATGCCCAGACTCCACTCATTCTTAAACATCCTCACTAGAACCATCCCCAAGCCCCTGCATTCCACGGACCTCTCCTTTCTTTGATTCCCAAATAATCAATTGCCTTTACTCTCTGCATTCCACCTCTTCTAAGTTCTTAAACCAAACCACCTAAAGGCCCCAGGCCCCCTAAAAGTAAAACATCCATAAACAAACTTTGGAGCCTGAATTATGCTTCTTCTCATACTGTCAGGAATTCTAACCTGGTATAATTAATATCTCATTTATACTGTCCATCAGTGCCTCTGGGGACAGGGAGAGAAGAGAGAGATTTAAGAATCACCTAAAATTATATGCAAAATCATACGTTTCTGGAGGAAAGCATGCAAAGCTTTCATAGAATTCTAAAAGAGATACTGAAGCCAAAAAGTTAATCTCCTCTGCTTTGCCAAGTTTTAAGTGATTATGTCACTTTCTCAATCATTGCAATGAGCTTGGACATCCATTCTACTTCAGATCTAGTTTCTAATAACAAAAAAATGTCATTTCCAAAAAAGTTTTTTTTCCTTTTTTAAAAGATTTTATTTATTTGACACATAGAGAGAGACAGTGAGAGATGGAACACAAAAAGAGGGACTGGGAGAGGGAGAAGCAGACTTGCCACTGAGCAGGGAGCCCGATGTGGGGCTCGATCCCAAGACCTTGGGATCATGACCTGAGTCCATCCAAGGCAGATGCCCAATGACTGAGTCACCCAGGCACCCTTGGTTTTTTTTTCTTTCTTTGTAAGCACCATTAAAAACCTTAGATGTACAGTCCAATGGAGGTTATGATAAAGACTTTTACCTATTTTAATATGTAAATTGCACAAGGGCTTAAGCCAGCTTGCTATCATTTTACACTAGATGGTGAAGAAGAAAACTTGTGCACCTAAATAGAATGAGTGGTAATTAATTCTCACAGGTTACAACAAGAATCATAACCATTAGCCTAAAAATGAAGCTGAAAATTATTGAAATGTGTGTCTAATAGAACTGCTTTGCCACTCTCCATTTCTGTCACATGAGCCTTAACCTTACATGAAGACTATCAGAAAAATACTTCAAATTTGCAAAAAAAGGTGAAACCCAATAAAAGTCAAATTCTCAATCTTACAGATAACTGTTCCTAAATATCTTTTATACCCTAGTTGGCTTTGGTGTGGCAGAAATAGCGGCAGCAGCTATACACACTGGAATAGGAGACCTCAATAAATATTTAAAACAATGAATGAATACTTGTCCTCTTTGATCCCAGCTATAAAAATCTAGATAGAGAAGGGAGAGGGGGAAAAATAACTCTTTGGTTTTATGATTGCTTTTTGGGCATTTTCTATTTTGTGTGTAATCAGAATGTGTAGGGAGAAATAATATATTTGGAAAGTTAAATAAGGTCTTTGTAATCCACACCCTTCCAAGAGAAAGGATGCATACAGGTTTAAAGAGAGAGAGGAAATGATTCAAAAATCAAACTTCTGAGGAAAATCTCTGCAGAAACAGTGCATCATAATAGTTTACCATCCTTAAGAGGTGTTATATAAATTAAGAACTCGAAGTCACGAACATTTCCACTTTAATCCTTATGGCATTCCTTCAACATCGGCACATGACTATCACTGTTCTCCTTGTACAAATGAAATAGGATGAGAGGAAATATGCCCCAGCTAGGCAGAGAACAGACTCAGAACACAAGAAAAATACACATTTACTTCACACAGATATTGGTGCAAAGTCCCTCAGAAATATAAAAGGCCATAATAGATGTCTTGCAAAGTGAGAACTATTAAGGAAAGCCAGTGAAATTTTTCACTTTATAATCTTGGAAACTTTAAACTAAGAAAGAAGATAGCTCCTTAGATTTTGCAGTCCAAAGTCCTACAAAACATAATTACAATTGAAAACCCAAGTACTAAAACAGTTTTTCTTCAAATCAAGGCTATATTAATATATTAACATACCCAAATATGACAACACAGCCAACCACACAGCATTCATAATTAGAAATGGGAAAATGAACATTCTTTGATTTTTGTACTTTATGACTTCTGGATTTGTTTACATTTTAAATTTCCTGTGTAATCACTAGGTAATCCATATTTTTTAATTTGCGGTATTTCCTAAATGAAGTACAGGGCACTTCAGGAATAAGATAGCGGGTTAATCCTGAACTGCTCCCAACACTTCATGGTTTCCAAAAAGATCGCTAAAGATCGCATAAGTTCAATGAAACAGAGGTGTTTAAATAGACTCACCCAGTGAATTTATTCAGCAATTCCATTAAAGAAAGGAGGTGAATGGTTAAGCAAAAACACATCTCTTTCTCTTTCTCTTCCTTTTCCTGGTCATTTATTTTTATGATCACATCAATTGTGCACATCAGAACTTACACAGCACCGTAAAAAGGAGTGTCAGTCATAAGCTAAAGGGAGCAGACGCTTAAAGGTAGTATCAGAGAAGAGAAACCAACAGGTCAAGTTGAGAATTACAGAAACCGAGCAACCTTATATATTATATTATGAGGGAGAGCCAAGCATAACAGAAAGAACTGGAGGAAGATGACAGGGAGGAGAGATTACATAAAATACTAATGTGCCCCCAGGGTTCTGGAACTAAATGGTGAAGGCTATGTCTAGATAAGCTAGAGAGAGTTCATTGTAAATTTGGAGTTCAGAGTATAAGATGACACAAATATAGAAATAAGTGCCCAAGTACCCAAGTGGATGACAAATGCATTTGTAGGCACTCCCGCGGGGGCTTGGAGAATACGCTGATTATCTGTGGTTCCCTAGGGGCTTGAAAGAAATAATATGTAGTAAGGGGGCGAGGGGTGGGGGGAGGGAGTATGCCGGGTACCTTAGTCACCTAGAGCATCACTGCCATTAACAGCTGTCCTGTTAGCATCATTACGGGGCTCTCTCTCTTTTCTATGCCATAGTTGTTTCCAGTTTCTTAATTATCTCCATCGACCTAGTCTCAATTTACCTCTCCTGCCATTTAACTGCTTCAGGTCTTTGGGGAAGCAATTATTAAATTCCTATCCTCAAACTGCTAAAGGATCCCTCAGGAACTGAGAAAAGTTATCATAGATTCTCTTTATGAGACAAGCAATGTGTTCTGCAGCCCCTGATAGAAATAGGCTCAGGAGAGACCCAACCTACCTTGACAATCATCCACAAGTGCATTCATTCATTTACTGAATAAAGATCCACTGAGCACCAACCATATGCTAGGTTTTGTAATGCTGGGGAGAGAGAGTTGGACAGTGAGTCTCTCCTCTCAAGGAGTTCACAGTCCAGAGGAGAGAGAGGCACACACCAACATTAACAATATAACATGTGAATCACTGCTAGGTGGGGACTCAGAACAAGTCAGTGGAGGTGGGATGGGGGTACAGGGGCACTGGTAAGACTATAAGGAGAATCAGAGTAGGCAGGACAAGGAAAGTATTACCGGGATGTCCCCTAAAGTCTGACTGGTGATAAATAGATGGAGGTCATTGTAGAAAGAAACCATATAATTTTAGTTGTAGTGAAAAAGTAAACTATTATTACCAAATATTATGTAAAAGAATATTATCATTCCATCATTTCTTCAAAGGTATTCATCTTATTTTTTTGGCTTCTACTTTTATATGTTTAAAGTATCATCGTGAACATTTACTGACACCACAGGGTAGAAGTGGTCCTCTCACTGCAGGGTGCCATATCGACATCACTGGGCTTCATTACTTCCTTTAGCGGACAGTGTGCCATTATGCCTCAAGATTCTGCTTGCCTTATAAACACTACATCTTTGCTTTCCCCTCCATCCCTGCCTTGCTTCAGTGCAACAGTTCTGATGTCAATTTCATTCTCTTCTAATTCTCACGGCCAATATTTTAGCAAAGCATTGGGGGTGCAGGTGCCCCTTCAAATCTGCATTTTTGTGTCCTTTGGGCAAATACCTAGTAGTGTGATTGCTAGATCGTAAGGTAGTTCTACTTTTAACATTTTGAGGAACCTCCATACTGTTTTCCAGAGTGGCTGCACCAGTTTGCATTTCTACCAGCAGTACAAGAGGGTTCCCCTTCCTCCATATCCTCACCAACATCTGTTGTTTTCTGTATTGTCAATGTTAGCCATTCTGACAGATGTGAGGTGGTATCTCATCGTGTCTTTGATTTGTACTTCCTTGATGATCAGTGATGTTGAGCATCTTTTCATGTGCCTGTTAGCCATCTGTATGTCTTCTTTGGAAATAAGTCTATTCGTGTCCTTTACCCATTTATTCACTGGATTATTTAAAAACATCAGCATTTTTGAATATTAATAATATTATCTATTTTTAAAGTCATCTCTCCAATGGTTATTCAATGCCAGTCTGCCTGACACCATAGCTGGTAGTACTACCTGGACTAGGAGACAGAATGCTGGTTTGTCTGGCTTTGTTTACTACATTCAGGTAGCCTTCTGATCCAGATGATTTAACTGCATGGTATACTGAATGGTGGGCAGCAGGTGCTTTATGCCTTGGTCACACATACGGTGGAGTGGTCTCTCGGCTGAATGAGTAAAGGAAGGGTAGAGTGAGAAATTGAGAGAGAACACAAAGCTAAAGCTTAAAACTCATAACAATTTCTTGCTATCATCTGAAACAAGAGTGAGAAGGATGCAGTCCAAGAGGAGGAGGAAAAGGGTTTACAAATATTGAGCACTTCAATCCTCAAAACCACGCTATGAAATAGGTGTTGTTATTATCCCATATTACATGATTATAAAACACTGGTAACTTGACTAAGAGTACAGGGCTAGCAAACAGGACAGCTTTGACCTTTAGCCCTTCTGGCCCCGAATATTATTCTTTTAAAATCCTGTCTCCTGGAGGACATTTTTTTTCTCTGTAGGAGTCCATAATTAGGCTCCAGGGTGCCAGCTTATTTTATTCCTAAATGTCTCCATATCTCTGGCAGGAATGCAAAGAGAGGGAGTCAGGTCATCTCCCATTTCATTCACTTTTTTTTTTTAAGATGTATTTATTTATCCAGAGAGAGAGAGAGAGAGAGAAAAATGCATGCATGAGTGGGGAGAGGGGCAGAGGGTGACAATCTTTAAGCAGACTCCCCACTGTGCATAGAGCCCCATGCAGGGCTTGATCCTACAATCCATGAGATCATGACCTAAGCCAAAACCAAGCATTAGATGCTCAACCCACTGAGACACCCAGGTGCTTCTCATTCATATTTTGACTGCTCTCACAACTTCACCCAAATCAATAGACTTATATCCTCCCCACTACAGCTTTCCACTATTTAACAAGCCCCCAATAGGCTAGGGTCCTTTCATTAACATTAATAAGTAAAGGGGTGCCTGGGTGGTTCAGTTGGTTAAGTGGCCAACTTCATTTCAGCTCAGGTCATCATAGCAGGGTCATGGGACTGAGCCCAACATCCTGCTCCAAACTCAGTGCAGAGAATCTCTCTCTTGCTCTCCCTCTGCGCCTTCCCTGGCTTGCCCTCACACACACACACTCTCTCTCCAAAATTAAAAAAAAAAATTAATAAGTAATTAGAAACCCAAAGAGGTTTATGTTTGTGTCAAATCTACTAATTTGTTTTATAAAAATAATCAATGTAAATGAATATTTTAGTTGAAAATTTTATTCTATTCTTTATTATAGCTAGTATCTATTATTGCAACAGGTCAAGAAAAACCTGTAAATGTTAATTTTTACTTATGTGAATTAGAGATAGTTCAATTCCTAAAGTCTTTACAAATTTCTGTCTCAAGTAGCTTTGCTAAATAAAATAACCAGCTAAATCTTTAGTGTTCTCATACTGCTAAACAAATAAATATTTAATCAAAATGTCTTCTGTAACCATATAACTTTTCTAAAAAAGAAAATATCTAGGATTCCTGGGTGCTTCAGTCATTTAAGTGTCCAACTCTTGTTTTTGGCTCAGGTTGTGAGCTTGAACCAAGCATTGAGCTCCTCGCTGGGCAGGGAGCTTGCTTGAGATTCTCTCTCTCCCTCTCCCTTTGCCTCTCCCCCCTCCCTCTCTAACAACAAACAAATAAAAATGAAGTGTCCATCTCTTTCTGAGTTGGAAAATACATATTTTTATCATGATTAAAGGACTCTAGAAACAGAAAGTAAGATTTTAAATTATGACTTTGCCCATTTTCTAACAGAAAGGAAAATTACCTGATTTCTCTGAATATCAGTTAAATAAACTAATATTCAAAACAGTGTCTGGTATGCACCTAATGAAACTTAGCTCTTGTTAACCCAAAAGGAGTATTTGCTACAAGAAATTCTTCTAAATTTAATTGGGAATTCTTGTAAAGTAAGAATACCTGGGGCGCCTGGGTGGCTCAGTTGGTTAAGCGACTGCCTTCGACTCAGGTGGTGATCCCAGAGACCCGGTGATGATCCCGGAGACCTGGGATCGAGCCCCACATCGGGCTCCCTGCTTGGCAGGAAAGCCTGCTTCTCCCTCTCTCACTCCCCCTGCTTGTGTTCCCTCTCTATTTCTGTCTGTCAAATAAATAAATAAAATCTTTAAAAAAAAAAGTAAGAATACCTAATCTACAAATTTCTTCCAACCATAATGAAATTTTAATACTAAATTTAACAATGAAGATGATATAACAGTACACTCTGGAGATCTTTAATTAAACATTCTTTGTTTCAACCTTGCAGCTTTCTTTTAGTGTTCTGAGATCATTTTTTTTTCCTTTCCAGTCTCAAATATTTTCATTGGCCTTTTAAAACTTTATAGGCACCAAGCACTGTGTCTGTAGTGCTTGATAGATAGAATGGCCTTCGCCAAGGTAAACAGGACAGCTTTGAATGCTACCTCCACTGGCTCCAAATACCATTTCGGTGATGGTCTGTTTCCATGAGAACATTTTTGCTCGGCAAGAGTTTGAAAAGTTTTCCAGAAGTTTCGGTAACTTTATTAAACAGAGACTCAAAGATAAGACAGTAAAGCAAAATCCCAGATATCACTGATGAGCCAAAATTCTTAAATTACTTTTGCTTAAATTCAGATTTATACCAAAATCTAGGTCAAAGCTGGCCTTGCAATTAAGCATAAAGAGGAGAAAGAGTGATTTAGTAGGGGGTTAAAATTGATACTGATCCAGGGAGGAATATCCTCTTTAGTAGAGTGGGACTCTACTGTAAGAGACATGATTATCATGCTATTTAATTCCAAAATGTTTGTTCCTATGTGACCAAAGAATGTAATGAAGTTTTTACCTCAGCATATAAAATAGATAAAATAGTTACTATTTCAAAGGGTTTGGATTTCAAGTTCTGTTATTTAGAAAAATCTATAGAGGGGCTCAGTCAGTTAAGTGTCTGCCTTCAGCTCAGATCATGATCCCATCATGATCCTGAGATTGAGCCCTATGTAGGGGTCCTTGCTTAGGGGGGAATCTGCTTCTCCCTCTCCCTCTGCCCTTCCTCCTGCTCATGTTCTCTCTCTCTCTCTCTCTCTCTCTCTCTAACTCTGCTCTCTCTCTCTCAAATAAATCCTTTTAAAAATTCTATAAAGAGAAACATAAGAAATGAATAATATCATTTTAAAATTCTAAGACAGTGGTTTCTTAAAATATGGCATACAATGGACCATGAGGGCAAAAATATTTCAAAAATAATATTAAGGCACATTATTGGCTTTTTTCATTGTGTTGACATTTGCATTTTAAAAATTGCATTCCAAAGGCAATGGTGTGTAAAACTGTCAGTACCTTAACTAACAAACCAAAAGAGCAGTTATAAATTCTGTCAATTGTTACTATATTTTTCACCTCCACTCGATCAAAGCAAAGAATACAAGAAAAAAACAGTTTAACTCGAAAATGTCTTAATAAAGCAGTAAATATGTTAATTTTATTAAATCTCAACCCTTCAGTGCTTTTTTAAATTTTATGTGTGATGTAATGGGAAGCACACATAAAGCTCTTCTGCTTCTTACCAAAGGATAATAGTTGTTTCCGGGAAAAGTACTTATTTGAGTTACAAACTGAACTAGCTGCTTTCTTCATGGAACATCATTTTTACTTGAAGGAAAAACTGACGGCAAACTATAATATTCATATTTGGGTATTCGGCATTTCTGCAAAAAAAAAAAAAAGAAGAAATGTAGGGAGCTTATGACTTCATGAAAAACAATAGACAAGCTTAAAAAATTTCAAGGTTTGGGTGCCTGGGTGGCTCAGTGGGTTAAAGCCTCTGCCCTCGGCTCAGGTTGTGATCTCAGGGTCCTGGGATCAAGGCCCACATCGGGCTCTCTGCTCAGCAGGGAGCCTACTTCCTCCTCTCTCTCTGCCTGCCTCTCTACCTACTTGTGATCTCCCTCTGTGTCAAATAAATAAATAAAATCTTTTAAAAAAATTTCAAGGTTTTCAAGCTACTATTAGAATCTTGGAAAGTTTCCGGCACCTGAGTGGCTCAGCGGGTTAAAGCCTCTGCCTTCAGCTCAGGTCAGGATCTCAGGGTTCTGGGATCGAGGCCCACATTAGGCTCTCTGCTCAGCAGACAGCCTGCTTCCTCCTCTCTCTCTGCCTGCCTCTCTGCCTACTTGTGATCTCTCTGTCAAATAAAAAAATAAAATATTTTAAAAAAAAATAAGAATCTTGGAAAGTTTCATCTGCCACTGTGAGCTTGGCCTCTTCCCAACACTCAAAGATTTTTCTGGTGAGATTAGTGGTAATATTAGTGAATATGATATTTTGATATTATATAACAAAATGAGTTACCATTCGGAAGATATGCATAATTCAGTGAATCGTTATTTTCCAAATGACCAATGCATGTTATTACACATACATCTAAAATGGGAGACAGACCAATGAATTTTAATGTAATAGTATTGACCTGGCCTAAGAGCATACATGACAACTAACTTCTTTTTTTTTTTTTTAAATATTTTATTTATTTGACAGAGAGAAACACAGCCAGAAAGGGAACACAAGCAGGGGGAGTGAGAGAGGGAGAAGCAGGCCTCCCGCTGAGCAGGAAGCCCGATGTGGGACTCGATCCCGGGTCTCCAGGATCATGACCTGACCAACTGAGCCACCCAGGCGCCCCAACAACTAACTTCTAAACAATTGTCATTTGTCAAATTTTGGCAGAGTAACAAAGAATAAAATCTGTAATTATTTGAAAAGGCTATAAAAATACTTTCTCCTTTCAAATTACATATTTCTATGAGGCCATATTTTCTTCATATCCTCAATCAAAACAACATATCACAACAGAAAAAATGCAGGAGCAGATACGAGAATCTAGGTATTTCCTATTAATCCAGGCATTTAAAACATTTGCAAATATGTAAACACTATTTTTCTTTTGGAAAATACAATTATTTTTCATAAAAAGGTGTCTTTTAAGATGTAATGAGTTTAACTGCTTTTTTTATTTAATAAATTGATATCTTAAGACTTTCTTAGTTTTAATTTCTAATATAGAATATCAGTTAATATAACCTACATGAACAAAAGGTCTGTGTTCCTCAATTTTTACAAGTGAGTAGTGTCCTATGAACAAAACTTTTGAAAGTTATTACCTTATGCTTAAATGTCCTCTTTTTTTTTTTTAAGTATTTTATTTATTTATTTGTCAAAGAGAGAGAGAGCACAAGCTCGGGGAGCAGCTGGCAGAGCAGGCAGAAGGAAAAGCAGACTCCCTGCTGGCAAGGAGCCCAAAGCAGGACTCAATCCCAAGAACCTGGGATCATGAACTGAGCTGAAACCAGACACCCAACTGACTCCTTTTTTTTTTTTTTTAAGGTAGACTCCATGCCCAGTGTGGAACCCAGGGCTTGAACAAGATCATAGCTGCGATCAAAAGTCAGACACTTACACTGTTAAGCCATCGAGGTGCCCCAGGTTAAATGTATTTCAAACCAGCAACCATTGTGACATCAGTACCAGGTCACTGATTACCACATAAAGGATTCCATGCAGCTGACCATTATTTCACAGAGCTCTCTAGTTGGACCACCACACAAGGAGCTAACCATCCAAGAGTGCCGACTATTGCCCTTGATGTTCTCCATAGGGCATTCTATTATGTTATCCGGAAAGACAGCCAACAAATAGTAAGAAAAAGACCATTTCATTCTGATACTGCTTATTTCTTTAATTGTTTTCGGGTTTCCCATCACCGGGACTCTTGTTTTATTATGAAAGATGTACAAACTTCAAGCCAAAAGGGTAAAAGCTGCTGCTGGGCAGATGTGGACCTCAAATCTCTCCAAGTTCAGACAATCTCTTAAAAATGTATACCATACACGCAAGAACCGGCACCCAGATTCAACTAGACATCCAACTATGACTTCCTATGATTGTGATAAAGATGTTCTCAGTGCTGATGAGGAAATGAATCTTACCGCAATGCTCCAAGATATTAAAACTGCCCAAAATGAACCCCTCAGCCAAATGACTGATATTGTCAGTGTAGTATCCAAAATCCAGGAAAAGACTGATTTCTATCAGAAGGAGATGGAGGTACTGGAAACCAGAATGAATGTTAATGAAGACAAACAATGCACAATAACTAACGATATCTTCTCTATGAAAGAAGATATTGATACTTTAAAGAAGAAGGTGACAGAACTGGAAAACCAGAATTCTTGCTCCCGGATTCATTGTTTAGAAGTTCTAGATGGAGAAAGGGATAAACAGATCATAGAACAACTTCACAAACTCCTACAACCAGAAACTCTGAAGAACACAATGGCTTCCATGGACCAAGGAATCTCTTCAGCAGAACCAGAAAAAGTGCCCAGTTATCCTGAGGCCACTGATGATCTTGAGGACAAAACAATTTCTCCCAAAATTAAAACTCTGGAAAAAAGTAATCATCAAAAGGCATTAAGAAGCTTTAAAAAAGCAAAGTCAAATATTTATATCTATCCAGACTTTAGTACATGGATCAAGCTGACTTTTGTCCATGGAGGAAAGTGGAGATTTTTCCTCAGTGCTACTGAGTTAGAGGAATTCATCCAGTGGCTTCTTTCTAGACCAAGCATCCCTCTTGAGGAACCACAACTTGTAACCCAGAGATACAGTCCATTCACTCAGCCTATTGCGAGTTTGACCACATTCTGTCTCTCTGTTTTCAACTATGTTTACTGTCTTTTTGGTTTCTCAAAAGAGGAAGTAACTCGACTATAGAGTTATTTTCTGCTTTGTCTGACACAAATAAATGTGAACTGGTTGTTCCAAGCATCGACATATCTTTGTGGTGGTTGTGAAGTCCTTGGTAATTTGCTCACTGTGGACTCACCGTCTGTGAAGTTTTTATACATCTCAGGTAAGTTAAGATAGATCATCCCATTGGACAACCACGATGCATTTTATGTCAGTGCTCTTGTTTTCTTAAAGGCACTCATGAGGACTCACCCAGTGCCCATGTCATAGATAATTGGAAGGAAAGAGTTAGGGGTCAAGGGAATGAAGAACACATTTGGTAATCCCCACATAAGTTTCCTATGTCCTCTGGTATTTTTAAAAGATTTTTATTGATTTATCAGGAAAGAGAGAGAGCACAAGCAGGAGGAGCAGCAGGTAGAAGGAAGGCAGACACTTAACCAATTGAGCCACCCAGCATCTCCTATGTCCTCTTGTCTTAGTGGCCTTTGTAGATAAGATCCGTGATACCAGAGACAGACTCCACTAACAAAATTTTAAACAACATACAGTGAAAAAGATACACACTATCAGAGATACTAGAGTTAGAGTTATAAAAATAAAGGACATGGAAAGGACAAGTTATTGCCAGGAAAATATTCATTGCAAAAATTGGATTTTTTTTCTTTCAACTTTAGCTTCATCTCCATCAAACAATTAAAGGGGGATCCTGTTTCTGCTAAGTGAAATAAGTGAAGCAGAGAAAGTCAATTATAATATGGTTTCACTCACATGTGGAACATAAGGAATAGTGAGGAGGACCAAGGGGAAGGGAGGGAAAACTGAATGGAAAGAAATTAGAGAGGAATACAAACCATGACTCTGGACCCCAGGAAACAAACTCTGGGTTTCAGATGAGAGGGGGTGGGGTTAGGGGTAACTGGGTGAAAGGTATTAAGGAGGGCACGTGATGTGATGAGCACTGGGTGTTATATGCAACTAACGAATCATTAAACAATACATCAAAAACTAATGATGTACTACATGTTGGCTAATTGAACTTAATAAAAAAATAAAGGGGATCTTATTGGATATTTTTAACATTTTCATGAAATATGACAAATACCACATCTTGTAGGTTTAATACAGAGGAAAAGAGAAAATCTAAAAAAGGCATGTGTGAGCAAACCAAGTTAGATCTCAACACTATGCTATCATGAATCTTATTTGAAAAGGTCTTTTTTGGGAATGAGCCCTATACTACATTTCCAGGGTGGGCTTCATTTTTAGATATAATGGGTTATTGCCATCATGATGTAATTTCTCTAAATACCAGGCAGAATAGCTGCAAAAACAGCTTACCACTTAACTCAGGAAATGAAATCTACTACTAATAGAGAATCCTGCGCTGTTACACTACAAGTATTCTTGGTTAAGTGTACTACTTTAAATTATTCTCAGTTAATAACTTGAAAGGAGGGTTTTGGCAGGTAGCTATGAAAAAAACAAATTTCAAGTGGGGAAAAAGGAGCTAAGGTAGGTAAAGAGGAAATGAGGGAGAAGGACAGTAAGAAGATGCTGTATGGTCTGGAGCTGGCCTGATCATAATTATATGATATAAATTTTTCACTGGCAAATACATTGTATTTGATCTTTCTTTACTCATTTACAGATAAGATGTGTACACAAAATAACTTTCAAAATCTGTCTATGCACCACAGGTGTATGGATGACCGTCCTATACCTACCCAAAGCAAGGCTATAGAAAAGAGGGTTTGTTTCTTTCTTTCTTTTTTTTTTTTTTGAGATTTTATTTGTCAGAGAGAGAGAAAGAGAGTACAAGTAGAGGGAGCGGCAGGCAGAGGGAGAAGCAGGCTCTGTGGGACTCAATCCCAGGAATACGACCTAAGTCAAAGGCAGATGCTTAACCGCCTGAGCCACCCAGGCGTCCTGAAAAGGGTTTGTTTTAAATGGGATAAGTGTGTTAAGGGAAAGTATCATTCTGGTAAGGGCACCAGCGATCTCTGTGTATTTCTTTGCCATCAGAGATATCCGCAAGAACCACCATATTCAATGTGCTCTAGTTCAGCACATTGGGTGTGACTCTCGCGTCAGAGAGTGACAGGGGAAGGTAGGCTGAGACAAAGATAAATGACATAACAACTAGCTTCTGGGAAAGTAAAAAGTGACTCAGCTGGTATTTGCCTGGGGTTATCTGGGCTTCTGTCTTAATGCATGCTTTCACTCATTCTCCCCTTACCTGCCCCCTAGCACTTGCTTAATGGTTCTAGAGAGACAAAGAATTAAGGAAACAGCACACAGCTGGGAATTGGAAGACCTTAGTTCTGAACAGTCACTTCTATACTTACAATCTCTGTTATTTCATCTCAGCTAGCTTTTTTGGTCGTGCATTAAAAGGAAATCATATTAATTTAGTAAATAATTCTTCAGGGTTTGCTAATGTGAAGGGATCATGGGAGATAAAAGAAAAAGCAGAAGACATTCCTTGTACTATAGACATATAATATCAAATGGGATGAAGAAATTGGGTACACTCACAACAAATGTACAATAACTGGGAATGGAAAAAAAGCAAAAGTGCTCATGGTATCAGAGAGGAAAGGGAGTTGATGAGCCTTGCAGTAAAGCTAAGATACCTTCCCTGATCTTTATCCTATACCTCAGTGTCTTGAAGCAGAATTGGAGAGTCCCTCAATGACCCCACCAATGTTACCATTGATTTAATACATATGTGTGTGTGTGACAAAAAATTTGAGTTGTTTATGATAGAAACAGAAACTTGTCTGTTTATCAAGAAGAAGAAGAAGAAAATCAAGAACAACAAGGAGGAGAATGGGGAGAGGGAGGAGAAGAATGCATCATTCCGCTCTATAAGAAAAGTGAGTATAAATATAATTAAATAATGTATGTCGAACATGAAACCATTGTGCATTCACCAAAATGTCTCAAACTATTGTTATTACTAAATTAAACACATTTAATGGGAAGGTAGCACTAAACAGTGAAAGCAACGAGGACATTCAAAGCATAACAAATCTTAGAACAATTTTATTGAAAATTTATTATGTATCAGACACTGTGCTAGGAGCAGGTATACAATGGTGAACTTCAACTGTGATTTTGGCAAATTCCTTAAGACTTCTATTTTTCAGTTTCTCAACCCTAAACTGAGGACAACTTATATCTTAAGACTGTTGTGTTAATTAAACAAGACCATGTATATTAACCCATCCAGAACAGTGCTTGACTCAGTGGATACTTAACAAATGGGAGTTGTTTCCCTCCTTCTCTAGTCTAGATGCTAAAAGGAATCATAGTCCCTGCCTTAAGGAGCTCACATTCAAAATGTTTATCAGTCATAAAAGACTTCAGACAAATAATGAACCAAGTGACAGGCTAAATACAAAAGCTTGAAACCAACTCTTGACTCCCTTATCCAAAGATAGTGTGATAAGAATAAGGGTGTGAAGTTCTCCTCCTGTCTGGGCATTTAACCAATATTCCATCATCTGTAACAGCCGCTCGCCAACCTTTAATTGCACACTATAAAAATAAGCATCAGAGGAAAGTATTTGAGGGGAAAGGGAGAGACTCAGTTTAAGATAAATAATTTAGTTCAGTTTGGAATACTTGCTTGCATAGACAGACACTAAGAGTATTCAATTCATTCAAAAACAACATTCACCAACATTTACTGAAATCAGACTCAATGCCAGGAACTAGCTAAGCCAGACATAAAGAAATGGAGATGGAAAAGACACCAGTCCTATCCTGAAGGAACATACCTTCAGTGGTGGTCTCTCCAACTGCCAATCATTATGGCCTGTTACTTAGATTTGAAGTAGAAAACCACACACTTCATTTAAAACTTAATATAGTTTTTTCATGGGATACAACACAAGTCCCATGTAGAAAAAGACTTCATTACTACTAAAAGCTATGTTTTAAGGTTACTCCTTCAAGCCACAAAAATGCAACTGTGTTATTTTATTCTCCCCCCAAATGTAGACAGTCTCTAATGTATCAATGGATTATGCTCCAAGACGGGATTTGCCAATCCACTGTTTGCAACTCAGAATGCATATTTCAAAGAAACAGTATTAGAGCTGGGGTGGGTTTTTTTGGCTAACCTGTAAAAGCCAATTGATCTGCGATATACCTGCAATATTGGTATTGATGGCACCATAAAGCCAAGCTTTTGTATACTACCACGCAAAGTGTATTCAGGAGAATAATTACAAAAGCAGGATCAGGGTCCCAACTGTCCTTGTCTCTCTACTGACTGATAGCAGAGAAAATGTCACAGATTGATGGCACTAGGAGGTTACCTTGGGGAACAGAGAGACAAAGGAAAGGATCTAAATGGGAGCCAAGACAGCAACTCCAGGGACGAGAAGCTGGGATGGGGTGTTCTTAGCTGAGGAAGGAGGCAGTGGTTCCATGCCTCCTCAGAATCTAGTCCAGGGAATAAGAGCCAAAGTGCGACAGGGGTCATCTTTCACAGTGATGAAAGACTGAAAGCTGAGCTATTATGGACACAATTTATACATGCAAAAGACTTAGCACAATTCCCAGTACATAGTAGTGTTCAACAAATGGTGACAGAGATGTTGGTCCACTGAGCTAGAGGCAAAATTGTAGTCTTTGCTCCCTCATTTGTCTTTTGGAATATAATCTTCTTAGAAAAGAACTATTTGCAAGGTACATAGAACTTGAAGCCTTTTTGAGCTATGGAATGCTAGTGGCAGCCGCAGTTAGCCGAGCAGGACAGTGGTTGAAAGGATAGTGGGGCCTGTAAGGAGAAGTGCTCCCCTAGCAGGCTCCTGGAATGAAGAGAGGGTAGGGCTGCATATGCCCTCATCTTTCTCCTCTCACCTAAAGCTTGAAGCGCAATGGTGTAGGCTGTGGGAAGATGAATCCAAGCCAGAGGTGGAGTCAGGAAGAGGGGGAAGGACAAGGAGGAGAATGAAAACTCCCAGGAGAAGTGAGAAACAGGGGTGCTTGGGTGGCTCAGTTGGTTAGGCATCTAACTCATGATTTCAGCTCAAGTCGTGATCTCAGGGTTGGGAGATCCAGCCTGGGGATGGGCTCCACAATAAGCATGGAGTCTGCTGGAGATCCTCTCTACCTCTTTTCTCCTCCTGTTTGCTGCTTCTCTCTCTCTCTCATAAATAAATAAAATCTTACCCCCCAAAAAATGAGAAATAGCTGAGTTTCTGCTGCAGCTCTTCACACAGTAAGGTAATCCCTACCAGGCAAAGGTAAGGCACCAGGCCACATGCTCTCAAAATACTAAGAAAGGCAGTGTTTCCTTGAGCTGATTCATCAAATGGGACAGTCATCTTTTTCTACTCTCAGTTCCATTTTAGCTCTAAGGAATCTGCACAGACTTCCAGGAATAGCTCTCAACAAACTCTTAAATTTGTTTCTTTAGTCAAGGGTCCTGCCTATGTTTAAACATTCCCCTCTCCCCAGCTCTCACGGAGGATAGGAAAAGAAATGAAAATGCACCCAGGCAGTAGCCTGATTCTGATGTTACATTCTTTCCACCAGTCTCTTCAGAAGGGGTGTTCCCATAAGACAATGTCCTGATGGAAAGTGTCACACACCTTTTGGATACCAGAAAATTGAAATGTGGGTGCCACTCTCAGTTATAGTGACCCTCGGTTAACTTATATTTGCTACCTATAAAGATTATAATTGCTTGATGTATGGTTTATAATTGGATCATGGCCATCAGTGACATGGTTATTTGTTGTTATAGTAATATTAACAAAATTATGCCTATGGCATCTAATTAGAGGAGCACCATAGGTGACCCAGCTGGCATTTTCAATATGTTATCTAAGAAGTAGGATCAGAAGACAAATCAGGGCTGACTTAATGAAGTTTCTGATCAAGGCTGGTCTAAAGACAGTGAGTTACTGAAGGAGGCAAAGTGGAACCCATGACTGGTGGATTCAAGCAGGCCATTAGAGGACGACAGAGAGCAACGGAACTTACTAGATTCAGTCTTGTGGCAGCCAATAACAATAAAAGTTTCCTTCCTTCTCAGCAGCAGGACCCTAAAATCATAAATGGCTAGCTATGAAGCACTGAGCAATGTGTAAAATTGTTGAATCATATTGTACAATTGAAACTAATATAACATTGTATGTTAATTATACCTAAATTAAAAAAAAAAAGTTTAGCTATGAAAAGAAGCCTAAAGATGACCTAGTTCAGTGATATTCAAGTGGGGGTAACTCCAAGGGATCTTATAAAATCTCCTGGTAGATTTTTGGAAAATATTCCTTCTCCAATATCATATGTCTATGGGTTTGGGAACATAACCTTATCCCTACTCCATTTGAGAATCATAACTATAAGAAGCAGCATAATGTAGGGACAAAAAATAAACACCTAGATATTAGATAGGCTATGTCACTTGCTAGGTGTATGAACTTGCTGAGTTTCCCTAAATTCTGTGAGCCAAATTCCCTTTCTCTAAATTGGGGATAATAATAGAATATAATGCAAAATTATGTGCTGAGGATGAAATGAGGAAAAGCACTTAGTTCAGCATCTGACAAATAGTAAGTACTCAATAAGTGTTCCATATAACTTGTGATGTTTCATTTTATGTCAACTTGATTGGGCTAAGGGGTGCCCAGATTGCTAGTCAAACATTATTGCTGGGTGTGTCTATGAAGATGTTTCCAGAATAGATTAGCATTTGAATCAGTGGACTGAGTAAAGAAGCTCACCCTCCGCAATTCCTTGGCATCATTCAATCTGTTGAAGCCTAAATAGGATATAAAGGTAGAAGAAGAATGAATTTACTCTTTGCTTGAGCTCAGGCATCCATCTTATCCTGCCCTCAGACATTGGCAATCCTCGTTTTAGGGCCTTTGGACTTGGACCAGGACTTACATCATCAGCCCCCCTGTTCTGGGCCTTCAGACTCAGACTGGGTCTTACAGCATTAGCTCAGGGCTTTAGGTTTGGACTACACCTATACCTCCAGCTTTCCTGGACGTCCATCTTGAAGATGGCAGATCATGGGACTCCTCAGCCTCCATAATTGTATGAGGCAATCCTCATAATAAATCTCTTTCTCTATATCTATATTTATCTTATTGGTTCGGTTTAACATAACTCTATTATTATTACAACTGAGTGTCTGGGAAGCAGCTAACCAGGAGTTGAGGAAGAAAAAGATCGAGGACCAGAAAGTTAGTTCACTCATTGAGGGGGAACCTGAGATCTTAACAAAGCAAAAAATCAACTAATCCAGTAAAATTCATATATTGTGCAACAAATTGCAAAATATATTAGCATGACATCTGATTTTCTTGAGACATTTTCCAAGTGGAATGAAATTTTAATTCCAAACCTAGAGCTGTGAGATTAAGAAAAGAAACTAAAGAGTGACACTCCAAAAATTTTTTCTAGCAACATGCTAATATAAGGACTTGATGGCCAGTCTGTGTCCCTGAGGCCCATTGGTTAATACGTGTAGGAATAGAATAATTAACATGGAATGAGAGACATCAGGAGGAAACCTCTGTCAAAGCGGAAAGACACTGTTGAAGATTTGAATTCTGAGGAAGTTCAAGTCCTCAAGCATTCTCATCTGTTGACATAAGAATACTGTGGCAGACAAAAGGGAGGGAAAGAAGTAATTGAGGCAGATTTCTCATCCTTGGCACTGCTGACATTTCGCAGTGATTCTGTGTTGCAGGGGGCTGTTCTGGGCATTGTGGGATATTTAGCAGCATTCCTGGAGTCAACCCAATGGATGGAAAAACACTGCCCACCCCCAATATTTACACTTGAAAATCTCCCTAGACATTGCCAAATGTCCCCAGGAGAGGAAAGATTGCCCCTGATTGAGAACCACTGAGTCAGATAAAATCAAACGGATTTGTCAATTCAAAAAAAGTACAAAAGGACACAAGTTTTCTATCATTAACTAGCTTGTTGATTCATACATTCATTCATTCATTGGACAAGATGAAGTACTCGATACTACATTCTAAAAATAAGTAGAGAACAGTTTGTTTTTGTTTTTTGTTTTGTTAAAGATTTTATTTATTTATTTATTTGACAGAGAGAAACACAGCTAAAGAGGGAACAGAAGCAGGGGGAGTGAGAGAGGGAGAAGCAGGCTTCCTGCTGAGCAGGGAGCCAGAACCCAGGACTCCAGGATCATGACCGAAGGCAGATGCTTAAGGATTGAGCCACTCAAGCGCCCCAAGCACAATTTGCTAAGAGCTGAAAGTCTACTAAAAGACAAAGAGTCCATTGCTTAGAATATAGGGTGTATTTGCTGTTATGTGGGATGTAAGTTTTAACGCATGAACAAAATTACCCAAGAAAGGTCCCAACCTTGCTTGAACTGCATAGTACACAGGGTTATGATGGATACAGAAAATTAGCATTCTGCATCCAATTCAGCTTTGCAGAGTGCCCTCCTGACCTGCACCAGTTGGAGAGCCCAGGATCCCTGGCTGTCAGATTTCCAGCTGCAGAGTGGCTTAGTCCTTGAGTCCTTTACATGACACTGAATCCACAAAAACCCATCTTCCTGCTGCTCGCTGCTCAGAGCCATAGTCCTGGAAACCGGATTTTCCCCAGCAGCGTTCCAGAGCCCATCTGAAGATTGAAGTGGTCCAGAAGTGGGTGCAGTGGGGATAGTAGGGCTTCTGGGCCTCAAACGGCAGCTATGCCAGTCTGTTATTGAATTCAAAAGGTTGGTAGTGGACCCCCAACTCTACTTTCCTGCTCTGAAAGAGGAAGCAGCATCCCTGGCAGCCAGGTAGCAGTACTATTCTGAAACTTTTGCTAAAAGATTCAGCTATAAGTCTCTAGCATGCTAATGAATATGTATGGGCCTGATTCCTTGAATTATAGTTCATCCTACTTAAAATATCTAGAATGAATTCTGGTTTTTTTGGGGTGTGTGTGTGTGTGTGTGTGTGTGTGTGTTTAACTGAGCCCTGTGACTTTATATAAGCTGCAATAGCTCAGTGAATCCATCACACACAGTGTGATCACACACCCCCAGTATGGAAACAGATCATAGATGCGTTAGTTAAGCACCAGATGAAGAATTTGGCTTCCGTTTAGGGGCCATGCTGCATGAAAAATATGTTTGCTTTTGTTTGTATGTTGTTGAATTTATACAAGTAAAAATATAAGATTGTACTATAAATGCAGTGCCAGAGATAAGCACAGGATGCAGTATGGAAATGGTACACAGTCAGGAAGATTTTCTAGAGCAGTGATGTCTGAATCGAGTCTTTAAGTAGAAGCAAGAGTGTGCGAGGGAGGGGCGCCTGGGTGGCTCATTCGTTAAGCGTCTGCCTTCACCTCAGGTCATGATCCCAGAATCCTGGGTTCGAGCCCTGCATCAGGATCCCTGCTCCGCGGGAAGCCTGCTTCTCCATCTCAAACTCCCCCTGCTTGTGTTCCCTCTCTAGCTGTGCTTCTCTCTCTGTCCAATGAATAGACAAAATCTTAAAAAAAAAAAAAAAAAGTGTGCGAGAGAAATTGCACTTGAAGGCAGGGCAAAGGACAAAGCAAGCCAAGCAAAGAATGCACAAATTGAGAAATGAACAATCGAGAAAGCACAGTATATTTACAGACTTGGAAACAGTTCAAGGTAGCTAGAATGTACCGTGACAGGTAGGAAGTGATGAGTGAGCCAATGGAATGCAGAGATAAGACTGTGACGTAGGAGGAACAATATTAGTCCACTTTTTTTTTTTTTTTGAGCCCAAGAGGCCACTGATTCTAAGACACACCATCTACTTTATAAGAGCTTTGAAGGGAAAAAGGGAAGCCTTACACTAAATGTATTCATTTCTTTTAAAACCAAATAAAAGTATCATTCACTTATCAATCTAAACTCCTGCTATTCAATACCTAAATCAGAATTTGCATCTAAATCTTCTTGACAAAATTTCCCTGTAAGAGTCTTAAGGATCTAGTTACCCTTCTAAATCACTTTCTGTCCTTGAGTGGTTGGTTATATTTAGCCTTTCACCGGTACCTGTGGTCTTGACTTTTTTTAAGATTGACAGTAAATTTCAAGCCATATCAAATTATATTAAGAGTTCCTCCTCTGCATTTCCTATTTGGTTAGACTCAGAGTTTAGTTTTGTTCCATTATTAAATTACATAGTATTAGAAGTCAAATAACTTCTCTTTGAAGTTAGTCAGAAACTTTTAACAGGTCAAGATTTCATAACCAAATAAAGGTCTTATGTGAAAACAAATCAACCACACTAACTTCTTCTTGCTTTGTAAAGCCTGTGATCTGTTGCAAGAGATTTGGCAAGTTTGGCACTCTGATTCCATCACTTAGTGGAAGATGGGCAATCTTCTCTATACAGAATTTACTTTCACTTCAGGGCTGCATCATGAAGATTTCTTTTTGCAGACATTCTCAGCAAAGAATTAGGGATCCAAATTTAAGTTTAAATTCAACCACTTATTATCAATGCAAAAAAAAAAAGGTGAACTGGAAGAACAACAGAATGAAGAGATATCATCACGCATGGCTTAGTTCACACAAGCTCAAGAAATGACGACTATTAAAATTCTATGACTCTCTCCTCTACCTGGAAACTTGTAAGACATTTGACAGTAAGAGTTTTCTCATCTTCAGAAAAGGTAAAAGGAAAGGAAAACAAACAAACAAATAAACAAACAAACAAACAAAAATATATATATACATGGCAAACTGGGGCCTGGAACAAAGTCCAATATGGGCCCCTTGTATACAATAGAAAAATGTTTCTTTCACATCAGGAGATAGAGGGTGTGGGTAAGATTGAGCAAAGGCGATTTGAGGTGAGAAGTGAGAATGAAAAAAGAGGAAGAGAGAACAGAAAGAGGTTTTTGCTTTGGTAGAAGAGATGACTTTATTAAAAACAAACAAACAAAAAAAACAACAAAAACCCAAATGGGTAAAACAAAAACCAGAAGGAAGATGACTCACTATCACACCTGAGAGACACTCAGATATGCAAATAATAGATGGTTCTTTTAATCTCTAAATGTACTTAATCGGGGTGACTGGGTGTCTCAGTCGTTAAGCATCTGCCTTCAGCTCAGATCATGATCCTGGAGTCCTGGGATCGAGCCCCGCATCAGGCTCCCTGTTCAGCAGGAAACCTGATTCTCTTTCTCTCTCACTCCCTTGCTTGTGTTCCCTCCCTACCTGTGTTTCTCTCTGTCAAATAAATAAAATATTTTTTAAAAAATATATTTAATCTTCTTTTTGAATTGCTAAATAGTGGCAGCATTTAAAAATTATTCATTTAGGGGCGCCTGGGTGGCTCAGTGGGTTAAAGCCACTGCCCTCAGCTCAGGTCATGATCTCAGGGTCCTGGGATCGAGGCCCGCATCGGGCTCTCTGCTCAGCAGGGAGCCTGCTTCCCCCTCTCTCTCTACCTGCCTCTCTACCTGTGATCTATCTATCAAATAAATAAATAAAATCTTTAAAAAAATTGTTCATTTAGACTATTTTTATTTTTATGGCTTACACCACCTCCATTTATTTTAAGTGTCCAATCTACCAGGATTTCATTTCCCTCCAACTGGTTTAAAAATCTCCTTTGGATAACTCTGTGTTATATCTTGGAGATTTCTGCCCTTCCTGCTTCTCATCCTTAAAGTGACATTTAGAATACAGAACACTATGGGAAGGTATGTAGCCTGTGTAATCTCCAGACGGGGGAAGAGAGATCTTGACCCTTTTTCTACTCTCTGTCTCCATCTCTACAGCAATACCCTTCATCCACCAGTTGAGCATGTGCCCTCCTGACACCTAAAGCTGATGTCGGGGTATTGATGGAACTCATGGGCTGATCTGTGTGGTGGGAAGCATCCCTGACTGACTCAGTTCCAGCACTGCCTGCTCTAGTGTCACAGACCACTCCCGTACATACTCGCAGGTCTGGCTCTGCACCTCCTGCAGCCCTTGTCTCAAGCCACTTCACCCCTGCCCTCATAGCAGCACTCCTCCTATACACTGGCAAGCTCTCCAGGGAATTCTGGGGTTCCCCTTGAAGGGAATAAGAAAATATCTAGATCCCACTGGGATCTGGAGAACTGAGAGTGACTTGGGAGAGTTAAATGTTGGCAGCTTCAACACCTCCCCAACTTTGCTGAACTTTTGAATGTATTTTGATGTAGTCAATCCTAGCTTGATGTGGGACAGTCTGTGAAACATCTCCTTTCTGAGTTCCATATGTGAGGAAAAGCAAAACCCCTAGGTAATTGATGTTTCTTGGATTTGTCTAACACACCACACCTCCATTGTCCAAGCCAAAGCCTGGAGAGGATTTGATAGGAACTCACTCCTGCCAGTCTCACTCTGCTTCTCCAACCTCCCTTCCTTCCTCCTTTTCACAATCTCTTGGACCTGGTAGGGACTTTTGCATCCTCTGAAGTAATACCTAGAATACAGAATGGGGACATGTATGGCTCATGTAGTATCTTCAGAGTAGTTAGGAGAATACTCGCTGTGGTAAAAAATATGTGTACCTTGTAATCTTATGACTTAACACATCAAAATTTTGTATTTTGCCCATATCCTTGTAGTTATTTGCATATGTTCCTGGTCAGATGCCTTTCTATGTGGTCATACAGAAGCAAAGTTTCTACCATCACATAGTTCTGATCTTCTCTTGGTCCTGAAGAGATCCTACATATAAGGTATGGCAATGACACAAATCACTTCCACTTGTATTCATTGGTTAGAACTCAGTAACATAGTTATTCCAAAATTCTATGGAGGCTGAGAACTGTAATCTAGAAGTGTGTCTATGAAGAAAAGAAAACTCTGGGAGAGCAACCTTCATGGTATAGGTCATAGGCAAAGGGAAATCTTTTTCACACTATGGAAAAAAACACTAAGTACTGAGTTCTCTAGACTGTTTTTTTGTATTCTTTTTTTGAAAGATTTTTATTATTTATTTGAGAACATGCAAGTGTGACACAAGTGGGAAAAAGGGCACATGGAGAGGGAGTAGACAGAGATGGGGGAGAGTCAGAGGAAGAGGGAGAAGCAGACTAGGTTCCATCCCAGGACCCTGAGATCATGACCTGAACTAAAGGCAGATGCTAAATCAACGAAGGCACGCAGGTGCCCCAGTTTTTTTTTTATATTCTGAAGGAATTTTTATAATCCTTTTCTGCAAAAAAAATATCAGAAAATCCTTTTCTGATCTTCTACTATATTGTCTTGCTTAAAGTCTTATTTTGAATTTTAGAAGCTGAGAGTAACCCTTTTTCTTTGCACTTCTGATATAATACATGTGATCCTCACAATAAGCATCCCTTGAAGCAAAGGGATATTTCCAAGTACATTGAAGTGCAAAAGATTAAAGCATATTAATACTTTGAAAATAGTCCCTTTTTACATAAAATTATTATAGCACTAATTCTGTTTCTGAGAAGCTGCAGAAACAAACTTATCCCTGAAGGAGGTCAGCAATCTGCTCTCACACATGAGATAACAAATTGAGCTCCAACCGAAGGCCCAAACGCTTAGCTCCTAGGCTAGTTCAATGGTAATCAAATCTCTTCTTGTCTATCAACCTTTGGCCTCAGCAGGACCACCCTAACCTCTGACTTCAGAGTGGTCCTTGTAGGACTTGTTAAAGTTTCAGATCTTATCCCAAAGATTATGTGGAGAGTAACATAACACATTTGCATTTTTGAGAATTTTGGAGAATGGAGGCAGGAAATCCTGTACAAAGTTTATAGCAGTGATCCATACAAGAAAATGTGAGGATCAGAATTCTGTAAATGCAGAAGGAGCAGAAGTAGAAGGTCAGCTGGATGTTGAGGCTGGGAGAGAAGACCATAAGGATGGCTGTCCAATTTCTTAACTGAAAAATTAGGAGCATGTTGGTGACCTTCTTTGAGACATAGGAGGAGAAAATGGAGTGCGGAAATACAATGAGCTCAGTCATAGGTATTCTGAGTTGGAAGTCTCTGTGGTACCTCAAAGAGATTTTTACCTTGGGCACTTTGATAGGTGGATCTGGAGCTTAGAAAGAAGTCTAGGTTAATGGAACAGACTTGAGAATTTTTGTAATAATAAAGGTATCTAATGTCATGAGAGTGGATGAGTTCACCACCCAAAAAAATGTGTTAAAGGAAAAGAGAAGAGGAATGATGGAAAATCTAAGGAACACCAACATTTAAGCAACGTGCAGAGAAAAGGGAGCAAATGAAGACTGAAAAGAAACTTTCAGAGAAGTAAGGAGATAGAGGAAAAAAGGGGAAAAAATATGGAATCATCAAAGAATATATCTACTTTGATTTAAAAGGGAAAAAAAGTAAATAGGAGTATAGGTTTTACATTGTTCCTACTTACAGGATGCTGGGGGCCTTGAGCTAGTTTCATTTAGGCTTCTTATTCCCCTAAGCTGATCTAAGTCTTCAAGGACCCATTTTTCTTCTACGGATGTTGAAAACTGGGGGAACAAGGGATGTATTGACACTGTATATTTGGACAGAGGTTGGCTGTGAACAAAGGCTTGCACAAGGATAAGCAGTAACACTCCTGCTGGATAGTCACTGGGCAATATCCTGGCCTGGACCAAAAGAAATTCTCATTAGGATCCAATAGGAAAGGCAACTAGCAGCGTTTATGGATGATAAGGACACAGTCTACATTTTCAGGAAGCCCACGGACACCTGACAATACCTCTTACATTTTATCGTTCTTTGAAATAGCCCCCATTCCTGGCTGGATTCGCCCATTCAGGACCAGCTACCTTCTCATCCCCATAACATCTTTGCTCATTTCCTCAGTCTCTCTCCATCTTCAGTACAGTTTTGGGGATGGCTCTCCTTTGGGGAGTCATAGGAAGGTAGGCTTCCACTTGTGAGGTCTCCCCAGGATTCCATGGGGTCTTTAGATCTATGTCAGGAAGACACTTTGAGCTGGATGTTGAGGATGGGAGAGAAGACCATAAGGTTTCCCACTTTATCACTATCCTTCCAATGGGGTGATGAACTCTACAGACAAGCTGCTTCATTCGAGGGTAGAAGGGGATGTCAAAGGAGAAGGAAGGGAAGGAAATGTTCAATCAGTGCGAAAACATATTTTACTATGTAAAATGCTAGACTGACACCAAGGGAAAAAAATCTGGTCTGAATGTTTATTCCCCCCAAATTCACATGCTGGAAGAAGGTGGGGCTTTTAGAAGTTACTGAGGTCATGCAGAGGGAGTGCTCATGAATCACACAGAGCTCCCTAGCCCTCTCACCATGTGAAGATACAAGAAGTTTGTGATAGGGGAAAAAAAAAAAAAGAAGTCTGTGATAGGGAGGAGTGCCCTCACCCAACCATGCTAGCACTCTGATCTTGGATTTCCAGCCTCCAGAACTGTGAGCAATACATTTTTGCTATTTATAAGTCACCTGGTCTGCAGTATTTTGTTATAGTGGCCCAAAGAGACCAAGAAATTTGGATGGTGTTAAAAAGATGACTTTTGGACATAGTGTACTAATAATACTATTGTCTAAAAAGATAAAGCATCAATGGCCAATAGTAGAATAAAACAGGACCTTCTCTTCCTTCTGAAAAAGCAGTCAAGAGAAATAGACATGGAAGTAAGTATTACATTGTTACAGAAGTCAACTTTTCCAGGGCCCAAATCCCTCTTCTACCCAAAGAACAAATGTGTTACTGTGGACTGGACCTTGGCTCTTTCTGAGAGTCAGGATAACATTTAGAATGCAAGAGATTTATAAGATAGTCTATAGTCAGGTTATAGATGTAAATGTTTTATCAGTTGGTATTGACCAGTTTCATATCACTATTAACAATAAATGTGGCCATTGGTTAGTCCACTGTACATTCTTCCCAATCTTAGGTTTAGGTAGAACCATTAGCCAGGCCACAGGCCCACAATCAAAAAAAAAAAAAAGAAATAAAAAAAATAAGTGGCACCTAACACCACCTTCTCTATGACATCATGCCCCAAAGTGCTAAACTTCTTCCTATGAGAGACTGAGGAGTGATCTAGCTCCTTCTATATCACGATTTATATATCTTTAAAATCTTGCCTTCCCACTTTCATCAGGAGGTATTTGGCTAGTGTTCCATAGCACTCCTAGTTCAAGAAAAAAAATTTTAATTCAGAAATAATAATTTATATCACAGTGAAAATATTCAAAAGTACAGAAATGGGAGTAGGATATAATCTCCCTAATATAATTCTCTCAATTAGAAGCAACGGTAGTTTAACAGCTAAAACTATTTACTCCAGAGACAGGTTTCCTGGACTAAAATTACCAGGTCAAGTATATGACTTTGGGCATATCTTCTCTGGCCCTTGATTTCCTCATCTGAAAAATTTAGAAATAATCCCTGCCTCCTACTATTATGAAAATACTAAAACTCCTAGGACACTGCTTGCCAGATATAAAGCACTCAATAACTGCTATATGTTTATGGTTGGTTTACCCTCTTCATTTACAAACTCATTTTCAGCTTGCTAACTTTTTATTTTACCATTTTCTTTAATGCCCATCACTGTGTTGAAGATAAAATTTAGTCCTCGATAATGATGATAATGTAAATGTTAAGAATGAAGTCACAAGAGGTCACAAAGGAGAACTCAGGTTTTTGGTCCAACAGTGGCTTGGACAACTTGGAAAAATATTGGAGAATCTGATCCTCACGCTGACCTGACAAGTTACCCAAATAAATAAATAAATAGTTAACATCTGTGAAGAAAAACACTAGCCCTTGAGGCACCTGCGTGGCTTAGGTGGTTAAGCAACCAACTCTTGGTTTCCACTCAAATCTTGATCTCCTGGTCACCAGATGGAGCCCCAGCTCTGGCTCTGTGCTCAGTGCAGAGTCCGCTTGGGATTTTCTTTCCCTCTCCCTCTGCCCCTCCCCTTACTTGTGCAAGCACGCACAAGTGCATGTGAACACTCTCTCTCTCTCTCTTTCACTCTTGCTCTTGCTCTCAAATAAATCTTAAAAAAAGAAAGAAAAACATCAGCCCTCACTAACTGATTTGATTCACAATGTAATCAGTTCACAGATTACTATATTTCATAGTTTGCCCCAAAAATATTCACTCCATAGTGACTGCAGGAAGATAATTTGTCATAATAGAAAACATATCATGTTAATACTAATATAATACTAATAATACTAATATAAGACAATTAATCCAAATAATTCAGTAACAAAGTTTATTACAATAACAAAAAAGACAGTCTTGTATCATCAAAAATGTTTTATTTTGTTTTGTTTTTTAAGTTTTTTTGATAGTGTCAGATAGGAGTAAAAGTGGACTTAACAATTGAGTCCAAGGCTAGAGATTAAGGTCAGGGGGCTACTTTAATGGAATTTTTTATTATAAATGAAGAAGAATATAGGATTTTTAACACAGAGGAATAACCGCTCCAACACTTGGGCCCAAAAGGCTAAAGAGAAATGTCCTTAATATTAACCTAACATGGTGACCTCATTATGCCTTAGTCAGTGTAATCCTTAGCCATTAGCTGAGATATAGATTTTTGTACATGAGGGTATTGTTCTCTCTGTGAAAGAAAGCTCTTTAGAAACATTTCAAATAATTTATTATAAAAGCTGTCTGGTGAGGCTATAGGGTTAGTGGTGAGAATGTGGAGGTAGGGAAGATGCTATTTTTAAAGACTCTAAAATGATGTCTTAATACTGAGTATAAAATAACCGCATTTGAACTTGGGATTTCCAGGACTTCTTTTTGAAATGCAAGTAACTTCTCTCTTGAGGAATTCTGTATTTAAATAAAGATTAAGGTAATTGTTGGGTGAGGTCAAGGTACTATGATAAGCAATAATGTAACTGCATGTGTATACATACATATATGTGTGGTGCGTGTGCATATATGTACTGTGTGTGTAAATATGTATAAGTGTGTGTGCGTGTGTGTGTGTGTGTGTGTGTGTGTGTGTGTGTGTGTACACTGTGGGGAGCTGCCCAGATCCACCCTTCTCAACTCAGGCACACATTTTGTCAGCTGCGAGGGAGACTGGTTGCAGAGCGCTCACAGCTCAGTCTCTCTAGCAATTGCCCTCCGGGGAAAGGGAGATGACTCAGTGGAGTTTACACCCCCTCCTGGCCAGTCCACATCCAGTGACTAATCAGTGGGTGTACAAAGTCTTTGCCTCTTTGCTCCAAACAACTCTAACTGACTACCCCACCTCTGGTGCTTCCTGTATTTTCAGCTGAAGCCTTTGTTGCGCCTACACGGCTTCCCTTTCTTCTTCACAAGAGCTGTTCTGGAGAACATGTCCCAGTAAACTCCCTGAACACAAATCTCCGCCTCAGTGTCTGTTTCCCAGGGAACCCAAACTAAGAAATCAAGCATTTATTATTAATATCAATTTTTAGCAAAGCGTGAGTTTACTGATTTATAAATGTTGGAGAGAGATGGAGGGGGGATGGATTCTTGAATTTAGCCAGACTGTTGATAGAGAACCCCAAAGAACAAAGATTGTGGTTTATCATTTTGCTAACCTGATAACCTTGCATGTTTTATCTCAGTGTAGATTTCCAGACAATTGTTTAAATCATTAAAAAAAAAAAAACTTTCAGTCCAGTTGTGTGCAACACTCTTCCAACCACCTCTTTACTACCACTATTACCTTTCAAAGACAGCAGTGTTGGCAATGGGTGATCCTTTGAGATTAGAAGGGCTTAAATCAAGACCAGGGAGAGAACATAAGTAAGGACTATGGAGATGACAAAATAGTGCATCTTTCCAATACAGTAATGGACTGTATGTGGTACTTTAGATAAGCAATGGGTGACAGAATAATCGAGCAAGATGTAATCAGGACATGTCAACCATTGAGTCTCCATAACTAAGAGATCAAAGAAGAATAGCAGCTGACATCAAAGAGATCCAAAAGCAACACAGTCATGGAAATGAGGTTCAGAAGTAAGGTTCCAATATGGTGTATATGGGAAAGGCCTGGACTTATGTTTGTTGGGAGAAAAAGTGTCTGAAAAGGAGCCACCATTTGATTCTCTGCCACACTCCTAATATCTTGGTTTTCCGCCACTCTCTCACCATATTTTCATCTTAGTAATAATCACCTTTAAAAAATATCATCTTGGGGGTGCCTCGGGGGCTCAGTCAGTTAAGCATCTGACTCTTAATTTCAGCTCAGGTCCTGATCTCAGGGGTCATGGGATTCTGCCCCACGTCAGACTCCATACACACCAGTCTGCCTGAAGATTCTCTCCCACTTCCCTTCCTCGATCTCGATCTCTCTCTCTCTCTCTCTCTCTCTCTCTCTCTAAAATAAATAAAATTAGGGTTCCTGGGTTGCTCTGTTGGTTAGATGATTGCCTTCAGCTCAAGTCATGACCCTGGAGTCCCAGGATCGAGTATTGCATGGGGTTCCCTGCTCAGTTGGGTGTCTGCTTCTCCCTCTGAAACTACGCCCCTCTCATGCTTTCTCTCTCTCTCAAATAAATAAAATATTTAAAAAATAAAATAAATAAAATATTTAAAAAATATATTTCCAGTTTATAATTTTTGGAGAATATTCTTATGGAAAGAAATCTGCTTCCATTATTGCAAATCCAGCTTCTCAGAGGCTAGAACCTGGGCATAGGCTGGCGGCTTTGACTCCAACAAGGAGTTGCCAAAGTTCAGACACAAATAGCAAGATGGAATAGATCCTTGGTCAGGTTCTTTTGCCTAGAAACAGGCTTGGTTTGTTGATCTCAGAGCCCTGGGGGGGATCAGGGAATCCCAGGTACTGAGAGAAGAAATGTGAGCAGAGCAAGGAGGGAAAATGACGACAGTGGAACAAGGGCAAGACCTGGGATAGTCAAGCAACGGTCAAGTAGTGAGGGAAAGTGGCTATTTGGAGAGAAGGGAGAAAATCACTAGTGCAGAAGAACTCCGGAAAACCTTCTGGGAAGAAAAGTACACCAGGTACAAGAGAAAAGGCCAATGGTATACATTCCACTTATTGCCTGTGAAAACTAACTTGGCCACCAACATACAAGGAGGCCTATATTCTCTCACATGGGAATCCCTGAAGCCTTTTCCCTAAAGATTTAGAGTATATTTTCTCACTTATCTCCAGTCTAAGGATAAATAAGCTCATAAGTTTCCCCTGCCCCCATAGTATTGACAAAACCAAAAGTTCTATCGAACCTTATCAATATTGGTTTAAATACCGCCAAAGAGATTAATTCAGAAGATCTTGATGATATCTCACACGTGTTTCAGACCTGATAAAACTTCACCATGCATTACCTCATTTTTGAACTGGTATTATTTACTTGCAGATGTGAAAACTGAAGCTGTAAGCAATATTATAAATGACATCTTGCCAGGAGGTATCAGAGCCAGAACAGAAACTGAGGTATCTGGACAGGCAAAGTAATTCTCATCACATAATTCCATAAAACCTCTCTAAGCCTTAATAAGTAGAGTCAGATACCCTCTGACTACCGGTAAGTGTTAATTAAAGGAACATTCTGGGGGACGCCTGGGTGGCTCAGCTGGTTAAGCGTCTGCCTTTGGCTCAGGTCATGATCCCAGAGTCCTGGGATAGAGTCCCACATTGGGCTCTTTGCTCAGCGGGGAACCTGCTTCTCCCTCTCCCTCTGCCTGCCACTCCCGCTGCTTGTACTCACATTCTCTCTCTCTGACAAATAAATAAAATCTTAGGAAAAAAAAAATGAACGTTCTGGGAATAGCATTGTTTACTTATGACATATTTTCTGCCACCTAGCAGTTTTCTAGATCTAAGCATGCCAAGTTACTTTGGGGGCCCAGGTTCCAATTGTATGATAAAGAATTTGGCATAAATATTTTTAAAGATTCCGTCTAGGTATAAAATCTGACAAGTTTCTTCTCTAGTAAATGATACATCAGCCTTCACCATCTTGTAGCCTCTAGAGTGGAATGTGTGTCTATCTATACTCACACAAAAGATTTTCCATGTTGATTACATCCAAAGGGTTGTAAATGATGTTCATTAAAGGATATTTAATGGTTCAAAACTTGTCTACATTTTTTATATTCATAGTTTTTTTTCCTTCCTTTAAATCTTCTCATAGATATGTAAGGAAGTACTTACTTGATAGTCTTCTAACACTAGTCCATTTAAATTTAACTTAGATGACTCTATTAGTAATCTATCACTTACTAATACTGATACAAATTGTGAGACAGAGTTTAAGGTAATTTATTAAAGCATATCTAGATTTGCATTATAAGTCCAATTGTGTCATAAATATAATTACTCTTCATAATTACAATTTTGAGCACATAATATATATTTGAAATATAAAGCACTTGGTTCACGTGGCTTTACAGTTTACAGCTTTCTTTTGTATACACCCACAGAGCATTTTGAGCAATACTTGTGTGACCTTTGAGTCATCCCCATTTATTTCTTTGCCTAGGCTATTGAGTGGCTCTGACTGTTTTAAATTCTTTTCTCTGGTATGTTACAAATACAGCCCACAAGCTTTAGAAATATGCCTACTACCCAAAAGATCCAGCTTGATGTTTTAACAAATCTATAAATAGAGACTAATAAGTGACCTGAGTTATGTGAAGTATTTAAGATTCTAAAGTAATTCAGCTCTATATACAGACTAGACCATTTGTCTTCATCAAGAAGCAGGTGTCCACTGGGAACATCTGACTGGATCTCTTCTTCTGTTATAGACTATCTTATTTGGCAATCATGAAACCTTAGCCTTGGAAGAGATCTCTGAATATTGCTGAAACATGGATTAGGACCCACTAGGTTGTTTTTTATTTAATTGTTGCACTTTGTTGCTTTTGATGAAAGTCTCTTCATCTTAACAAATTACTTAATATGGTTTAAAGAGGATGGACCTACCTATATGTGGGACTGATTTCCTGTTTACCCAGGAAGTAGAGATGGCTATTAGTCTAATTATTGGATATGTGAAGCTGTACTACTCAAAAGGAATTTTATGTCATTACATTTTCACATACTTTATTAGTCTTGATGTACATTTGTGTTTTTAAGGATTTTTTAAAAGATTTTATTTTTAAGTAAGTTCTATACCCAATGAGGGGCTTCAATTGATAACCCCAAGGTCAATAGTCAAATTCTCCACTGGCTGAGACAGCCAGGCACCCCCATACGTTTATTTATTTATTTGTTTGTTTGTTTGTTTATTACTAAATTTTTTCCCAGTGCATTTATTTATTTATTTATTTATTTATTTATTTATTTTTATTGTTACTAAATTTTTTTTCCAGTGCTCCAAGATTCATTCCCCATTCCCTACACCAAGTGTTCTACGCTTTAGGTGTCCCCAGTACCCACCACCAGGCCCTCCCATCCCTCCACCCCCCTCCCTCCAAGTCCCTCAGTTTGTTTCTGTGTCCAAAGTCTCTGTTGTTTCATTTCCCTCTCTAGATTACCCTAGTTCCCATTTACTTTCCTTCTCCCACTGTCCTCCAGGTTAGCCCTCATGCACCGCTAGTAAGTGAAACCATGTGATACTTAACTTTCTCTTCTTGGCTTATTTCACTCAGCATAATCTCTTCCAGTCCAGTCCATGTTGCTACAAAAGTTGGATATTCATCCTTTCTGATGGAGGCATAGTATTCCATTGTATATATGTACCACACCTTCTTTATCCATTCATCTGTTGATGGGCACCTTGGCTCTTTCCACAGTTTGGCGATTGTGGCCATTGCTGCGA